>JAVIAB010000160.1:27443620-27963620 GCA_032433765.1 Megaustenia siamemsis | reverse complement strand
ACAACTACTACTACTACTACACCTACTACAACAACTACTACTACTACAATTGCTACAACTACTACAACTACTACAACTACTACAACTATTACTTGATTTACAGCTTGTACTATTACTACTTCCTTTTTATATATTTCTAAAGCCACATCTTTTTTGGAGTCTGTAGAAATGTGGTTTTACAAAAGGATGTTGAGAGTACCATGGACAGCTAAGAAGAGTAATGAATAGGTTCTGAGAGAGGTCAAAGCAAAAAGTGAGTTAATTTCCAATATTAGGAAGAAACAATCATCATTTTTTTAGCCATGTAATGAGAAGAAAACAACTGGAGTATATTGTAACAACTGAAAAAACTGAGGGACGAAGAGATAGAGGGAAGTAAAGAGAAAAAAATAACAGACAGTTTAAGAGAATGGCTTGGAAGAAGGTCAACAACAGAAATGATAAATAGCTGCCGAGATCGAAAGTTGTGGAGAGACATGACACCTATGCCATTAAGCCCGGTACTTGATGATGATGATGAAAGCCATAGGAAATGCTAAGATTATATATAGCACTATTGATACTATTATTATTATTACTACTACTATAATGCTATCCAGACATAAAAGCCCGTTGGGCGGAACACTTCAAAGAAATTCTTAACCGTCCACTACCTCACAGTTTAATAGATTTTGAAGCTGAAACACCAGCAGCAGAATTAGATGTAAATTTAGATGACTTCACCTTGAGTGAAATAGAAACCACCTTAAAGCTAATGACCAATAACAAGGCTGCTGGAGAGGATAAGTTAAAAGCTGAGATCCTCAAGGCAATTGATAGCCATAATTTAATACATCTCCAAAAAATGTTCAACATCATTTGGAAAACAGAGAAGACGCCTCATAAATGGAAAAAAGGAATCATTGTTAAGATCCCAAAAAAGGGCAATCTTAGAGATTGTAACAACTGGAGAGGCGTGACACTTTTGTCAGTTGCCTCAAAGTTATTCTGTAAAATCATCCTAAATAGAATAAAGGATTCAATAGATACAGTAATGCGTGAAGAACAGGCTGGGTTTAGAAAAGGGAGAAGCTGTCTTGACCACATTTTCACTCTACGACTTATATTGGAGGAACACATTGAAAAGCAAAAACCTTTTGTACTTAACTTCATCGACTTCAAAAAAGCATTTGATAGTATTCATAGAGATTCTTTGTGGAAAATTCTGAAGCAATATGGTTTACCATCAAAAATCATAAATATTATCAAAGACATGTATGATGGTTACACATGTGCAGTTCGAACAGAGGAAGGACTGAGCGAATGTTTCCCAATAGAAACTGGGGTTAAACAAGGATGTATTTTATCGCCCTTGTTATTTGGAATTGTTATGGACTTCATAATGAAGAAATGCTGCACTGGTAATAAAGGCATCGAATGGATACAAGGAGACCATTTGGAGGACCTCGACTTTGCTGATGACATAGTTCTCATCAGCAGTCAGATAAAAACGATGCAGGAAAACACAAATGAACTATCATCAATAGCCAGCAAAATTGGGCTTGAGGTCAATCATGAAAAGACTAAAGTCATGAAAAGTTTAATTCCAACAAGTGACAAAATATACATGGAAAACAAACCAGTAGAAGAGATCGATCACTTTATCTATCTTGGAAGTCACATTGATCGAGAAGGGGATACGAGCAAAGAAATTAGAATCAGACTGGCTAAAGCAGCAATGTCTTTCAGAAGCCTTGAAAAGTTGTGGAAATCAAAACTCATTAGCACAAACACAAAACTTAGGCTATTCAAATCAAATGTACTATCAACCCTTACGTATGCGTGTGAAAGCTGGAAAACAACAAGAGATATAGAAACAAAATTGAACGCATTCGAAAATAAATGTCTAAGGAAAATACTTGGTATAGAATGGAACGAATTCAAAACAAACGAGGAAATTAGAGAAATCGCCAATCAACCACTAATATCTTCAGTAATAAAGAAAAGACGATGGTCATACGTTGGACATGTGATGAGAAGAGATAATAATCGAATAGCAAAGCAAGCCCTCATATGGGAAACAACAGGTAAAAGAAAAAGAGGAAGACCCAGGGAGACACTGAGAAGAACATTGATGAGAGAGGCAAGAGCAGCAGGAATCGGCTCCCTCAATGAGATAGAACTGCTTGCACAGAACAGAGACAGATGGCGAGATTTGATAAAATATCTTTAAAAGAAAACTGCTAGAACAAAAATTCATATAGGAGAAGGTGTATCTTGGTCTACGCCCTATGGGCCGGTTACGGCTCGAAAGGTCAATAGATAGATAATGCTACTAATACTACTACAAGGGCTAATTCTAATGGTTATGGTTATAGAAGGCCCCGATATCACCGCAAAATAATTAACATCCATAATTGTTCAACCGCCCGTGCCAGTGGAAATCACCCAAATTAATATCTCATATTCTAAACAAAGAAAGGTAGCTGCAGTCTCCATCAGAGCAGTCTTAGCACACGCCAAAAGACATACGGCGAAACCACACAGAAAGTGAACACAGCTATCTGTTCCGCGCCATACTATATCGTCATTCATCGAAAGCAGTCTGAATATCGAAACACGATCAAAGTGGATAAAACGCACAGCTCACGGTGTGCACAAAGCACTAAACTCAGTAGCTCCTGCAACAAGCCTGACTTGTAATATAAGGAAACTGCGACAATGAACACTTTTCAGACATAGCCTTTAAAAGTTCCTGCCGCCTATCCACCATCTTCTTCTTCTCCTTTTCTCTTTTCACTGATACCTAAAAGGTGTCGTGGATTTGTCGTTCTTGAGCTGCTCGAACTGTCTGAATTAGTGATTTCCCTTTGTTGTTACATGTCTCTGTCACTGCATCTATCCATCTTCTTCTGGGTCAACCTCTTGGTCTTTTTCCATGCATTCTCGAGAAGAACACCCTTGACGGTGATTGGTGCGGAATAATTCTGACCAGGTGGCCAAACCATTTAAGCTCATGTTTTTCTATATATTCTTGGCAGGGATTCATATCCACCATATTGACCGATATTCCAATGATGACGTATACTGTAATCAACACAGAACACACTATTGCGCACACTGTAGAGGATTTCATATCACATGAACGTAATCCACTTCACTGGCGAAGATCCCAACAGTTGAACTTCCTATCTATACACTTTTCTACATTGGAAAGAAAGAATTAACCATCTTTCATGCAAAAAACGTAACAGTCAACGTTGACGCATACATGAACGCATCATCTTAAAACCGGAAGTCCTGGACACGTACTACTTCTAATGCTACTCATTAAAACACAAATAAAATCAATCATTATTCCATTCGAACGTTTTTTGTCATCACTGCCATCATCATAATCTATGTATGACTCTTTTCTACTCTGAGTCCAATTTGGCTTGTTTATATGTATGTATATATGTGTGTATGTGCATATACGCATATGTACATTTGTATGTATATATATATATATATATGTGTGTGTGTGTGTGGTTGTGTTGATACGTATAGATATGGGCGGTGTTGAGTTAGTCGAGGTTACCTAGACAATGCAACCACATAATTTTAGAACCCTCTTACCTGTTTCTGACCCGTCCATCCTTTGGCCCATCGGAAACCCACACTACGAGTTCTTTCTCCATTCTGACCACGACACAGGGAAGTCATTGTTATTTTGTGTTCCTTTTACTAGTATGAAATTATTTTTTTTCCGATGCTCCATTATTAGTTCGCTATATATGATTTATTTTGTTTACTTACATATGTGTGTGTGTGGGTGTTGTTTGTTCCTGCTAAAGGTCCATTGCACCGAAACGTCGTTGAAATTTGTGTCGTCTACCCATTACGTTAAGCTTCAACCATACCATTTTTGACATTTTTTTTTCACTTCTCCTTGGCTGTTTTGTCATCATCATTATCATCTTTTCAACATCTTTTTGATTAGTCCAAGGACTGGTATTCATGCTTTTAATTATGTCTCTCCTTGTTTCTCTCACGTCTGGTTGTTGATATTTTAGAAATCAAAATAATAATTTTTTTTTTCACTTGTGCTTGCTTGCTTGCGTTCGCCCGATGACTAAAGGAGTACACCCCTTCGTCATCCGTCCTTAAAAAGACGTTAACTGGGCGTCTCTGCGTTGTGTTGTGGCTTTTGCAGCATAACTGTGATATTTGCGCATTTCGGCCCAACACATCCGACTTCAGTAAGACGTTTTTGAGTACCGGGTTGTCTTCCCTCTTCGATCCTTACTCGCTTGGCCAGACTAGACAGGTTAGTCTATTACTACAGGCACCACGAAGAGGTGGAGCAGCGTCTGGATGATTCTGGTTCACTGATCCCGACGCAAGCCATCAGCTGTGGTCACCGACAACTTCCAGCTCTGGTGCTGTGAGGCGCGCCTTCGCCTACTTTTTTCACTTGTGAAACATAACTAAAGTATAACTCTACTTTGTTACTTTACAATTGATTAGAAGAAACACTATAATTTTAATTTTTACAATATCTGTGGTTAAAATATTATTCTTTTTACACTAGAAATGGTCAAAATTCTCAAAAGTTTGAAATATTTTTTTATCACAATCATCATCATTGAATGTCGCCTCCACATCGACGTTTGGCTACCATGGAACGCCATTCCGCTCTGGCTCTTGCTGTGATAGTGCAGGTTGTCATAGCCTGACTTGTCCATCTTTTAATGTTACACGTCCATGTTAGTTTTGGTCTGACTCTGACTTTTTTGCCCAATAGGCCACTGTGTCTTTTAACATGCCCCCAAAATGTTATATTTTTTCACAGAAAGTATTCAACTAAAGTGTCAGTGACTCAGAATTTAACTATTTTAGAATTCACATCTTTGTGCAGGGTCATAAATTTGAACCACTACAATAAAATACCAATCTCAAGGATGAGAGGAATGTAATTTCTTCACTGCATCTTCATTCATAAATACAGCAACACTGCTGCGATTAAAACTAAAATACCACTTTAAAATTTAAAACTGAAACACCACTCGAAGATTTAAACTAAAACACCACTTTAAGATTAAAACTAAAATACCACTTTAAGATTTTAACTAAAACATCACTTTAGATTAAAACTAAAATACCACTTTAAGATTTAAACTAAAACACCACTTTACATTAAAACTAAAATACCACTTTAAGATTTAAACTAAAACACCACTTCACGATTAAAACTAAAATACCACTTTAAGATTTTAACTAAAACATCACTTTAAGATTAAATCTAAAACACTACTTTAAGATTAAAACTAACAGCTGAGCTCTCTCTATAAATTCAGTTTTCAGGTCAGCCATAGCACATTTCCTGTGTGTTACCGGGGCCTCATTCTGCGGGAAGTAAAGAATAGTGACACTGTGACCTTCCAGGCATGGTGTAAGAGGCGACTAAGGAGGTTGATTGATGGTTTGACAAGCTGTCATTGTAAAAAGTATTGTTATGGAAACAGAGCCATAGATCTTAGAAGCGGTGATCTCTGCAATATGTGCCATTTTGGCACGCAATGTTTCTGATTTTGAGATTGTGGTTCTGCCCTGTCGTCTTGGGCTCGAAAAGACAATGGATAGACAGCAACATGTATACCCGCTCGGTTTAGAACCGTTTATCAGAGGTTTAACTAGCCGCTATCGTAAAAAACACCACTTTTCTTAATGAAACGTAGACCTGATACAAAATGTGTAAATTAGCAGAAATTAGAGAAATCTCCAATCAACCACTAAATATCTTCAGTAATCAAGAAAAGACGATGGTCATATGTCGGTCATGTGATGAGGAGAGATAATAACCGAATAACAAAGCAAGCCCTCATGTGGAAAATAACAGGTAAGAGGAAAAGGGGCCGACACAGAGAGACACTGAGAAGAACATTGATCAGGGACGCAAGAGCAGCAGGAATCGGCTCCCTCAATGAGATAGAGTTACTTGCACAGAACAGAGACAAATTGCGAAATTGTATAAAATATCTTTAGAAGGATTGAAAACTGCTAGAATAAAAATTTAGATAAGAGAAAGAGTATCTGGGTCTATGCCCTATGGGCCGGCTACGGCTTGAAAGGTCAATAGATAGATAGATATAAACAACTATAATGTCTCTGCGCGTATGGACAATGACTTTGACTTTTACGAAATACCCTTCTTCTTATTTTCCTTGTATTTTCCCTACCAGTACATCTAAAAGCAAACCATTATGTAAACCTATATGAGCAGACCAAAACAATGAACATGTTTTCTTCTCCTTCATTGTTTCTGAATTTATCTGTGTGTCTTTCTAACATGTTTTCTTCTCCTTCATTGTTTCTGAATTTATCTGTGTGTCTTTCTAACATGTTTTCTTCTCCTTCATTGTTTCTGAATTTATCTGCGTTTCTTTCTAACATGTTTTCTTCTCCTTCATTGTTTCTGAATTTATCTGCGTGTCTTTCTAACATGTTTTCTTCTCCTTCATTGTTTCTGAATTTATCTGCGTGTCTTTCTAACATGTTTTCTTCTCCTTCATTGTTTCTGAATTTATCTGCGTGTCTTTCTAACATGTTTTCTTCTCCTTCATTGTTTCTTAATTTATCTGCGTGTCTTTCTAACCAACTGCCGTACATTTTAACTTGTTATCAATGCTGCTGTTGCATGCCGTGACTATCAAGACTGATACAAGTGAAGTCATTTTCTCATTTAAGTCATTAACTGTTTTAATCCACGTTAAGTTCGATATCATCATCTACGTATATCAGACGATGAAACTCCAAACGAAGATCATAGTTACGTCTCTGCAAACTAAAAGCTGAAAATAAAAATCCAATCACCAAAATTAATGCAAATAAAGTACATTAATCCTGACGAATATTCCACCACTGAGTGGAAGGAGTACATTAATCCTGACGAATATCCCACCAAAGAGTGGAAGGAATTCATTAATCCTGACGAAATATTCCATCACTGAGTGGAAGACCCTGCAAGAGATACATTAATCCTGATAAAAAAATTCAACAACTGAGTGGAAAAAATACATTAATCCTAACCAATATCCCACCAATGAATGGAATAAATACATTAATACTCACGAATATTCTTCCACTCAATGGAAGAGTCTGCTAGAAATACATTAATCCTGACGAATATTCCACCACTGAGTGGGGGAAAATACATTAATCCTGAAGAATATTCCACCACTGAGTGGAAAAAATACAAATACATTAATCCAGACGAATATTCCACCACTGAGTGGGAAAAATACACTAATCCTGACGAATATCCTACCAATGAGTGGAAGAAATACATTAATAATGACGAATTTGTCATCACAGAGTGGGAGAAATATATTAATCCAGATGAATATCCCACCAATGAGTGGAAGGAATTCATAAATTCCGACGAATATTCCATCACTGAGTGGAAGAAATACATTAATCACCACGAATATTCTACCACTCAGTGGAAGAATCTGCAAGAAATACATTAATCTTGTCAGATATTCCACCAATGAGTGGAGGAACATGCAAGAAATGCATTAATTCTGACGATATTCCACCACTGAGTGGAACAAATACATTAACCCTAACAAATATTCCACCACAGAATGGAATAAATACATTAATCCTGACGAATATCTCATCACTGAGTGGAAAAATCTACAAGAAGTACATTAATCCTGATGAATATCCAATCAATAAGTAGACGAACCTACAAGAAATGCAGTAATCCTTATAATTATTCCACCACTGAGTGGAAGGAATACATTAATCCTGATGAATATCCCACCATTGAGTGGAATAATCTGCAAGAAATACATTAATACATCTTTTTATCATGCTCATCGAATCATTTGTACAGGCGTGGATGTAGTCTTGTTTTTCTCTAACTTGATGAATGGTCATGTCATCACCTCCATCATCATGCAACTCGTGGTGATAACGTACGCACCACTGTCTTCTTTGACTACTTTGTCTGCCGAGCGGCCTGTAAATGCCCATGCACTGCTTTGGTGTCGTATTACAGATCCGTCTGTATAGATGACTGCATTTTCATTGGAGTTATCCAAGATGAGATCATTGACTTATGCATTTACCACGACTGAGTTCTGTTCCCGACAGTTCCTGTCGAGTGTGACAATACACGAATATGTCCCCAGGATGACGTAGGCACCGGTATCCATTACTGGCCAGCGTTGATATTGGTAAACCCACAGACCTGTTCAATGACATCTTCTGCTCGGCCCACCCATGATTTATCTCTTTTTAGCCTGTCACCTTTCTCTGTGTTGAGCTCGTAGTGCAGCGGATGTTCTTTATCTGCACTTATCTTCAGGTATGCTCGTGCCCTCCAGATCTTGATCCTGTCATCCATGGTTGGAAAGTCAAGAAGATACCTCATTTCTACACTTGTACATCCCAAGATAATGCGCATAACTTCATTCTGTATTTTCTCCAGTCTGTCAATTTGAGGCGCACTGACAGTAAGAATTGCTAGGGCATACTCGATTGGTGCCAAGACCAGTCCCTGGAACAGAAGGTTAAGTAGCCTCTTTTCGATATTTGCAGCTGCCATGACTTTCAAAGCGGCTAATCTTTGCGGGATTTTGTTATCACATGGTTCGATGTGGCACCTAAAACACAGGCTGCGATCAAACTTAACTCTATCAACCTGTCCCTGGTTATCTCATCAACTCCAATTCGTACCTCCAGTGTTTCCGTGTTAACGGTATGATTGTTAAGGGACTAATAAAACACCATGCTATAGGTGCTTTATTAGAATGATCCAATGAGCCTGATACTCCACACCAGGAAGAGATGCGATGGAATCGGTTTGCAGCGTGGAGGCGATTTCCCGTCTGTCGCTTCCCTGTCGATATACCAGAATGTCATCAGAAAGTCATAGTTCTTCCCCTTCCATCCAGCTGTTGTTGCGTGATCGTTATTGTGTACACGTTAAATAGAACTGGAGACAATGGTGAGCCTGCTGGCAGCCCTGGACAAATGGATGTTGGCTCGAATTATCAACTTCCACAGCTGAGTATCACCTTCCTCTGAAACAGTGCTGCAGCAATCCATCTAATGAGGAAGGCTAACACAGCCAGTTTGAGGAGCATGTGCATGGGGTATGCATATGGTACTCCGTTATATGCATCCTCCAGATGTATAAAAGTAGCTCATGTCTCCTCTGAGAGCTGCAATATCTCAATGGTTTGTGAACTGGACTACGAAGGACAAGAGGTAGGGTTCGATCCCAACCGACGTCTTCTGGGTTAACCCAGCCTTAAATGGGTACCAGATTTTTTTCTGGGAAAGTAAAGCGGCACGGGCGTAATACCGACCATATAACCCAAAAGAATATTGTCCTGAAGGTCTCTAAAAATGATGGTCATTAACACAATATTCCTTATACGTCACTTGGCATGACGGGGTTCTTTACTCTTTTTTTTTTACTACATGTCTTCTCTCTTCTGTAGAATTCTTTGAAGACATAATAGGCGAGGACTGCCACATTAAACCAGTTTAGATATATAATACAATAAGTATGCTTGTTTTATCTTCCTGAAAAAAAAAAAAACGAATGAGCAATTAACAAAAGTATCATTGACAAACAACAGTGAGCTGTACATAGTACAGTTAGACCATATTATTAAACACAGTTGAAGAAGATATTAAACAAATGATCAAACTCTTTGCTAATGTTCCATAATCATCAACAGTGAGCATATTCTACAGAACATTAGCATTCAGTGTCAATGGGGAAAATTGGGAGAAGAATATAAAATTAGAAGACAATGGACCAATACAATAGCAAACAACGCATATGTATCTTATATGCGAGAAGCTACAAAGCTTTGACAAGCGCGACATTTTCCGTCCACACTGAAAGGCTGTAGAAAGGGAGAGAAATAAAATAAAACGAATATATATTGTGCTTCGAACTTCGAACTTGATTCGTTCCCGGACGCCATTACACTTGTTCGAAAGCTGGAGATGTTCTTCCCCCATTAGAAATAAAGGAAAGTAAATTAATCCGTTTTCAAACCCTAATCAGTATACATTTTAATAAACGTTTAACAGAAAATAATAGTAGTAGTCTTCGTCAGTCATAGCTGACTAGTAGCATCTGTCAGTCATAGTTGACTAGTAGCCTCAGTCAGTCATAGCTGACTAGTAGCCTCAGTCAGTCATAATTGACTAGTAGCCTCCGTCAGTCATAGTTGACCAGTAGCCTCAGTCAGTCATAGTTGACTAGTAGCCTCAGTCAGTCATAGTTGACTAGTAGCCTCAGTCAGTCATAGTTGGCTAGTAGCCTCAATCAGTCCTAATCGACTAGTAGCCTCCGTCAGTCATAGTTGACTAGTAGCCTCAGTCAGTCATAATTGACTAGTAGCCTCCGTCAGTCATAGTTGACTAGTAGCCTCCGTCAGTCATTGTTGACTATTAGCATCCGTCAATCATAGTTGACTAGTAGCATCCGTCAGTCATAGTTGACTAGTAGCATCCGTCAGTCATAGTTGACTAGTAGCATCCGTCAGTCATAGTTGACTAGTAGCATCCGTGGGTCATAGTTGACTAGTAGCCTCAGTCAGTCATAGTTGACTAGTAGCCTCCGTCAGTCATAGTTGACTAGTAGCATCCGTCAGTCATAGTTGACTAGTAGCCTCAGTCAGTCATAATTGACTGGTAGCCTCCGTCAGTCATTGTTGACTATTAGCCTCCGTCAGTCATAGTTGACTAGTAGCATCCATTAGTCATTGTTGACTAGTAGCCTCCGTCAGTTATTGTTAACTATTAGCCTCCGTCAGTCATAGTTGACTATTAACCTCCGTCAGTCATAGTTGATTAGTAGCCTCCGTCAGTTACAGTTGACTAGTAACCTCCGTCAGTCATTGTTGACAAGTAGGCTACGCCAATCACAGTTGACTAGTAACCTCCGTCAGTCATAGTTGAATAGTAGCCTCCGTCAGTTACAGTTGACTACTAACCTCCGTCAGTCACAGTTGACTAGTAACATCCGTCACTAATTGTTGACTAGTAACCTCCGTCAGTCACAGTTGACTAGTAACCTCCGTCAGTCATTGTTGACTAGTAGGCTACGCCAATCACAGTTGACTAGTAACATCCGTCAGTCATAGTTGAATAGTAGCCTCCGTCAGTAAAAGTTGACTAGTAACCTCGGTCAGTCATTTTGACTAGTAACCTCCGTTAGTCATAGTTGACTAGTAGCCTCCGTCAGGTATTGTTGACTAGTAACCTCCGTCAGTCATTGTTGACTAGTAGGCTCCGTCGGTCATTTTTGGCTAGTAAATCCGTCAGTCATAATTGACTAGTAGCCTCCGTCAGTCATAGTTGACTAGTAAGTAGCCTCCGTCAGGCATTATTGACTAGTATCCCCCGTCAGTCATAGTTGACTAGTAGCCTCCGTCATGCATTATTGACTAGTATCCTCCGTCAGTCATAGTTGACTAGTAGCCTCCGTCAGTCATTGTTGACTAGTAGCCTCCGTCAGTAATAGTTGGCTAGCAACCTCCGTTAGTCATAGTTGACTAGTAGCATCCGTCAGTCATCTTTGGCTAGTAAATCCGTCAGTCATAGTTGACTAGTAGCCTCCGTTAGTCATTGTTGACTAGTAGCCTCCGTTAGTCATTGTTGACTAGTAGCCTCCATCAGTCATTTTTGCTTGTAACCTCCGTTAGTCATTGTTGACTAGGGCCTCCGTTAGTCATTGTTGACTAGTAGCCCCCGTTAGTCATTGTTGACTAGTAGCCTCTGTCAGTCATAGTTGACTATTAGCCTCCGTCAGTCATCGTTGACTACTAAGTAGCCTCCGTCAGTCATAGTTGACTAGTAGCCTCCATCAGTCATTTTTGGCTTGTAACCTCCGTTAGTCATTGTTGACTAGTAGCCTCCGTTAGTCATTGTTGACTAGTAGCTTCCGTTAGTCATAGTTGACTAGTAGCCTCCATCAGTCATTTTTGGCTTGTAACCTCCGTTAGTCATTGTTGACTAGTAGTCTCCGTTAGTCATTGTTGACCAGTAGCCTCCGTTAGTCATTGTTGACTAGTAGCCTCTGTTAGTCATTGTTGACTAATAGCCTCCATCAGTCATTTTTGGCTTGTAACCTCCGTTAGTCATTGTTGACTAGGGCCTCCGTTAGTCATTGTTGACTAGTAGCCTCCGTTAGTCATTGTTGACTAGTAGCCTCCATCAGTCATTTTTGGCTTGTAACCTCCGTTAGTCATTGTTGACTAGGGCCTCCGTTAGTCATTGTTGACTAGTAGCCCCCGTTAGTCATTGTTGACTAGTAGCCTCTGACAGTCATTATTGACTAGTAGCCTCCGTCAGTCATTGTTGATTAGTGCATCCGTCACTAATTGTTGACTAGTAACCTCCGTCAGTTACAGTTGACTAGTAACCTCCGTCAGTCATTTTGACTAGTAGCCTCTGTTAGTCATTGTTGACTAGTAGCCTCCATCAGTCATTTTTGGCTTGTAACCTCCGTTAGTCATTGTTGACTAGGGCCTCCGTTAGTCATTCTTGACTAGTAGCCTCCGTTAGTCATTGTTGACTAGTAGCCTCTATCAGTCATTTTTGGCTTGTAACCTCCGTTAGTCATTGTTGACTAGGGCCTCCGTTAGTCATTGTTGTCTAGTAGCCCCCGTTAGTCATTGTTGACTAGTAGCCTCTGACAGTCATTATTGACTAGTAGCCTCCGTCAGTCATTGTTGATTAGTGCATCCGTCACTAATTGTTGACTAGTAACCTCCGTCAGTTACAGTTGACTAGTAACCTCCGTCAGTCATTTTGACTAGTAGCCTCCGTTAGTCATAGTTGACTAGTAGCCTCCGTCAGGCATAGTTGACTTTTATCCTCCGTCAGTCATTTTGACTAGTAACCTCCGACAGTCATTTTTGACTAGTAACCTCCGACAGTCACTGATGACTAGTAGCCTCCGTTAGCCATTGTTAACTAGTAGCCTCCGTCAGTCATTGTTGACTTTTATCCTCCGCCAGTCATTTTTGACTTGTAACCTCCGTCAGTCATTGTTGACTAGTAGCCTCCGTCAGTTATTGTTGACTTTTATCCTCCGTCAGTCATTTTTGACTTGTAACCTCCGTCAGTCATTGTTGACTAGTAGCCTCCGTCAGTCATTGTTGACTAGTAGCCTCTGTCAGTCATTGATGACTATGGATTTTGCAGCGCCCCTTGTATTTTTTTTTTCTATCGCCCTGTATTCTCTTTTTCTATTAATCTGTCTGCTTCTTGCTTGAGTTGAAGATTTAGAATGTGTTTCCAAAGATTGCGGTCTGCACCTATTTCATCTAAGACTGTAGGGTTTATATTCAGTCTTCATGTCACATCTATACAAGTCTATAAATTGGAGTTTTGGGCTCCCCATTTTTCTTTTAACTCTATTAACATCTCAGGCACAAAACACAACATGAAAATCAACATCAACAAGACAGAAGTCATGAATGTCGCCAAAAATAAACAGAACATCAACATAACTATAGAAGGCAGACAACTAAAACGAGTAGAGGAATTCAAATATCTAGGAAGTCTAATGACAAATGATAATTCTCAAACAGCAGAGATAGAATTAAGATGCAACAAAAGCTTGCCAAATCATCGGACAGTTATCGCCACTATTGTCCAACAAGGAAATAACTCTGGAGGCAAAACGAGCACTATACAACACAATCTTCATTCCAACGTTGTGCTACCAATGCCAGATCTGGACCCTAGATGCAAGAACAATAAGTAAAATAACCTCTACAGAGATAAAATGTGTTAGACGAATGACAGGAACCAGTCTGAGAGATAAGATCAGAAATGAAGAACTGAGAAAAAAGCTAGGGATAGCCCCCGCCATAGAATATATAAGGAAACAACAGATAAAATGGTTTGGCCACGTGACAAGGCAGAAAGAACAAAACACATTATGCAACGAGCCTTCAACAAACGTTGTGACAACACCAGGCCCAAGGGTCGACCACGAAAAAGATGGGTCGACGGAATATTAGAAGCACTAGGAAACATAACAGCAGCAGAGGCGAACAGAAGAGCAAAAGACCGCAAATTATATCTCCCCTCGACGCTGAAAGGCAGATGAGGAAGGAAAGAGAAAGAAGAAGAATATTGTTCTTTTCCAATCTGCTAGTTGGTCAGAAAGTATATCGTTTGATATGCGGCTATCTTTCATTTGATATGAAAGAGGAAACAGCAAATTCAGATAAAATGAACACATAATTGTATCGAGCAGCTAAACTAAAAGAGAGACGAGGAAAAACTACAACGTTTCCGGTAAAACCTTCCATCAGGTGCGAACTCTGACTCTGAAGATTAACACGACAGGCAAATACTATTGAATACAAATTTTGACAAATTAAACACAAAAAAAGTTAACCACGGATCTGAAAATTGAAAATACAAGACGAACACCATACAACAAGTATAATATACAAGGAAAACAATATATATATATATATGTCAAAATTCCATACAGTAGAAAATCCCGTACACTATATAAGACTTATACCATAGCAGACAAATACTATACAAGACATATATCAAATAAGGCAAACACCATACATAATAGCACAAGCAAGTAGCATATAAACATATGAGCCGCGATAGCTCAGTGGTTAGTGAACTGGACTAAGAAGGACAAGAGGTAGGGTTCGATCCCATCCGACGGCTTCCGGGTTCACTAAGCCTTTAATGGGTACCGGATTTTTTTTCTGCGAAACTAAAGCGGCTCGGGCGTAATACCGACCATATTACCCCTAAAATCATGTGCCAAAGGTATGTAAAATGTGTGGTCACTAACACCATATCACATATAGGCCATGTAAGTGATGGGGGCACTTTACTTTTTTAAAATATAAACATATACCGAACAAGGCTCACACACACACATAGTAGTAATGTATGTATATGTAGTATAAATATAATAATATATATATAAATACATATCTAGTAATATATATGTAGTAATATGTGTGCATATATAAATATATAAACAGTGTTCGAGGAAGACCACACTTAAAATGGAGTGACAATGTCAAGGAATCTACAACAGCATCACGTGGCACGGTTTGAGACTACTGGAAGAGCGCAATAAGGAACGTTCTATCTCCCTCGACATCCAAAAGAATAAGAGTTGAAAAGAATAAAGAACTAGAAACACAGAACAATGCATTTCCAAATTATTAGTCAAATATATCTTCTAGTCGAAATCCAAAGAAATTAGGTTAAATACTAAAATAAAAATTTTCAACTTGAATGTTAAGGCGGTGCTATTATATGGCTGTGAAACATGGAGAACAACAAAATTGACAATCACGAAGATACAGATTTTCATTAATGGATGCTTACGCAGAATAAAAGGATGGAAATGGCAGGACAAAATCACTAAAATAGAATTTTGGAAATGTACCAGTCAAACACCAGTGGATAAAGAGATACAGCGAAGATGATGGCGCTGGACAGGACACACACTACGGAAGCCAACTGAGAGTATTACACAACAGGCCCTTTTTGGAATCCTCAGGGGAAAAGACAAAGAGGAAGACCAATGAATTCTTGGAGAAGACAGATAGAAGTAGAGATGAAGATGATGGGGAAGACATGGAATGATCTTAAAAGAATGGCAAAAAACAGAACGACTTGGAGAGTGTTTGTTGAAGACCTATGCTCCACTGGGAGCTAAAAAGGTAGAAGAAGAGGAAGAAGATATCTTCTAGTCATATCGTTGTATTTATGTATATTATCTTTTAACTATTAGTTTTTCTCCCTGTAAAAACATATATATTTTAAAAGATATATAACCTACGCTTAAGATTGGCCAGCATGTTAATATACTCCAAAAAATATGTATACAAAAATTCCTGAATTTTATAAAAGAGAAGTTATAGGAGAATAACCCAGCGAATCAACTCTCTCTTAGACAATCACTTCATCTGTTTAGACATTGTCTCGCTGATTCCAGAATGCTGCTGTTTATTTTCACTTCTTGGGTTCCGCTGATTTGCCTTTGTTCTGTCCAAACAGGCAGAGACATTTGTAGAAGAAATAAAATGAAAGGTGGGGCTAGTCTACTGCTTATCTCTATTGGGGGTTGCACCTTTTAAACATTTCCTAATTAAAAGAAGGTGAGAAAAAGGGTCTCTCTTTAAATGGAAAGAAAACAGAATGGTGGTCCCGAAAGACAAGATTTCACCCAAGTGCAATATATATGCAAATTGTAAAAAGTTGAGGCAAGTAGATCGTTTTAAATATCTGGCTACAGAGTTAACATCCGATAGAAGCTCTCTTACTGAGGTAGAAAGTGACTTTGCACACGTCAAGAATACTTTTAATAAAATTAGAAATATATTATAGTCAATATAACTGAAAGTTAGAAAGAAAGGTTTTCATCGTTACATCAAACTAGTGTTGCTTTATGGTAGCTAATTATGGACAGTAAACAAAGAATTATAACGGGGAGAATTTAAAAAAAAAAACAGAAAAAATGGTATGATAAAAGCTTTACGTGATTAGTAGACGACACAGATTTAAACGACGTTTCGGTTCAATAGGCCTTCAGCAGGAACAAAAGAATTTTTAGATGTGGTTTTCAGAATAATCCTTTAGACACCGTGGACAGCTAATAAATCAGACGAGGAGGTACTAAAAGAGGAGGAGACAAGTCAAAGAAGGGCATAACAACGCGAAGCTACAGTAAAGCTGATTGTAAAAGAGAAAAGAAAATAAGATAGAAAAAAAAATCGGTATGGTTAAAAGTTTACGTAATTAATGGACCACACACATTTAAACGACGCTTCGGTTCAATAAGCCAAACAACAAACAACACACACATATATGTAAGTATTATATGTGTGTGATATTTGTTGTTCCGGCAGAGAACTATTGAGCCGAAATGTCATTCGAATTTGCGTCGTCCATTAATTACATAAACTATTTGAATTGAACGCAATTTACCCTCACTTATCCCATGCATCCTAATTCAGGTAAATGAATTTAAATATTTGGGAACTTTGTTAACCTCAGACGGAAGATGTACAAAAGAGGTGAGATGCAGAATGGCTCAGGCAAAAGCAGCTTTCCAAAAAATCAGGAAGATACTTTGCAATCCATTTTTGACAATAGAAACAAGAAAAAGAGTTCTTAAATGTTATGTAGAGCCAGTCTTAACATATGGATGCGAGTCATGGACAATAGGACAACAGACAAGAAAATCACTGGAGTCTGTAGAAATGTGGTTTTACAGAAGAATGTTGAGAATACCATGGGCAGCTAAGAAGAGTAATGAAGAGGTTCTGAGAGAGGTCAAAGCAAAACGAGAGCTAATTTCCAATGTTAGGAAGAGACAATCATCATTTTTTAGCCATGTAATGAGAAGAAAACAACTTGAATATATTGTAACAACTGGAAAAATTGAGGGACGAAGAGATAGAGGGAAGCAAAGAGAAAAAAAATAACATACAGCTTAAGAGAATGGCTTCACAGAAGGTTAACAACAGAAATGATAAATAGCTGCCGAGATCGAAAGTTGTGGAGAGACATATCACCTACGCCACTATGCCCAGTACTTGATGATGATGATGATGATGATGTATGTAGTGCTGATTATTATGTGATCTTAGTGTAATGAAGCCGTTTTATTTATATCAGTAGATATGGTTGTGTTTGTAAAAGTGTTTTGACTCGTTTTGTATTTTTTTTTTCTGGCAATATCAAAAGTAACAGAACGACTTGGAAAGTGTTTGTTGAAGACCTGTTCTCCACAGGGAGCTGAAAGTGTTTGTTGAAGACCTGTTCTCCACAGGGAGCTGAAAGTGTTTGTTGAAGACCTATTCTCCACAGGGAGCTGAAAGTGTTTGTTGAAGACCTGTTCTCCACAGGGAGCTGAAAGTGTTTGTTGAAGACCTGTCCTCCACAGGGAGCTGAAAGTGTTTGTTGAAGACCTGTTCTCCCCAGGGAGCTGAAAGTGTTTGTTGAAGACCTGTTCTCCACAGGGAGCTGAAAGTGTTTGTTGAAGACCTGTTCTCCACAGGGAGCTGAAAGTGTTTGTTGAAGACCTGTTCTCCACAGGGAGCTGAAAGTGTTTGTTGAAGACCTGTTCTCCACAGGGAGCTGAAAGTGTTTGTTGAAGACCTGTTCTCCACAGGGAGCTGAAAGTGTTTGTTGAAGACCTGTTCTCCACAGGGAGCTGAAAGTGTTTGTTGAAGACCTGTTCTCCACAGGGAGCTGAAAGGTAGAAGAAGAGGAAGAAGAAGAAGAATATCAAAAGTGTGTAAAACCGTGTCTTCGTTAGATCAGTGATTCTCAACTGGACGCCAAATGGCACTTGTGGAGGTACGGCAGATAAAAAGTCTGAGAAACACTGTGTTAGATCACTTTATTACCTTTGTATAAGATGAAAGTTGGAAAACTTGGTTACAACTGTCAAAATACAGGGAAAGAGAGATAATATTGGATAATTTTGTGTCATAGCATGGAAAACAGTCAACAGCAGAATTGATATGATGCACGGTAAATAGAAGATTGTGGAAGGACATGATCGCCAACGCCAGCCGGTATGGCAGATGATGAGAAGTATGTATGTGAAGTAAATATTTACCTTATATATATCGAAACTGTGTACAAATGCTGGCTAATGTATGCAGATTTGCCTGTGTAAATGAGCGTGTCTGTTTGTGTAAATGTATATGTGCATCTACAGGCAGCGATCCATATTTATTGTTTGTTGAATAAAATACTTTGAGCAAAATTAATGTTATTAATAATCCATTTCGAACTCTGCTCTTTAAAGGCTGTATCTGCTAATTTGTTTTCTACATATTGATAACACACCCGGAAATGGGACAGTTAAAAGGTATTTATGCATTATGTAACAATGATAACACATTGTATCCAACAACACGCACAAAGAGTATTAACATTTGTTATCTGTCTCCTACTTTAACCATTATTCTCTCACTCGTATTCTTCTCGTCTCTTTCGTATTCATCTTTTCTCTTTCGGGAACGCTCCAACAATGAGATAGAATGACATAATCTTTCATGTCCGACAACCGCTTGCAACTCATTTGTGCAACTCGACATTTCCTCGTGAACTCCGGCGCAATTTGCTCACGATAACAAAGTTACCGTTTCCGCCACTGACAATGCGCATGTCACAAAAGGTTCAATTTCCACATCCGGTCGTTTAATCGGTTCCTCCTCCTGATCTCCACCCACAAATCGGATTCTTGCCACTCCTCCTGAATCCCAGAGTAATCTGCGCCAGCTTCCCACGATGTAGACGTTTCCTACAGCTTTGTACTGATGCGAAACTTTGAAGCAACAAAACGTTTACTTTTCGAAACTATTTGTTACCGTATTTCTCATCGCAGCATTCCACAAAATGAGGAAGATACTGTGCAGTCCAGTGGCGTATACTGGTTTTGGGGTCGGGGCTACCGCTGACATAATAAATAAAAACATACATTATATTCAGTAGGCTAACATAAAGTAATATTTTCTAATGACATCACTACATTTTAAATTACTTACTTATTTATGTTAAATATATCCGTCTTGTTTGGGACGAAAATGTCTTGATGACTTTGTCATTGAAAGTACTGCTGGGTTGGTTTCTAAGGAAATGCTTTCTCACTGGGCATTAATGCCAAACCAGATAAGCGTTCTTGTGTCTGAGTTGAGCGACAATAAGATTTGATTCTCTTGGGAGCAGAAAAAGTTCTTTCTACAGATGCTGATGCACATAGCGTAGTTATAAATAGCTAAGAAAGTTCCGGTAATCAGACATAATTCACTTTCACTTTTAACGCTTCTAATTGGCTACAGCTAAAAATAACCCATGAAACCGCATTCCTCTGGCGGTAGTACCCGCTATATTATTTTTATTCCTATTTTTTAATGTCAAGGTCGTTAATGCTAGGTCCGAATAGAGAAAAAATGTACCGCTGGCTATTAGAGGTTTCAATGTAGAGTGGTTTCGGTTTCATCCACAAACGTTATAGTGGCCAGAGGAAAACTTTGCTTTAATAAATGCAAATCAAGGCAAATAAATCATATTTGCCTACGAAGTGTGTAATAGAATATTCGAAAATTTGTAATATAATTATTTAAAAAATATAATAAATTTATAATTTCCTTCTGTATTTCCTTAATTTGTTCAGGCTACCGGTAGTAGCTGCAGTATCATAGAGAATACGCCACTGGTGAAATCAATTGTTGGCAATAGAAACAAGAAAAAGAGTTCTTAAATGTTATGTAGAGCCAGTCTTAACATATGGATGTGAACCAAGAACAATAGGACAACATACAAGAAAATCACTGGAGTCTGTAGAAATGTGGTTTTACAGAAGAATGTTGAGAATACCATTGACAGCTAAGAAGAGTAATGAAAATGTTCTGAAAGAGGTCAAAGCAAAAAGAGAGCTAATTTCCAATATTAGGAAGAAACAATCAACATATTTTGGCCATGTAATGAGAAGAGAACAAATCGAATATATTGTAACAACTAGAAAAAAATGAGGGACGAAGAGATAGAGGGAAGCAAAGAGAAAAAATACCAGACGGCTTAAGAGAATGGCTTGGCAGAAGGTCAACAACAGAAATTATAAACAACTGTCGAGATCGACAGTTGTGGAGAGACATGATCACCTACGCCAGTAGGCCCGGTACTTGATGACGATGATGATTTCTCAGCGATTTGAAATGTACCTCTTCAGACGATGGAATGGCACAAATTAAATAATAACATTTAAAAGTTCTCTCTACGCCTTCATCATCACGATCATGTGCCATACCGGTTGGTGTTAGCGATCATGTTCTACAATTCTGTCCACATTGCATCGTATTAATTCTGCATATGACTGATAACCGTGCCATATCAGCAACATATTTAGTATCTTCTCTCTTTGTCGTCCGCAATCTCTTTTTCTCTGTATTTTGCCAGTTGTAATAAAGTATTTTTACTGTATTCTTTTCATGACGCTCCAAAAAATATATCGATTATTTTTTTCTGATGTTTTAAGAGCTTTCTTTTTGTTCTTGGCTTTGAGAATTTACTTGTTGATCTTATGGTGCTCTCAACATTCTTCTGAGAAATCACATCTCTATAGCCTCTAATAGTCTTTTCATGTGTTTGTTTACTGTCCATGATTTGCTTCCATAGATCAGAATTGGTTTTACATAGAACTGATGAACTCCACGCCTTAATACTCATATTTGTTCAATTACTATCGGCATCATAATGGAAGATTTCATCAGTATTACACCTGGCCGCCCCACTTCTCTTCCAAAAAGTTTACCAATTTCCAGATACTGGTTGAACCCCGAAGCCGTGTCGTTCCGATAAAATCCACCAAATCTGGAAATTAAAACCACAAACTTGTGGTAGAGAGTGCACCAACAACACAAGTATTACAGGAAGTATACGTATAATCTTAATATGTTCATGTTTTGTTTCATCATCATGTGCCATACCGGTTGGCGTAGGTGATCATGTCCCTCCACAATCTTCTATCTACAGTGCATCGTATCAGTTCTGTTGTTGACTGTTTTCCATGCCATGACACCAAGCTGTCCAGTATTTTCTCTCTTTATCGCCCGCGATCTCTCTTTCCTTTTATTTTGCCAGTTGTAACCAAGTATTCCAACTTTCCTCTTCTCATGATGTGCCCGAAAAATGTTGATTGCTTCTTTCTGATGTTTTTTTAAGAGCTCCCTTTTTGTGTTGGCATCTTTGAGAACTTCCTCATTGGTCTTTTTAGCTGTCCAGGGAACTTTCAACATTCTTCTGAGAAATCCCATCTCTGTGGCCTCTAATCGTCTTTATGTTTTGTTTAGAGTTGTTTTTTTTTTTTTTTTATTCTGATGTTGACGTCATTGTTTGCGAGGGTTATTTCTACGACGCAAGTTCAAATGAACCCTGCCCCAGTAGCTTTAATACAACATATGTAAGGTACATCAACAGGTGCGACAGAATTAAATGAAGTAATTGTTATGATGCAAGTACTCACCAGGGTTATTTTTTTAGTGAAAGTCGTCAAAGGCATTTAGATAGGCACCCCACTATTTGGGTAGACGGCGAATACCGTCCGAGAGAAATGACGTTGGCTCCGCATTGAACCATTTCATTATTTAGGCCATGACGTCTGCATCGAGGTCGAATCGTTGTCCCTTTAAATATTTTATTAAAGGTCTGAACAAATTCCAGTCGCATATTGATAGATCGGGGCTGTAGACTTCCCACTGCTTCCTTGCTAACGCTTCCGGCACAATGTTCACGACAAGTGGACGAGCATTGTTGTGTTACAAGAACCACGTGAGAGCATGCAGGGTCTGTTATTCGTGACGTATGCAGGTTGTCTAACGTGTCTTTATATCAGATGACATTGATGTTCACACCAGGCTCTTTAAAGCTTGTCAATAGAAGTCATTCGTGGTAAAAACATTTGGCCAGCATAACTTTAACAGCGGAGCTATGTGACTTGAATTTTGGAGGTTTTTGGCGATCTTGGGTGTTTCCATTGCTCGCTCGCTGTTTAGCGGCACGGCTCAGGGTTGTGGCACCACGACTCACCGCCAGCCACTATTCACAATTAAAATGCATCACCCTACCCCTCGTAACGCAGCAGATGGTTCAAGCGCCACACCATGCGATCTTCCTTAGGATGGTCGGTCAGCATTCGTGCCACCCATCGTGAACACACTTTCCAATAACTCCGTTTCTCCATAATCAACATCAGAACTGTCCCCAGCGACACAGCGAATTCCTCTGTTAACGAATGCAAGCTCCAAAGACGGTCCACCCTTATTGCTGCATCAATCACGTTCAACTTCTTTTGCAACAATGTGCACCTGACCTGGCGGAGGCAGATCTTTCGGTAACTCACCGTCTTCTCAAAATATTCTTGTCCAGTCCTTCACTCTGTACTGTGTCTTAGACACATTTTTTGTCCCCGTTTACTTCTTGCAATCAGCACTGAGTGTCGACTGGTCCACAACTTTCGCCTGTTAGGAACTGATTCACGGCTCGACCTTGGATGGATTCCGTATCACACCGGCCATTTCTCAAACGTTCTGCAGTACAAGTAATGAATACTATGTAGAGAATGAACCTATACACAACAATTACACATTAGTGTGTGCTTAATACGTCAAATATGTAACATCATCATGCCTCCTACGTGTGTCCACTTGGCACAGAACGGGCCGGCTATATTTGAATACACATCGTATATAAACAATATAATCATTTCGCCATAAACATTTTTAAAAAAATATTTCTCTGTCTCTCTCTGTCTCTCTCGCTCTTTCTCGCTCTCTGTCTCTCTCGCTCTTTCTCGCTCTCTGTCTCTCTCGCTCTTTCTCGCTCTCTGTCTCTCTCGCTCTTTTTCGCTCTCTGTCTCTCTCGCTCTTTCTCGCTCTCTGTCTCTCTCGCTCTTTCTCGCTCTCTGTCTCTCTCGCTCTTTTTCGCTCTCTATCTCTCTCGCTCTTTCTCGCTCTCTGTCTCTCTCGCTCTTTCTCGCTCTCTGTCTCTCTCGCTCTTTTTCGCTCTCTGTCTCTCTCGCTCTTTCTCGCTCTCTGTCTCTCTTAGTATCTCTCTCTCTCTCTTTTACCTGCGTTTACACGACTAAAATGAAATACACTTATCTTCGTCATCCGTCCTTAAAAGAACGTTAAATGGACGTGGTTGCGCAGGCTTGCAGTTTTTTGTCCTTTGGTAGCATATCCGACTTTAGAATGGTGTTTTTGAGTACAGGGTTGCTTTCCCTCTCAATCATTACTCCCTTGGTCAAACATGGTCACGTTAGTCTGTTTTAAGAGGTAACACGAATAGGGAGTAGGCTCTGGACAATTCTAGTTTACCGATACTAGTGCAAATAGTCAACCGTGAGTCGCAGAATGCGATAAGCCTTGGTTCTGATCTAAGTCGATCTGGTTCTATAATATAGATGAAACACAATAGCATTGTACGTTCATTTATGGATTACCATGCAAGCGAGGGAGGAACAGACAGTTTAGAATTTTACATAAGATGACGCGTGTCACAGGCACAGTAATTTGTGTGGGTCAGTTATGATGAACCCATTGTTTAAGTTTAGAGCGAGAAAGAAATTGAATGCTATGATAGAGAGAGATCATTATCATCATTATAATCAAGTACCGGGCCTACTGGCGTAGGTGATCATGTCTCTCCACAATTTTCGATCTCGACAGTTATTTATCATTTCTGTTGCTGACCTTCTGCCAAGCCATTCTCTTAAGCTGTCTGGTATCTTTTCGTTTTGCTTCCCTCTATCTCGTCGTCTCTCATTTTTTCCAGTTGTTACAATATATTCCAGTTATTCTCTTCTCATTACATGACCAAAAAATGATGATTGTTTCTTCCTAATATTGGAAATTAGCTCAGTTTTTGCTTTGACCTCTTTCAGAACATTTTCATTACTCTTCTTAGCTGTCCATGGTATTCTCAACATTCTTCTGTAAAACCACATTTCTACAGACTCCAGTGATTTTCTTGCATGTTGTCCTATTGTCCATGATTCACATCCATATGTTAAGACTGGCTCTACATAACGTTTAAGAGAGAGAAACAATTAGAGCCTAGTTGTGGATGGCCGACCACCGGTAGATCATTACAATTCCGTCATTCGTTGGCGGGTTGTTACTATTATATATCAAATCTACCAAATAACTCACAAATCAATATCACAGAAAAATACTGTCTCTAAACATTATATTTATCAAACATCAATCAAGGCGTGGAGTGAGTCTTTACTTTTTATATAATAACTTCCTATCTAAGAACGAACTAAAAGACTAACGATTTAACTCATTAATTAACTTCATTCATTCATTTCATTGTTCTCATGGGCCGGAGAAGGCGCATAGGGCAGAAGTCGTAGTTCTCCCTGATAGTTCTTTGCTGCTATAGCTCGTATAGTTCTTGGTTCTTTCTTAGACCCATGGTTGCGCCTTTCCCAGTAATTATTATGCCTTGTTTTCTTTTACCAGATTATTTCCACATGAATACCTGATTGGGAAGTCTTTTTTCATTCATTCTCGGCATGTGATCTCTGTATTTCCAATGCCTTCTTATTTAGCTCAATACGTATTCTTGTTTAGATTAATCTCTTATCAGTTCATTTGAAATGTTTTCTTCCGAGCTTATGTTTGAGATTCGACAAAGACATTTAATTAATTTCCAATTTAATTATAAAACTCGCTGCCTGATTTGCAATATCACCTTCATGTGTGTCCTATATAGGGCAATGACGAAGCAGACAGACTCGGCAATATTAACTGCTGGACATTATATCTGGTAGGTATCATTAACAATCTATGAGAGATGAATCAACATTTTTCAGGCACATCTTGAGAAGAGGAAAGTTAGAATACTTGGTTACAAATGGCAAAATAAAAGGAAAGAGAGATCGCGGGCTACAAAGAGAGAAAACACTGGATAGCTTGGTGTCATGGCATGGAAAACAGTCAACAACAGAACTGATACGATGCACTGTAGATAGAAGATTGTGGAAGGACATGATCACCTACGCCAATCGGTATGACACATTATGATGATGATAAGAGATGGATCGAACAAAGGACTTTGAGAATAGTGCAAATACATGGTTATCTAGACTGTGTGAACTGGGAGTGAAGACCGGTTTGGCAGAACAGAACAATATTCTGGACTAATGAGAGGATTTGTCAACCACTACCGAACTGGTGCAATTAGTCGCTGTGTGTTGTTGAACATTTTGAAAATATTAGATCACCTATGGGTGTATCCGGAGTGCTGCGATGATGATGATCTTAATCTCACATAACATACATCGCTGTCTTGCCAACTACGGGAGAAACCAGAAGTTATTAATTACATCCTGGTAACCAGTCCTCATTCTACTGTAGCAATCAAATGATCTCAAATTGTAGAGACAATAGCTACATCATAGACAGCCGACTTGCTGCTACTGAGTTAGTGCTCTGTGCACACCATGAGCTGTGTTTTTTATCCGGATCGTTTGCTTACGATGAATGATGATATCGTATGACGAAGGACAGTTCGGCTGCGTTCATGTTCTTCGGTGTCGCTTGACCTTATGTCAATTGGCGCATGCTGTAGCTGCTATGATGGGGACTGCAGCTGCTTTTCTTTGTTTGGGTCATTTAATGAGATGAGTTTTAGTTCGGATGATTCCACTGGTACGGGCAGCTGAGCAATTATATAATTTATTTAGTTTGCAGTGATACCGGGAGCTTCAACTAACCATAACCATAGACCATCATAGTGTAACCATTTGGTCTGGTTTACTGGAGACTTCCTTTTCGTCTCTTTCCCAATTAGCTCCAGCAAATAATGTCTAGAGTCACACATACTGACACAACATATGGTACCTGTACTGACACGGCAGATAATACCTGTACACCTGAGTGCTTATGTTGAGTGTTTGTGGTGAGTATTTGTGGTGAGTGTTTGTGTTGAGTGTTTGTGGTGAGTGTTTGTTTTTAGTGTTTGTGTTGAGTGTTTATGTTGACTGTTTGTGCTGAGTGTTTGTGTTGGGTGTTTGTGTTGAATGTTTGTGTTGAGTGCTTGCGTTGAGTATTTGTTTCGAAGACACATTAGCTGAATATGCTGATATTAGTTGAGTAAGGAACAAATTATTGAACGAATAGACCAACTTATCAACGTCTAGAGCACACACGGGATGACAGCTATTCAGACTGTCAGACCAAAATATTCCGCATCTCCTCAATTGCTCTATACGCACAAACAAACACTTTGAAAATGTTGTAGAAGTTCTTCAGAGCCCCAATAAAAACGCACGCCCAACATCTACCGAGGTACATCGTTGGGGGCTTTCCAACTCTATCAAAATATTAATTCTAGAACATTTGAGAAACATGTTTTGAATTAAGTGGGCAGTCGCTGTTTTGAATGAGTGGGCATTACAGCCGCGCTGGCCAGCGTCCAGGCCTCTCCTAGCCCACTCAGGGGTCAGAAGCGAGAAGTTTAAAGAGAAAGGGAAGTTAAGAGAGTAGCCACTTCCCCATCCCCAAACTCCCTCCCCCCCCCCACAAAAAAATCAATAAGTCCCAATTTTCAGACGGCTACTTTCAGGATTTCAATTATCCCTCAAATTACATTTCTATTTTATTATACATAACACGCCCCGATGTGTCGTTACCATGACAACGACGCTTATGAACTTTAATGTTAAATTGGTGTCTGAGTACCCTCTGACCAGTTTCAGATTTCTGGGAGGGGAAATCAGCGTCGTTCTGGACATTACAGTAGCCGGGGTGGGCGAACGACTTGAGGGTGTGAAATTTAAACAGGAGTTTGGGGAATGAACGACCGGGCGAAACAAATAAAAAAAAAAGAAGTGAAGAGTGGAACTAGGGGCCCGGTAAATGAAGTTCTTTGCTAGGGTTAGCGTATTGACCAAAACGTGCTCTATGGTGTAAGCCGCTAAAAAGTGAAGAGATTTTGGTTCATGCCTAGCTAATGTTCAGAACGGTCACTTTTTTATGTTTTTGATTTGTTTTGTTGGGAGATTTAGAGTTGGTCACTGGGGGAAAGCGTTAATTTAGGAGGTATTGTTTGTGGTGTGTGTTGTGTTGTGTGGGTTTTGAGAATAGCCGGTGAGATTTTAAAATGATGAGACGTGATATGTAATGAGTTGTTGTAATATATTATATCCGTGTGTTATGTTTTTAAAATGATGAGACGTGATATGTAATGAGTTGTTGTAATATATTATATCCTTGTGTTATGTTTTTAAAATGATGAGACGCGATATGTAATGAGTTGTTGTAATATATGATATCCTTGTGTTATGTTTTTAAAATGATGAGACGTGATATGTAATGAGTTGTTGTAATATATTATATCCGTGTGTTATGTTTTTAAAATGATGAGACGCGATATGTAATGAGTTGTTGTAATATATGATATCCTTGTGTTATGTTTTTAAAATGATGAGACGTGATATGTAATGAGTTGTTGTAATATATGATATCCTTGTGTTATGTTTTTAAAATGATGAGACGTGATATGTAATGAGTTGTTGTAATATGTGTTATGTTTTAAAATGGTGTAGAGTTTCTTTAGGAGTCTCTATAGGATTAATCTTCGTTCAATGACTTAAAGCAACAGTTCGATATCGATGTAGGAAAAAGGATGATGCTGCTGCTTCTGCTCACGATAATGATGTTATTGCTGCAGAGATCATGATGTTATTGCTGCAGAGATCATGGTGTTATTGCTGCAGAGATCATGATGTTATTGCTGCAGAGATCATGGTGTTATTGCTGCAGAGATCATGGTGTTATTGCTGCAGAGATCATGGTGTTATTGCTGCAGAGATCATGGTATTATTGCTGCAGAGATCATGGTGTTATTGCTGCAGAAATCATGGTGTTATTGCTGCATAGATCATGGTATTATTGCTGCAGAGATCATGGTGTTATTGCTACAGAGATCATGGTGTTATTGCTACAGAGATCATGGTGTTATTGTTACAGAGATCATGGTGTTATTGCTGCAGAGATCATGATGTTATTGCTGCAGAGATCATGGTGTTATTGCTGCAGAGATCATGGTATTATTGCTGCAGAGATCATGGTGTTATTGCTGCAGAGATCATGGTGTTATTGCTACAGAGATCATGGTGTTATTGCTACAGAGATCATGATGTTATTGCTGCAGAGATCATGATGTTATTACTGCAGAGATCATGGTGTTATTGCCGCAGAGATCATGGTGTTATTGCTGCAGAGATCATGGTGTTATTGCTGCAGAGATCATGGTGTTATTGCTGCAGAGATCATGGTGTTATTGCTACAGAGATCATGGTGTTATTGCTACAGAGATAATGATGTTATTGCTACAGAGATCATGATGTTATTGCTGCAGAGATCATGGTATTATTGCTGCAGAGATCATGGTGTTATTGCTGCAGAGATCATGATGTTATTGCTGCAGAGATCATGATGTTATTACTGCAGAGATCATGATGTTATTGCTGCAGAGATCATGATGTTATTGCTGCAGAGATCATGATGTTATTACTGCAGAGATCATGATGTTATTACTGCAGAGATCATGATGTTATTACTGCAGAGATCATGATGTTATTACTGCAGAGATCATGATGTTATTACTGCAGAGATCATGATGTTATTACTGCAGAGATCATGATGTTATTACTGCAGAGATCATGATGTTATTACTGCAGAGATCATGATGTTATTACTGCAGAGATCATGATGTTATTGCTGCAGAGATCATGGTGTTATTGCTGCAGAGATCATGGTGTTATTGCTTTTGATGATTATGATGTTGTAAGTAAAAAAAAAATGGTAAAGAGCCCCGTCACGCCAAGTGGCGTATAGGGAATATGGTGATAGTGACCATACATTTTACAGACCTTCGGCACATGATTTTTGGGGTAATTTGGTCGGTATTACGCCTGTGTCGCTTTAGTTTCCCAGAAAAAAAAATCCGGTACCCATTTAGGGCTGGGTGAAAGCCTTCGATCATAATCGAACTCGATTCCTTGTCCTTTGTAGTCCAGTTCACTAACCACTGAGCTATCGCTATATTATAATGCAGGGAAGCTGGTTGGTCTCGAGACAAGATGAAAAAGGCATCGAGACAGAGAGGTTGTGGGTTCAAATCTCGGCTACACCAGTTTATATTTTTATTCATGATTTCTCTCTGCGGCAACCACCCTGGTCTCAGCAGCGAGCTTGAAACGTCTATTACTCATCGACGGAAAAAAATATGAGTACCACCGAAGTGGCAGTTATCTGCCAGTGCGGCGAGGGACCCCTGTGCACACGACTGCCAGGAATAATTGTATTAACACGCACAATTCAGTTTCTAGTCTCTAGGGATGTCGTCAGAGGTAGAAGCTGGCGAACGAAAAAAAAGAAAAAAAAATTATAATGTTGTAGCTGATGATAATGTTGTTGTTGTTGTTGTTATTGCATATAATGATGTTTTTGCTGCTACTGTTGATCACTGTGTTGCTACTGCTGGTGGTGGTGATGATGATTATGATCGAACGCCACAGGTTCAATGCAAAAACATTGTCAGTGGGATTTGATGTGAGGTTTGTTACCGCTTATCTGATTTCCTGGATTCTGCTGTCGAACTCTAAGCTTGATCATCTTAGGGACGCTGCAATAATAGATATCTTTCAACAGTCTCCGCCATTGGGAGCACTACAGTTATCATCACCTTGTTAGCCATTCTGTTGTAACGTAGACTGGAGACAAATAATAATTCTTCTTCTACCTTTTTAGCTCCCAGTGGAGCATAGGTCTTCAACAAACACTTTCCAAGTCGTTCTGTTTTTTTGTCATTCTTTTAAGATCATTCCATATCTTCCCCATCATCTTCATCTCTGCTTCTATCTGTCTTCTCCAAGAATTCATTGGTCTTCCTCTTTGTCTTTTCCCCTGGGGATTCCAAAAAAGGGCCTGTTGTATAATAAAGTCTGTTGGCTTCCGTAGTGTGTGTCCTATCCAGCGCCATCGTCTTCGCTGTATCTCTTTATCCACTGGTATTTGACTGGTACATTTCCATAATTCTATGTTAGTGATTTTGTCTTGCCATTTCCATCCTTTTATTCTGCGTAAACATCATTTAATATTGTCTGTATCTTCGTGATTGTCAATTTTGTTGTTCTCCATGTTTCACAGCCATATAATAGGACCGACTTAACATTTGAGTTGAAAATTGTTATTTAATTATTTACAAATAATAATAAATGAATATTATTATAGAGAGAAACTTCCGAGGCGATAATCAGCGAATCACTTCAGAGGAAGAGGTATGTTTGCAGCACTCGGAAAAAATGACAAATAATCAACAACAGAAAAAAAACAAAGAACAATATATGGACCAAAGCAGGAGCGAACCCGAACTCAGTGGCACAGCGCCTTGCCACGAAAAGCCAAACGTTAGGGAACACTGCCACTCAGCTGAGATAGATTGGATTAACACGCAACTGAGTTAGCTGAGCGGCAGTGTTCCCTAGCGTTTGGCTTTTCGTGGTAAGGCGCTGTGCCACTGAGTACTGACTGGTTCGATCCTGCTTTGGTCCATATATTGTTCTTTGTTTTGTTTTGTTGTTGTTGATTATTTGTCATTTTTTTCCGTGTGCTGTAAACATACCTCTTCCTCTGAATTGTGACGTAGACTGTTTGTTACTATGGACACAGCTAGAAAATGGCGTAAAGTCTTTAACAGCTGTGCAGTGATGGAACTCCTTTCCTAACATAACTATTGGCGTGTCCAAATGTTAAGTCTCAATGAACAGAGATTGAGAGTCGATAGCATATTGATAACGCGTTGGCTTAGCGATTAAACGAAAGTGAGTTCGATCGGAATGCGGGAAAATGGGTACCGAAGTTAGAAATGGTAAATAATTAGGTTCGCTAATCCTAACGCTAGCAGTTTTCGGTGGGTCCGCTATCGACTACCACTTATCCGTTGTCCATTTTCATATTTCCATTTCCCCCTTTTTTTGGCTGTCTACCCCCGCCCCCCAATCCTTATTATCACTCATCCGCTCTGCAGTTACTTGCCTCGCCCCCTCCCTCTTATTTTCACTCAACAGTTTTCTCACCGGCTTTTTTCACCTCGCTTATTTTCACTCATTTTGTCTTCCGCTCAGTCTAGTGTCTAAATCCCTTCTGTAGGTCTTCTGTCCTTACTTTCTGAATGTTGAATTGTATTTCTCGTTGGTCTTGTCACAGAACATGTTAATGAAGTTGATAACGTTGTTACTGCATTTTTTCAGAAGTGTTGCCATATCTTTATTCACGGTCTGTAGATTATTTCTTTAAAAAAAAAAAAAAACACGATAAGAGTCAAGAAATATTGAAAGAAAATAATATATGTGACGTCATCCCTATATTCACACTTCCCCAAAATCGTTCTGGAAAATATCCGCGGTCATAATAAATCAATATTCGGTTAATTCCCTTGACCGGACGAGTTCTGTGAAGGGAAAAGGTGTGAGGGTGTGTGTTATCCCGTGTGTGTGTGGTGTGTGTGTGTGTGTTTCTGGGTAGGTGGAGGGTGGATTAAGGAGGAAAGAGGAACGTAATGGAGAATGGTGTGTGGCATGTTTATGGGAAATGGGGAGATAACAAATTTAACAACTCAAATTAAAACCTTTCCAGGAGGCTTTACTTACCTACACCTCCAGACTTGATGTCCCTTCCTTTAGTACAGAGGTTCTTAAACCTTTGCGAGTTATAAACATGTTGTGACTATCTATGTACGTCTATGAATCCAAATAAATGGCTTCAGAAATAGAATATGAGATTAGAGGAGACACCAAGCCAATTGTGAATGCTAACCTGACAGTCAGCGAAACATAGCTGACTATGCTTCAATTCCACCTCTAAGTGGATATTCACCTAATATCTGTCTTTCTAATATGTACATCATCATCATCAAGTACCGGACCTGCTGGCGTAGGTGATCATGTCTCTCCACAACATTAAATCCCGACAGTTATTTATCATTTCTGTTGTTGACCTTCCCAAGCCATTCTCTTAAGTTGTCAGGTATCTTTTCTCTTTGCTTTCCTCTATTTCTTCATCCCTCAATTTTTCAAGTTGTTATAATATATTCCAGTTGTTCTCTTCTCATTACATGGCCAAAAAATGATTATTGTTTCTTCCTAATATTGGAAATTAGCTCTTTTTTTTGCTTTGACCTCTTTAAGAACATTTTTTTACTCTTCTTAGCTGTCCATGGTATTCTCAACATTCTTCTGTAAAACCACATTTCTACAGACTCCAGTGATTTTCTTGTCTGTTGTCCTACTGTCCATGATTCACATCCATATGTTAAGATTGGCTCTACGTAACATTTAAGAACTCTTTTTCTTGTTTCTATTGTCAAAAATGGATTGCATAGTACTATTTCTATTGTTGTGGCGATTCATGATTGTACAAAGTAGTTACGACGGTGGTTTATGTTGTCTTCACGTCGGTTTGTTTACGGTTGGCTCCGCTAGCCTTTGACTAAAATGTCTCACCCACAAGGCAGTGGGGTTGTTTTACTTCGGGGTACCCTCCCTAATCTGTACAATAAATTCTTAAATGGAAAGAGAATTAAACCCGGTATGAAACTGATATCAGACGAAATTGGACGTCGTTGTGGTGCATAAAAACATATAGCTTGGTTGTAAATTGATACATCACATGGCAAATGGAAAAATAGTTAATACAATAAGGAAAAGAATATGTTTAGGAAAACTGATAATGTTTATTGAAGAGACTTGAAATCTCGCGAAGCTTGTAATTAATAACCCCTGAATTATTTAAACAAATAACGGTTAATATATTTAGCAATATTTGTCTTCACTTTTTCTTCCTTATCCGTCCGAAGTTAGTCGCTTTCTTCATTTCTTTTAAACTGCCAGCTAACTGTGATGTTCGTGATTTTCGACTCCATGCATCCGACGTCAGCATAGTAATTTTAGAAGCAAGATTATCTACCTTCCATGTCTATTACGTTATATTGGTAATTAGTGTACTCGAATATACGAGATAGTTGTATCAAATGTATTTTGATATCGTCATTTCTATTGGTCGCAATATAATTACTGCAACTATGCGTTTCTGTCTTTTTCTTTCAATTATTAATGAATGAGAGGACAAACAGAAAAAAATTAACGAACATTACGTGTGGGCACGTGGTACAAACCGATCATTCGTCATCCAAGTTGGCGTCGGTTATATTTCCTGTAAATTAAAGACTTTTTTTTTTAAATCGGAACTACAGGCTTTAGACTTTAGAATGGACTGTCGCCAGTGCAAGCGAGCTGGGCATCCTCATATCTGTAGCACCCTCGTTCTATCAACCAATAAACTGTTTATCCGTAACGTTCATACTGTATCATTGTGCGTGTTGGGATTTCAACAATGTTGCCCAGCTCATGGCGAGCGGACTTCCGGATCGCTGTAGCAGTCTTCCTGTCGGCAAGATATCCCATCCCATCATAAGGCCCAATCCATTTCAACTATATGGAGATTACATATGAACTTCACTGCCTCTATACATCGCAAATCACAGAATGACGTAACAAATATTTTTGTTATTTTCTAGTCTGTTATGTTCTAAATTTAACGCAAACCACATTACACGGACAGTCCGCAATCTGACAAATAATTCATAGGAGCAAACATGGGCAGATAATGTCATGTAGGATGGCATCTCTCCATCCATAAGTTTCTAAAGTTCTATCTATCATGTCTAAAATCATTTGTTTTTTGTGGGCTTATGTTCATTCTTGGTGGTGACACTGTCTACTTTATATTACATTCTTCCAGTTCCACACAACCTACTTTATATTACGTTCTTCCTATTCCACTTTGCTGAGTCACAAAAAATGGATGTAGATAGAGATCAATGGAGGATGTTAACAAAGTCTATCAATAGGACTGAAACGACACCCAGATCATGGTATGAGGGATGAATAAATGAATGCATTAATGAAGGAAGGAAGGAAGGAAGGAAGGAAGGAAGGAAGGAAGGAAGGAAGGAAGGATTTACACATTTTTTCTAAGTACATGAACGAACCAACTCCTCGTTACCTTCTCTCTGTATTCCTTCACCCATGTCTAAATGAGTGGCCCATAGGCACTATTTTAAGAACCCTATTTTAGCAGTCTTTTAATATTCCTCAATAATGTGTTCCCTATTCAACCCAACCATTGGCCGGATGGACCCAAAAAAAAAAAAAAAAAAAAAAAATTCATTACCGCGGACAGCACTTCAAAATGAAATTCCCGTTACCATAGTGACCACCGGAAATAAAAGAGAGGGGTATTAAAATGAAATCGCTGACCAGCCCAAATTATTGAGTTTTCCCTCCCTTGTTCGGAAGTTAAAGCACTGACCACACAGTAGCCCTGCAGTCATAGGACGGAGGGTAACTATGACTGGGTGAGAACAGTGAATGACTCACGGATGTGTGGTGAAAAATATGACGGCGTCAGTTGGAAAGTTATAAGAAATGATAATATATATTGGCGGGTATAAGATAATTATATACCAAGTGATGTATGTTATTTGTATGCTGTTTTCCTAGACTCGTATTGAAACCGTTTTCTATTCATTCAAAGTGTGTCGTCTTCGCATTGAAGGTTGTCTACAATGGAGCGCCATCCCGCTCTGTCTCTTGCTTTGATGGTACAGGTTGTCATTGGTTGATTTGTCCATCTTTTGATGTTACTCGTCCATGTTAGTCTTGGTCTGCATCTGCCTATATTACCTTGTATTTTCCCTTCCAATATTACTGTTAGTAAGTTGGTGTGTCTATTAACATGGCCCAAAAATGTCATATGTCTTGTTTTAATTGTGTTAGTAGTTCTCTTTTAATTTTTAGTTGTCTTAAAACTTCATCGTTTGTTCTCTTTTCTTTACATCCAATTATACCTATTCTTCTATCAATCTGCATTTCAAAGGTTACAATTTTCTGCTCTGTTTTCTTGTCTAATGTCTATGTTTCTGCACCATACAAGATTATTGAGAAGATTTAACATTTTGCTATTCCGTTTAATAAGCCGTTTTTTATACTAGAATTATTGTTTAAGAAATGTATACCTCTATAAATGCTATCTTCGTGTGTCTTTACTAGAGGACATGCTATATTTGTTATTTCTAGAAGTACTTTCTCGATGAGTGTCTTTTCTAGAAATGCTTTATTACAGTTCTCTCCATCTTGAATCGCTTTCCAAATATGGGTCTTTTATAGACGTGCTTTCTCGTTGTGTTTTGATTATAGAAACACTGATTTAATGTGTGTTTTCCAGAAGTACTCAGATTGTATGTTCTTGGAAATACTTTTTTAAAGCCACTGTTTAGTGTTTACTGTTTTATACAAATTTTTGTTTAGAAGTGTACCTTTTCATGTTTCTACGAAGAAGGAAGCAGGCAAATGATCGTAGTGCTGCGGTATAGCTGGTGTACAAGGAACGAATACACAGTGTATTGTGGTAACTTTTCAAAAAGAACAATAGAGATTATTGACGTTTCGATCTACATTTTCACCCTTTCTCTGAAAACAGGGATATCATAAACGAATGGCTAAATCAAGGGAAATATATTCTACTACATATTGGAAAGTAAATAAAACTAGTAAAACTGAGAAAGAGAATATTAATGAAAAGACATAGGGTATTAGTGGAAGTCCCAGGTCCTCACTGACCGAATGTTGGACAGGAAATGTTTACAATTACATGTTTGTTACAGAAGATTTTTTTGAAGCGATTTTTTGGGGGCGATTTTTTTTTAAACTGAATCCGTGGTTTCTTCGTTGCTTTACCTTCCTTTGGTCTCTGGGTAGTGAGATCCGATGTCTAGCCCTCTCTGGGTAGTGGGATCCGATGTCTAGCCCTCTCTGGGTAGTGGGATCCGATGTCTAGCCCTCTCTGGGTAGTGAGATCCGATGTCTAGCCCTCTCTGGATAGTGGGATCCGATGTCTAGCCCTCTCTGGATAGTGGGATCCGATGTCTAGCCCTCTCTGGATAGTGGGATCCGATGTCTAGCCCTCTCTGGGTAGTGGGATCCGATGTCTAGCCCTCTCTGGGTAGTGGGATCCGATGTCTAGCCCTCTCTGGGTAGTGGGATCCGATGTCTAGCCCTCTCTGGGTAGTGGGATCCGATGTCTAGCCCTCTCTGGATAGTGGGATCCGATGTCTAGCCCTCTCTGGGTAGTGGGATCCGATGTCTAGCCCTCTCTGGATAGTGGGATCCGATGTCTAGCCCTCTCTGGATAGTGGGATCCGATGTCTAGCCCTCTCTGGGTAGTGGGATCCGATGTCTAGCCCTCTCTGGGTAGTGGGATCCGATGTCTAGCCCTCTCTGGGTAGTGGGATCCGATGTCTAGCCCTCTCTGGGTAGTGGGATCCGATGTCTAGCCCTCTCTGGATAGTGGGATCCGATGTCTAGCCCTCTCTGGGTAGTGGGATCCGATGTCTAGCCCTCTCTGGATAGTGGGATCCGATGTCTAGCCCTCTCTGGATAGTGGGATCCGATGTCTAGCCCTCTCGGAAAATGGCGAAAATTAGTCGGTCCCGTGTGCATTCGCGCACGTTAAAGAACATTTAGCAACTAAAAACCGAAAAGAATAGACCAAAAATGACCGCTGTTTGGAAAAAAAAATTGTTAAGTAAATCCTGCTCATCCATGCCGTAACCTGATGTGTTGGGCCGAAAGTTGCAGATATCACAGCGTTGCCGTAAACTAACGACACAACACATTCACGGCCAATTAACGTCTGAGCGCTCACAAGAAGAGAAAATGATTCCCCAATTTTAAAGTAATTTATTTTCCAATGCGTTCATGGCCTGTTCCGAGAGATGTTGGATATCATGTTTCTCTAGATAACTTGATCATGTGAGCTCTGTAACAATTCCACCGTTGATCCTTTCCGTGTTTTGTCTTGTCTGTCTATACGTTTACCTGCTTGATACAATTTTGTGTTTATTGTTCATGTTTTCTACAGCCCCGCAGGATATTTTATTTTCCTTTTGAGTAAACCTCAAATATTTTCTCGTGCCACGCTGTCAAACCAACCTGTATCTTTTCCTTAGCCTACCTCTATCTCTGGAAGCAGCGATAGCTCAGTGGTTAGACAACAGGACTACAAAGGACAAGAGGTCGGGTTTGATCCTGATCGATGGCAACCAGGTTCACCCAGCCTTATATGGGTACCAGGTATTTTTCTGGGAAAGTAAAGCGACACGGGCGTAATATCGACCACATAACCCCCCCGACCCCCCACTCACAAAAAGAAATAAAATAAATAAATAATAATAATCATCATCATCAAGTACCGGGCCTACTGGCGTAGGCGATCATGTCTCTCCACAACTTTCGATCTCGACAGTTATTTATAATTTCTGTTGTTGATCTTCTGCCAAGCCATTCTCTTAAGCTGTCTGGTATTTTTTTCTCTTTACTTCCCTCTATCTCTTCGTCCATCAATTTTCCAAGTTGTTACAATATATTCCAGTTGATCTCTTCTCATTGCATGGAGAAAAAACAATGATGATTGTTTCTTCCTAATATTGGAAATTAGCTCTCTTTTTGTTTTGGCCTCTTTCAGAACGTTTTCATTACTCTTCTTAGCTGTCCATGGTATTCTCAACATTCTTCTGTAAAACCACACACATTTCTACAGACTCCAGTGATTTTCTTGTTTGTTGTCCATGATTCACATCCATATGTTAAGACTAACTCTACATAACATTCAGGAACTCTTTTTTCTTGTTTCGATTGTAAAAAATAGATTGCATAGTATCTTCCTCAATTTTTGGAAAGCTGCTTTTGCCCGAGCCATTCTGCATCTCACCTCTTTTGTAGATCTTCCGTCTGAGGTTAACAAAGTTCCCAAATATTAACATTCATTTACCTGTTTTAATATTGTTCCACTCGTCTTTATTTTGCACTGAGGTGATGTCTTTTTCTTTGTTGTTACAATTGCTACTGTCTTTTTGCTATTAAGGCTGAGTCCTTTAATTTTACTTTCTTAATAATAATAATAATTATAAAAATCATGTGCCGAAGGTCTATACAAATTATAGTCACTAAAACAATACTCCTTATACACCACTTGGCGTGACGGGTCTCTTTACTTTACTTACCTCTATCTCTTCAGCTTTTCTGTTCTTCCCCCCTGTTACATTATATTTGACAAAGACTTACAGAAAATACAGAATCCTACAAGGAAAGAAATAAAAATTGCCCAAGTTTTAATAGAAATTTTTTTCGGAAATATTGTCATACTTTATGTATTCAAGAATTTGTTGTGATCATTAGTGACGGGTAAAGTGGGGAGAATGGAAGCAAGGGAAGGAGAATAATGGATTGATGATGTCAAAGGTTGACGGGGAAAACATTAGAACAAGTCAAGAAACTGGCACACGGAAAGAAAGAATAGAGAAAGATCGCGAACAACTCGCCATGGTGGCATTCCAAAAGCTCCCAAGGGAACTGAGGGCCCAGACTTCTAGGCAGTTATCACCATGTTATGAATACTGTTTAAAATTATGTCTAGTCTAGAACTCATGTCTATAATATCAACTATTTTTGAATTTTTTACTAATAAATTAATGAGCTGTTTACATTCTATACCTGTTGTCATTATGCATGTTTATCTATGAAAGCACTATCACTATAGTCCGTTCAGAAATTCATAACCACACTTGAATTAGCTTTACGTGATAACCGTTTGTTATTTTGCTTTCAACTTTTGCATGTAATCTTATAATATTGATGTCGTTATAGAAATATTTTTTGCTCTGAGAAATTTGATCTAGTTTAAAAGTTTTCTTCTTTAGGCTATATTAAATTCACCCTGTTCGAATTTGACACCATTTTAGGATATATACATTAATTTGTTGCGGTCGTTCACGTAAAATAGTTTGGCTATTGCAGAAACACTAAGTTCAGGAAAATCCCGTGCACAAAACTGAATTGTTATTGAACGACATGACGCACCACGGCCTGGGCATTAATTACCGAAGGGAAGGCGTATCTTTATTAATTTTGTGAAGACTCAGTAGACAATTTGTTGACTTTAAATACCAACATTTATATCTAAATTACAATGAGTTTGAAATGCAAATTTATAACTATGCAAAAGGTTACTGTTTTACTATATCAGCACTTCCTTAGGGAATTCAAGATGGGACAAAGTGCCTACTGCATCAAATACAAAAGAGCAAATTAGGACATGGCTTGCGAATGAAAATGTCAAATTTGACGACACATATTTAAAACCCGAATTGTTACAACTTGTGAAGAATACGAATAAGAAAAAGGTGTACCATGTTAACAAAATCATTGAGAAATACGGCCACACGTGAAGTGAAGGAAATGCGCGAAAATGATTATGATATTGTTTATTTAGATGAAACTTGGATCAACGCTCATCATACAAATGAAAAGGAATGGCAGTTAGCAGATGGAAGTATTAAAAGATCAGTACCAAGCAGTAAAGGGCAACGTTTGATAGTTGCACATGCAGGTAGCAGACATAATGGGTTGTTGCAGAATGCTCATCTCGTTTTCATTTCAAAATCCATAGACAATAGAGACTACCACTCCGAAATGAATGGGCACATATTTAAAGACTGGATCGAGAAAAGTATCCTTCCAATATTAGGTCGACCTTCTTGTCTGATAATGGACAATGCTTCATACCATAACGTAGTTAACGTAGAAGATAGAATCCCAACATCATCAAGTACAAAAGATGCAATCAAAACGTGGCTCATAAAAGAACACATACAAGTTAACGACAGCTACTTGAAACCCGAATTGCTTAGCCTTGTAAAACAGACACAACGTACAAAGATATTTAAAATAAACAAGTTAATTCAAGAACATGGCCATAGATGTTTGAGACTACCTCCATATCATGCACACTTAAATCCTATAGAACTAGTTTGGGCAAAAGTTAAAGGACACGTAGCATATACAAATAAAACTTTCAAATTATGCGATGTTGAGACACTTACAAATCAGGCTCTATCAAATATAAATAAAGACTACTGGGTAAAATGTGTTACGACAAGATGAGGAATATTGGAAAAAGGATGGTTTGTTGTTTGTTCAGCCGAAAGCAGTAATCGACCTATTTGACTCGTCTGATTCTGAATGATCATTACTCTGATTAAGTCTACAGATAAATAGTTTGATTTGCAAAATTTCCTAGTTGATTTGTTAAACAGTTTATTGTTCAAGACCACCCAAGCAATCAAAAATATGTTATAAGCAAACCAACAACCATTACTTTGAATGGAAGCCTGCTTGAGTCAGTACAGAAGTTCAGCTATCTTGGATCCACTATTACAACCACACTTTCCTTAGATGAGGAACTAAATGTACGTATTTGAAAGGCAGCGACAACATTTGGGAAACTCACACCAAGAGCATGGAACTATATCAAATTGACTCTACGAACAAAAGTTCTATATATAATTTAAAATTTGTATACTTGCCACCAAGTAAAATTTTATGGACACGCCTATGGGTCATCGTTGCACTAGATTACTGTAAAACATTTTGATTAGGGTCAAAATAATAGTTACATGGGCAAAGATCAAAGGAATTCGCCGCTTTAAGAAAACCGTTATAGCTAGACATCGAGTAACACATATGTTCTCGTGACATGGACATTTTAACACCGTATGCCAAAAATCATGTGAAATCATCAAGAACTTTTTGAATTATAAATCATAACATCTCGGCAAACGATTCTGAACGGACTATAATTGCATCTATCAAGAAGTACCTCTTAAGAATGTGTTTATTTTTGAAGTACTGTTATTTGGATGGTCATGAAGCAGTGAACTGGTCTAACGAGGTCAAGAAGTGGGGTTAGATTCCAGTCGACGACTTCTAAGTCAAACCGACCTTAAATAGCTGTCTGATTGTGTGTGTGTTTTTGTGTGTGTGTGTGGGGGAAGGCAAGGTGAAAAACGCAGTGTAATAAAATAAAAAACATTAACCATAAAAAAACAAACATACAACCACAAGAAAGGTGATGTACTAAAAACCAATTTTCCATAAGATATGTGATGTTATAAAAACAACATTACCCTATAAGAAAGGAGATGTAATAAAAACCACATTACCCATAAGAAAGGAGATGTAATAAAAACCACATTACCCATAAGAAAGGTGATGTAATAAAAACCACATTACCCATAAGAAAGGTGATGTAATAAAAACCACATTACGCACAAGAAAGGTGTTGTAATAAAAACCACATTACCCATAAGAAAGGTGTTGCAATAAAAACCACATTACCCATAAGAAAGGTGATGTAATAAAAACCACATAACACATAAGAAAGGTGTTGTAATAAAAACCACATTACCCATAAGAAAGGTGTTGTAATAAAAACCACATTACCCATAAGAAAGGTGTTGTAATAAAAACCACATTAGGCATAAGAAAGGTGATGTAATAAAAACCACATTACACATAAGAACTGTGATGTAATACAAACTACATTATGCATAAAAAAGGTGATGTAATACAAACCATAAGTTCATCAGAAAGGTGATGTAATACAAACCACATTACGCATAAGAAAGTTGATGTAATATAAACCATATTACGAACAAGAAAGGTAATAAAACCCCATTAATCAAAAGGACGGTAATGTAACACAAGCCAAATTAGGAACAAGAAAGGTGATGCAATAAAACCAAAATTACGAACAAGAAAGGTGATGCAATAAAACCCAAATTACGAACAAGAAAAGTGATGCAATAAAACCCAAATTACGAACAAGAAAGGTGATGCAATAAAACCAAAATTACGAACAAGAAAGGTGATGTATTAAAAACCACATTACAAAAAAAAAAAAAAAAAAAAAAAAAAAAACAACTCAAAAGACACACAAAATAGAAACGTCGTGCAACAAATGATATTTTGAACATAAATATGTGCAGATAGCAAAAACATACGATAACTAACACCACATAAATTACACACTGCGGCCGTGACGGAGCTCTGTCTTTTTATCATATTTAAGCTCACATATTATATAGCATTATTATAATAAAATATTTATGTTTCAGAAGTACTGTAATGAATCATGTATATTCTAGAATTCATTCATTCTTTCTTTCTTTCTTTCTTTCTTTCTTTCTTTCTTTCTTTCTTTCTTTCTTTCTTCACTTCCTCTTGTACCCGTTCGAGTATCTAGTAAAGTACCCCCGTCACGCCAAGTGGCGTATAGGGAAATATGGTGTTAGTGACCCTATATTTTACAGACCTTCAGCACATGATTTTTGGGGTAATGTGGTCGGTATTACGCTCGTGCTGCTTTACTTTCCCAGAAAAAAATCCGGTACCCATTTAAGGCTGGGTGAACCCGGAAGCCGTCGGTTGGGATCGAACCCTACCCTTGTCCTTTGTAGTCCAGTTCACTAACCACTGAGCTATCGCGGCTCCCTCGTTCGAATATCTAGGGAGATAAAAATTTGGTCAAAGCAAAGAAAGGCGTATAAAAGCATAAAAATGCGAAGCTGCAGTAAAGCTAATTGTAAGGAGAAATGACTAAAAATACATAGAAAAAAAAAAAAAAAAAAGTAGGTTAAAGCTTTACGCAATATATAGACGACACAAATTATAACAACGTTTCGGCTCAATAGGCCTTCAGCAGGAACAAACATACAACACACACATAGACATGTACCAAATGTAAATGTAGTTGAAAATTATTATTAATTGTTTTATTTAAAAATATTTTTTATTATTTAATATTTTTTTGGGTTTTAAATACATATGTGTTTGTGTGTGTGTGTGATATGTGTTCTTGTTGAAGGCATATAGAGCCGAAACGCTTTTTTAAATCTTGGTCGTGCATATATTGCGTAAAACTTTAAACATACTGTTTTGTTTCTACTTTTGTCTCACTATTTTTTGTTTATTTATCAGATAAAAAGTGACTGCTTCACTCATTGTCAATTGATGCTGTTGTAACGTTTCTTTGATGTTGTCTGTCCATTTTACTCTGGGTCTACCGCTTGCTCGTCCCCCTTCTCCTCTTGTAATTATATATTATTCTAGAATTGCTGTTGTAAATGTGTAATATATAAACTAAACTCAGTACCGAGATGTTTAACGGCTCTGCCTGAGAGAAAAAATGTGAGTGGTTAGTTAGCTAGTAAGTTGGTTAATTAGTTGGTCCGTTAGTTGTTTGGCTGGTTGATTGGTTGGTCGCATGGTGGGTTGATTAGTGAGTTGATTAGTAAGTTGTTGGTTAGTTAATTAGCGTGTTTGTTTGTATGTTAGTTTAGTTAGTTAATTAGTTAGTTAATTTGTTTGATAGTTTATTTTTTTAAGCTAGTTAATGTGGTTTTTTTAAAAAGTTAGTTAATTGTCTGATTGACAGGTTGGTCGGCTGTTTGGTTGTGTAGTTAATTATTTAGTTAGTTTGTTGGTTATTTTAGTTTAGTTAATTAAATTGTTTTTTTAGTAACCTCAGTTGGTTAGTTAGTTAGTTATTTTGTTTGTTTGTTCGTTTAGTTAGTTAATTAGTTATTTAATGCGGGCAATAGTTAATTAGTTAGCTTAAGCTGGTTAGTTAGTTAGCTAGTTCAGTTTAGTTTACTAGATTAATTTAGTTTATTTAACTATTTAATCAGCTCTTCAGTTAGAGGAATTAGTTTAGTCTAGTTATTGGGTTATTTAAAGAGTTACTTTAGTATATCATCAAGAACCAGGCCTAGTGGCGTAGGTGATCATGTCTCTCCACAACTTTCGATCTCGGCAGCTATTTATCATTTCTGTTGTTGACCTTTTGCCAAGCCATTCTCTTAAGCTGTCTGTTATTTTTTCTCTTTGCTTCCCTCTATCTCTTCGTCCCTCAATTTTTCCAGTTGTTACAATATATTCAAGTTATTCTCTTCTCATTACATGGCCAAAAAAATAAATAATCATTACCTAACAATTAAAACAACCGCGGTAGCGTAGTGGTTAGTAAACTAATCTACTGAGGATAAGATCCCCCCCCACCCACTTTTATTAAACACTGACTACTTTAAAGGTCACCCAGATTAAAAATTGTACCAGAAATTATTTTCTAGGAAAGAAAGACAGCACTGACGTAGTGCCGACCATATTTTTCAAGAAAGCTCGTGTCCATAGTAATATATATATATTTATATATGGACACTAACACCGTATTCTGTATATGGCACACTGAATAGTGATAGGGCGTTTTCTGTCTCTTATTAGATTAAAATATCATAGGTATAATCAGGTCAGGTAATTTACCTGCTACTGTATGCAGTAGATAGTACAACCTGCGGCTGCCCTGCTGCCTTGCAGATATGCTCGGGAGAGTAAAAGGCTAAGGGAGGGTACATTAAAGTCAAACAACCCCACTGCCTTGAGGGTGAGACTTTTTAGTCAAAGACTAGCGGAGTCAACCGTAAACAAACCCTCGGAAGGCAACAGAAAACCACCGTCGTAACATCTTTGTATAATCATGGGTCACCACAATTATATGGTAAAATGAGGAAAATATTGTGCAATCCATTTTTGACAACAGAAACAAGAAAAAGACGTCTTAAATGTCATGTACAACCAGTATTAACATATGGATGTGAATCATGGACAATAGGACAAAAGACAAGAAAATCACTGGAGGCTGTAGAAATATAGTTTTACAGAAGAATGTTGAGAACACCATGGACAGCGAAAAACAATAATTAAAGCGTTCTGAAAAAGGCCAAAGCAAAGAGTAAGCTGATTTCCAATATTAGGAAGAAACAATCATCATTTTTTGGCCATGTACTGAGAAGGGAACAGTTGGAATATATCGTGACAACTGAGAAAATTGAGGGACGAAGAAATAGAGGGAAGTAAAGAGAAAAAATTATAAGACAGCTTAAGAGAGTGGCATGGCAGAAGGTCAACAAAAGAAGTGATAAATAACTGTCGAGATCGAAAGTTGTGGAGAGACATGATCACCTACGTCAGCAGGCACGGTACTTGATGACGATGAGTTATAATCACCCAGTGTCGTGCCTTCTGGCGTAGGTGACTATGGATCTCCTCACCTTTCTGTTCCATCAATTATATATTTATCATTTCTGCTCTTGACTTCCTATAAACTAAGTAATGTTTCTCTCCTGGACCTTGATAGGTGTATGGGGCATATGTCGTTAGTCACCATTTTTTTTCACCACCAATAGCATATTTGTGAGTCGTGTGGTCGGTACCACGCCAGGTCGGCACTACTTCCAAAAAAATCTATATCATCCATTTCTAGAAGCTTAGCTACCCACTAAACCAATCTCCTAAACTTACTGGTATCTATTCTCCCTGTTTCACACTTTCTATTTTCCCTCACTTATTTAACTTTTCGCTTTCTGTTGCAGGGTCAAGAAATTATGTTCGTTACCTCCTGATGTTTTATGTCTTGTTTTATCTTAAACTTTATTTTAAAATTACCTTTTTACTTGCCCGTTCATTCTCAACATTCCTCTGTAAAACTGCGTTTCCGTGAAATTAATTGACATTATTTCCTGTTCTTCGATTGTAGGACAACACAAACAGAGAGACCCTCATTAAAAACATCTGAAAGAAACAATCTACATTTTCCGAGCACATTATTAATTCATGGAATACTTGGTTACAACTGGAAAAATACAGGGAAAGAGATTTCGTTGTTATAAAGAGAGAAGACACTACATAGTCTGATGTCGTGGCACGGTAAATAACCAACAACATAATTGATATAATGTACTGATGGCAAATATATTCCTACGTCAAACGGGATGGCCCAGGATAATGACACTCCGATTCTTCAGTAATTGCTTCCATTTGTCATGAGAAGATTTTCATAAAACTGAACACGGCCTATTTGTGAAAATAAATAAAAAAATTAAAGTGCCCCGTCACGCCAGGTAGCTTTAAGGTATATGGTGTTAGTGACCATAATTTTTATAGACTTTCAGCACATGTTTTTATGGGTAATGTGGTCGGTATTACGCCTTTGCCGTTTTACTTTCCCAGAAAAATATCTGGTACCCACGTAAGGCTGGATAAACCCGGAAGCCGTCTTGTCCAAATAGTACTGAGCTATCGCGGCTCCCTCTTGTTTGTTAACCTTTATGTACAAAACACAGAGATGGGATTTCTCAGAAGAATGTTGAAAGTTCCATGGATAGCTAAAAAGACCAATGAGGAAGTTCTCAAAGAGGTCATCACAAGAAGGCAGCTCCTAAAAAACATCAGAAAGAAACAATCAACATTTTTTGGGACATTATGAGAAGAGGAAAGTTGGAATACTTGGTTACAACTGGCAAAATAAAAGGTAATAGTGATCGCGGGCGACAAAGAGAGAAAATACTGGATAGCTTGGTGTCATGGCATGGACAACAGTCAACAACAGAACTGATACGATGCACTGTAGATAGAAGATTGTGGAAGGATTCGCCTACGCCAATCGGTATGGCACATGATGATGATGAATGTAAAAAAAAAAATTAATTCTGAAATATTTTTGTTTCATTCAATGGAACACAGCTTAGGCTGAGTTAATTCTGCATGTTGCCGCCATTGTACTTCTACCAACTAATGCTAACATCGCTTTTAAATTCATTCACGTGTCATAGTGTTACCTTGCTTTTTCCTGTGAAATGCACATGTCCTTATAACACCAGACTTCCATCATCAAAGTGGAATCTTGATAATGAAGTAGCACTTCTCCTTGAATGCTATCTACATTGTGACAACAAAATGTTTGCTCCATCACAACTAAGAGCGGAACAAATCTATTGTCAATAAACGGAACTCGACAATTTCGTGCGTAATACTTAACATTAAATTACAAACGAAGGACATTACACACACATATATATATAAATATATATATATATACATATATATATACATATATATATACACATATATATACATATACACACACACATATATATATATATATATGTATATATATATATATATATATATATATATATATATGAGATGATAGCTTTTTTATGTATATTACTGTATCACTTTATGTTTTCTCATTTATGGATATGGAGATAAGACGAGGCCAGAGTGAGGGAAATAAATGAGTCGATTACAGCTTTCATGGGAGGAAAAGATAATGATCCGACGATCAAAACGAATGATTGAGAAAATTGACAAGGAAAAAAAAAAGCGCCACGATGATGGAGGAGCCGGGGTAAATCCACAAAGGGAAAGAAATAGACAAGAAATGTGGAAGAGCGGGGAAAGTTCATATAACTGGAACGATTGGGCATAAATATAAATAAATATGCATTATAGAAAGATATAAAGAAATAATGCTTATAGAGATGTAAAAGAAAGAGAACAGAAAGTCGAGACAAATGAGAATGATAAAGTGAAGAGAAAGACAAATTTAATGTCATAAATATGGAGATATTTAAATAAAAACGAGTGTGAAGGCAAATGAGAGAATGAGAGAGAGAATGGGGCGGGAGGGGGATACACAGAGGTAATTAGAAAATTTATGAAGTAGAGTGAGGGTAAAATAGAGTGAACTGAGTATAAGATATTTCGAAAAGACATCTTGTTTCACATGAGAATGAGAGATAACTGTAGAGAAAAGTAGATGGATAGATAGACAGTTAAGGCGGATGAATGAATAAATGAGGTATTTTGGAGTTTAGCCTGTTGTACTTATCTCTTATAACGGAGGATGGATAAGTCAACCTATGACAACCTGCACCATCAAAGCAAGAGAGAGAGAGCAGAATGGTGCTCTATGGTAGGCAACCTTCGAAGCGGAGACGGCACTCAATGATGATGGTGATGTACTTATCTTACAGCCTAAAAGAGTTGCCGGTTCAAACCACTTAAGGAGTGTATGAGCGTTGATTTTTATTTTCACAGTCCTTAATTTTAAAGGGAGTGATACTCTTCTTCGCTTCTACCTTTTTAGCTCCCAGTGGAGCATAGGTCTTCAACAAAAACATTCCAGGTCGTTCTGTTTTTTGTCATTCTTTTAATATCATTCCATGTCTTCCCCATCATCTTCATCTCTGCTTCTATCTGTCTTCTCCAAGAATTCCTTGGTCTTCCTCTTTGTCTTTTCCCCTGGGGATTCCAAAAAGGGCCTGTTGTTTAATACTCTCAGTTGGCTTCCGTAGTGTGTGTCCTATCCAGCGCCATTGTCTTCGCTGTATCTCTTTATCCACTGGTATTTGACTGGTACATTTCCGTAATTCTATGTTAGTGATTTTGTCCTGTCATTTCCATCATTTTATTCTGCGTAAGCATCCATTAATAAAAGTCAGTATCTTCGTGATTGTCAATTTTGTTGTTCTCCATGATTCACAGCCATATAATAGGACCGACTTAACATTTGAGTTGAAAATTTTTATTTTTGTATTTAACCTAATTTCTTTGGATTTCCATATGTTTCCAAGTGCAATGAAAGCTCCTATTGCTTTTGATATCCTTAAGTGATACTGAGTGGCTAATATGGATTGATACTGATGACACAAATGTAGATAAATATAGTTCTAATAGAGAAAATTAAATATCTCTTTTCAATCAAAATTTTGTCAAGTCAGAATATAAGAGTTGGAGGCAATTTGTGTACGTGGAGTAGGATCCTGATCAGCCCTGGTTCACGGCGTGCACGCTGCCTTTAGTTATGAGTTACTGACAACGTTCAGCTCATATGCTTTCGTTACTTTGATACTATTATTAATGAGTTTTGTGAGATTACGACAGGACCCTCGCTAGTGCCTCGGATTGTGGGCACTGTGGTCCTTTTCTGTGATGAGAGAAGTTCCTGGATGCCGCAAGTGTGATGTTGTAGAAAGGTCAAGGTTCCCTCCACGCCTTGCTAGGCCTCTAGGGAATATCGTGTTAGTGAACATATTTTTATATGACCACGGCACATTTTTGCTTGGCCGCCTTAAAGGCCGCCTTTACTTCCCAGAAAAATCTCTGGTACCCATTTTTAGAGGCTGGGTGAATCCCGTAGCCTTGTCAGTCCGAAAAATAAATCCACCACTGCTGGGTATCGAACTCGGACCCTTATGGTCAGGAAACGAGCATACTAACCACTCAGCCACCGAGGCTGTTATGGTGGTCTTGTCTTATTAACAATAGCAATAATGGTCGAAATATAGAGCTAAGTTTTCTACTATCTATCTACAAAAACAATGTTTGTTGTTGGTTTATTAACGATAGCAAGAATGGTCGAAATATAGAGCTAAGTTTTCTACTATCTATCTACAAGAACAATGTTTGTTGTTGGTTTATTAACGATAGCAAGAATGGTCGAAATATAGAGCTAAGTTTTCTACTATCTATCTACAAGAACAATGTTTGTTGTTGGTTTATTAACGATAGCAAGAATGGTCGAAATATAGAGCTAAGTTTTCTACTATCTATCTACAAGAACAATGTTTGTTGTTGGTTTATTAACGATAGCAAGAATGGTCGAAATATAGAGCTAAGTTTTCTACTATCTATCTACAAGAACAATGTTTGTTGTTGGTTTATTAACGATAGCAAGAATGGTCGAAATATAGAGCTAAGTTTTCTACTATCTATCTACAAGAACAATGTTTGTTGTTGGTTTATTAACGATAGCAAGAATGGTCGAAATATAGAGCTAAGTTTTCTACTATCTATCTACAAGAACAATGTTTGTTGTTGGTTTATTAACGATAGCAAGAATGGTCGAAATATAGTGCTAAGTTTTCTACTATCTATCTACAAGAACAATGTTTGTTGTTGGTTTATTAACGATAGCAAGAATGGTCGAAATATAGAGCTAAGTTTTCTACTATCTATCTACAAGAACAATGTTTGTTGTTGGTTTATTAACGATAGCAAGAATGGTCGAAATATAGAGCTAAGTTTTCTATTATCTATCTACAAGAACAATGTTTGTTGTTGGTTTATTAACAATAGCAAGAATGGTCGAAATATAGTGCTAAGTTTTCTACTATCTATCTACAAGAACAATGTTTGTTGTTGGTTTATTAACAATAGCAAGAATGGTCGAAATATAGAGCTAAGTTTTCTACTATCTATCTACAAGAACAATGTTTGTTGTTGGTTTATTATCAATAGCAAGAATGGTCGAAATATAGAGCTAAGTTTTCTACTATCTATCTACAAGAACAATGTTTGTTGTTGGTTTATTAACGATAGCAAGAATGGTCGAAATATAGAGCTAAGTTTTCTACTATCTATCTACAAGAACAATGTTTGTTGTTGGTTTATTAACAATAGCAAGAATGGTCGAAATATAGTGCTAAGTTTTCTACTATCTATCTACAAGAACAATGTTTGTTGTTGGTTTATTAACGATAGCAAGAATGGTCGAAATATAGAGCTAAGTTTTCTACTATCTATCTACAAGAACAATGTTTGTTGTTGGTTTATTAACGATAGCAAGAATGGTCGAAATATAGAGCTAAGTTTTCTACTATCTATCTACAAGAACAATGTTTGTTGTTGGTTTATTAACAATAGCAAGAATGGTCGAAATATAGAGCTAAGTTTTCTACTATCTATCTACAAGAACAATGTTTGTTGTTGGTTTATTAACAATAGCAAGAATGGTCGAAATATAGAGCTAAGTTTTCTACTATCTATCTACAAGAACAATGTTTGTTGTTGGTTTATTAACAATAGCAAGAATGGTCGAAATATAGAGCTAAGTTTTCTACTATCTATCTACAAGAACAATGTTTGTTGTTGGTTTATTAACAATAGCAAGAATGGTCGAAATATAGAGCTAAGTTTTCTACTATCTATCTACAAGAACAATGTTTGTTGTTGGTTTATTAACAATAGCAAGAATGGTCGAAATATAGTGCTAAGTTTTCTACTATCTATCTACAAGAACAATGTTTGTTGTTGGTTTATTAACGATAGCAAGAATGGTCGAAATATAGAGCTAAGTTTTCTACTATCTATCTACAAGAACAATGTTTGTTGTTGGTTTATTAACGATAGCAAGAATGGTCGAAATATAGAGCTAAGTTTTCTACTATCTATCTACAAGAACAATGTTTGTTGTTGGTTTATTAACAATAGCAAGAATGGTCGAAATATAGAGCTAAGTTTTCTACTATCTATCTACAAGAACAATGTTTGTTGTTGGTTTATTAACAATAGCAAGAATGGTCGAAATATAGAGCTAAGTTTTCTACTATCTATCTACAAGAACAATGTTTGTTGTTGGTTTATTAACAATAGCAAGAATGGTCGAAATATAGAGCTAAGTTTTCTACTATCTATCTACAAGAACAATGTTTGTTGTTGGTTTATTAACAATAGCAAGAATGGTCGAAATATAGAGCTAAGTTTTCTACTATCTATCTACAAGAACAATGTTTGTTGTTGGTTAGCGCCAATACATTCGTCTGTCATCAACACGACACTCACGACGGCGTCACGGCTGCACACAACGACAACAGAACTACAATACACTTTCGACTCCCCAGTTTCTCAAACAGCAACCCACAAATAAAAGTTGCAATAAAATTGGCCGCTATTGCAGAAGCGACGATCAATGTCTCCTATTTAGGCGGAATTGTTTCACTCCCTCAACAAATTCAGTTGAAATTATGATTTGACTAGCCGTTCCAGTTGTTAAAAATAAATAAATAAATAATTTATTGCGTGCTATTTTCTTTCTTTCTTTCTTTCTTTCTTTCTTTCTTTCTTTCTTTCTTTATTTATTTCTTTCTTTCTTTCTGTCTTTCTTTCTTTTGCTTTCTTTCCTTCCTTCTTTCTTTCTTTCTTTCATTCTTTCATTCTTTCCTTCTTTCTTTCTTTCTTTCCTTCTTTCTTTCTTTCTTTCATTCTTTCATTCTTTCCTTCTTTCTTTCTTTCTTTCCTTCTTTCTTTCTTTCTTTTCTTCATCATTTACTTTGGCATCAAGGGAAGACAAGGGGAGTTCGCGGTTTCTTGCTCTTCTATTGACCTTTTCTGTTGTTATACCTCCGTGTGTTTCTAGTATTCAGTTTATCCGCTTTTTTCCTCGTCGTCCCTTGAGTCTGGTGTGCTCTTGTTGATAATTCGTTGTATTAAACTTTATGTCTTATCACATTCCCATGCCATTTGATCTGTTGTTGCTTTATGTATTCTTAAGCTGGTTTCGTTCTTACTCTTTTTTTGTTGTTGTAAATCTTCATTTTTGATCTTATCTCTCAGGCTGTTTCCTGCCATGCGTCTGACATATTTAATTTCTGTGGTGGTCACTTTTCTCATTGCTCTTCACTCTAAGGTTCGTATGCAACGGATGTAGGAAATTATAACCTCTTGATCAAATATTTTAATCCAGTGTTAAAGGGCAAGACTTGGTGAACTTTATTCGAAGACATCAACATTTTAAAATTACAGTTTTCACCCATATGTGCTCGGCCGTCTATCCAGAAATGTCCGGAGATTTCTGTATAGCGTCGCTTCAAGCATCGAAACTCACGATGGGAGGCGGCATTCCTCACCTTCCTAGAGTACTACCCTGTACCCATTTCTGCAAGAGGCTGGGTCGACCGCGGGGGTATTTTCTTTTTCAACCACGAGTACAACTGGCACTACTTTCAACGGGAATCGAGCACGGGTTGTCCGAACGTCCGTAGCCATATCGAATGGATTTGAAATGTGGAAATAAGGTGTTTTAGGAGTGCCCAAAAGGTAAAACCGTAAGCAACATAACCTTTACAGAGCATTGCTATTCCTCCAGCCTTGTCATGGCTGTGTAAATATCTAGGTTATATTCGTCAGTCGTTTGCCTTTGCCTTCTGACATTAGGTGCTGTCCTGAGGACGGTAATATCAACGAGTTGTAATTCCTTTAAAGACGCGCTCAGCCGGACTCGTTTTTTTTTCACCTCAAGGTTGTTAAACCGAGGTGATTACATCTAAGCCACGGACGATACACCAAAATGTATAGGATTAGAGATGATAATGTAAAAGAAAGAATTGTCACAGTCTTAATACTGGGTTACATAAAGAAATGACATATAGAATAATGTGCGCATCTTGTGATTATTTACGGTATATGTTGAGGGAATGAACGCAGAGCTCTAGACAGACTTACAGTAAAATGGAATAACAGCATGAGGTAACCTTAACAATAACATCAGGTAGCCTCTACAACAACATCAGGTAACCTCTACAATAACATTAGATAACCTCTACAATAGCATCAGGTGACCTCTACAACAACATCAGATAACCTCTACAATAACATTAGATAACCTCTACAATAGCATCAGGTAACCTCTACAATAACATTAGATAACCTCTACAATAGCATCAGGTGACCTCTACAATAACATCAGGTAACCTTAACAACAACATCAGGTAACCTTAACAACAACATCAGGTGACCTCTACAATAACATTAGATAACCTCTACAATAGCATCAGGTGACCTCTACAATAACATCAGGTAACCTTAACAATAACATCAGGTAACCTTAACAATAACATCAAGTAACCTATACAACAACATCAGATAACCTCTACAACAACATCAGATAACCTCTACAACAACATCAGATAACCTCTACAACAACATCAGATAACCTCTACAATAGCATCATTTTAAACTCTACAATAATATCAGATAAACAATACAACAACATCAGATAACGTCTACAACAACATCAGATAAGCTCTATAATAACATCAGATAAGCTCTACAATAACATCAGATAAGCTCTACAACAACATCAGATAACCTCTACAATAACATCAGATAACCTCTACAACAACATCAGATAACCACTACAACAACATCGGGTAGCCTCTACAACACCATCCGGTAACCTCTACAACAACAAAAGCTAACCTCTACAACAACACCAGCTAACCTCTACAACAACATCAGGTAACCGCTACAACAACATAAATGATAACGTTTAAGACACCCAATCGAGCCAGCGTTAGAAGTATGCAACTCTCTCAAAACTCAACAAGATACAGAGTTGGAAAGAGATGAAGAATAAGATGTGATAATATGGTATATTAGACATTGTAATATGTATTCACATATGAAAAACATTGAAAATACACTACGAACTAAAGTAGAGACGAATACGCATTAATGAACGACTGATAGATGGAAAATAATGCAACTGGAGATTCAAGTATAGTGCACACGTTAATGACATAATTTAATCTGCCAGAGACTTCAATTGACCAATAGAACATGTTAACAAGTCAGTTGAAATTTAAAAAAATGATATAGTACAAATGGAAAAAGAAACGGTTTGGTTTAAAATTTACGTAATCAGTGGACGTCTTCTTCTTCTTCTTTCCTTCATTTGCCTTTCAGCGTCGAGGGGAAATACAATTTGAGGTCTTTTGCTCTTCTGTTCGCCTCTGCTGTTGTTATGTTTCCTAGTGCTTCTAATATTCCATCGATACATCTTTTTCGTGGTCGACCCTTGGGTCTGGTGTTCTCACAACGTTTGCTGAAGGCTCGTTGTGTTGAGTTTTGATCTTTCTGCCTTGTCACGTGGCCAAACCATTTTATCTGTTGTTTCCTTATATATTCTATGGCGGGGGCTATTCCTAGCTTTTTTCTCAGTTCTTCATTTCTGATCTTATCTCTCAGACTGTTTCCTGTTATTCATCTAACACATTTCATCTCAGTAGAGGTCATTTTTCTTATTGTTCTTGTATCTAGGGTCCAGGTCTGACATTGGTAGCACAACGTTGGGATGAAGATTGTATTGTAGAGTGTACGACACTTATTAATAATAACGTAAAGCTATAACCATACAGTTTTTTTTTTCAATTTGTTCTATATATTTTGTTTCGTTTCTCCTTAGAATTAGCTTTACTGCAGCTTCGCATTTTTATGCATTTATAATGCATTTATTTGCATTGACCCTAATAAGTCAGTTCCGCGCTTAGAAAATGGAGAGAGGGGGAGAGAGAGAGAGAGAGAGAGAGAGAGAGAGAGAGAGAAGGAGAGAGAACGAAATTCTTCAAGAATTCGTTCAACCAATTTACTTAAATAGTTCTATAAATGGACAATGGAGAAATATTTGAAACAAAAACTGTTCATAGAAGCAGAGACAATTGAAACATTTACTTCATGACAAGGACAGAGATTAAACCAAGTAAAAAAAAAAAAGAGAATAAAATATGTCTTCAAAAGGTAAGATGATCATTGAAGACGATGGAAATATGATTGTATAGAAGAGTGTTTAGAATATCTTGGACGTTTACAAAGGAAAAAAAAATGAAATGCGTAGATGTTAATGGAACCGGTTCACAAAGTGAACTGTGAAGCGTATTAGTATACAATCTTTGATCACGCCATGAGATGATGGAACTTTGAAGATGTTTTAACTACAGAAAGCATAGAATGATAAAAATAGCTTTAAAAAGCTATAACAAAAAACGCATTAAAAAACAGCACAGTAATCGTTCAAATATCATATTAAATATATCGTGCAAAGATATCTTGTAATTACATCGTGCAAAGATATCTTATACAAATATCATTCAAAGATATCATGTAAATATATCATGCGAAGATATCTTGCAAATATATAAAGACTAGAACTGATTTAGAACACAGATGACAAGAATATGTGAAGAGACATGATCACCTAGGTCTGTGATCATAATATCTGACGATAATAAGTATGATTTTGATGATGATTTTAAAAGGAAAGCAAGAAACTCAATTATACAGAACTACAAATAGGAATTATTTGAGAATATGTATAGAAAGTATTGCGTTGAGAATGCAGTGACACGGGATAATATCGAGGTCAGTGAAAGCGAAGGAAGACAGAGAGGAAGAGTGAGACATAGTGAGTGGTTGGATGAGCATGGCCATATGAGATACTAAAGATGAAAATAAATAGTGGCAGTAGTAATAGTAGTAATAGCAGTAGTAGTAGTAGTAGTAGTTGTAGTGGTTGTAGTAGTTGTAGTAGTAGTAATAGTAGTAGTAGTAGTAGTAGTAGTAGTAGTTATAGTAGTTGCAGTAGTAGTAGTAGTTATAGTAGTAGTAGTAGTAGTAGTAGTAGTAGTAGTTATAGTAGTTGCAGTAGTAGTAGTAGTAGTTATAGTAGTAGTAGTAGTAGTAGTATTAGTAGTTAAAATAGTTGTAGTAGCTGTAGTAGTAGTAGTAGTAGTTATAGTAGTAGTAATTATAGTTGTTGTAGTCATTATAGCAGTAGTAGTAGTAGTAGTTATAGTAGTAGTAATTATAGTTGTTGTAGTCGTTATAGCAGTAGTAGTAGTAGTAGTTATAGTAGTAGAATTATAGTTGTTGTAGTCTTTATAGCAGTAGTAGTAGTAGTAGTTGTAGTAGTAGTAATTATAGTTGTTGTAGTCGTTATAGCAGTAGTAGTAGTAGTTGTTGTTGTAGTAGTTGTAGTAGTAGTGGTAGTAGTAGTAGTAATTATAGTTGTTGTAGTCGTTATAGCAGTAGTAGTAGTAGTAGTAGTAGTAGTAGTTGCAGTATTAGTAATAGTTATAGTAGTTATAGTAGTAGTAGTAGTTATAGTAGTAGTAGTAGTAGTTATAGTAGTAGTAGTAGTAGTAGTTATACTAGTAGTAGTAGTTATAGTAGTAGTAGTAGTAGTTATAGTAGTAGTAGCAGTAGTAGTAGTTATAGTAGTTATAGTAGTAGTAGTAGTTATAGTAGTAGTAGTAGTAGTTATAGTAGTAGTAGTAGTAGTAGTAGTTATAGTAGTAGTAGTAGTAGTAGTTATAGTAGTAGTAGTAGTAGTAGTAGTTATAATAGTAGTAGTAGTAGTTATAGTAGTAGCAGCAGTAGTAATAATAATAGAAGTTGGTCTAAGGCTCCGGAATCGCTGTAAACGAATTAAAATCCATAATTGTTCAAACGTCTGTACCAGTGGAATCATCCGAATTACCATCATTGAAGGATTCAAAAAATGAAAATCCGCTGCAGTACCCATCATAGCAGCTAAAGCACACGCCAAAAGACATAAGGCCAATCGGCACCGAAAGTCATAAAATATCATCATTCATCGTAAGCAACCTGAATATCGAAACACGATCCGGATGAAAAAAAAGCAGCTCACTGTGTGCACAGAGTACTAAACTCAGTAGCTCCGGCAGCAAGTCGGACCTGGAATATGATATGGAAACTGCACTTTTCAGATAGACCCTCAACGGTTCCTGCCGCATAGCCGCCATATTGACCGGAAGTCCATGGAGATAATGTGCCACTAAAATGCATCTTGGCTCATTGGCTAGATTCAGAAATTCTGTTCACTATGTTCTCATTGTTTAAATAGATGTCTACTTGTAGACATTATAACTATATCCGTGAAAACATTTTGAAAGCATGATTCATGTGTTAAACATATTCTATTCATTTAAAAGACATTAGAAATGGTATTGATGTGGAAGACATATTGTAAACTGCCTTAATATAAGAAATAACGTAAAGGCTCCCTCCACGGTCTTGCTTGACATAACATGGTGTTAGTGACATATATTTCCATGAGCACAGCAAACTGTTGGGTGATGTGGTCGGCATCACGCCAGGTCGCTTTTATATCCTCGAAAAAAACTCAGTATCCCGTTTTTAGAGGCTGGGTGCACACCGGTACCTCCAAAAAAAATAGCCATTTTTTTAGAAATTGAACTCTGACCCTTTTGATCAGGAAACGGGCTGACTAACCACGCTGCCACTAGAGCTTCATTCACATACAACACATGTATAAATACTATTGATGAAGTAGTATGGGAAAAAGTATAACCCATCACTGACAAAAGAGAATTTTTTTTTAGTTAATGTTGTTCTTCGGTGTTACGTGCAGTCGATCTTGACACGTGAAAGTAAAACATGGACAATCAGACGACAGGCAAGAAAATCGTAAGCGGCCACGGGCATGCTTTACAAAAGAATACCAAGGACAGTTGGAAAACAGTAATGAGGGTTTTATAAAAGAAACCAAATCTCTGTGTTGGTTGATAAGTCCTAAAATGAGCCCACAATGCCACTAAGCGTCTCGTTTCTGAATGTACCCATTTTCACTCCCATTGCTTTCATCCGAAGGAATGACATGGACTCACTGTTATCAAAGACCTATATTCTTCCCGCACCTCGGAAGGCGAAAGTGCGATCCATTGGCCATCCTCCACGACAGCAAAGCTAGCCAGCCTGTCCGCTCTTTCATTTTCCCATACTCCCACGTGTCCAATGATGTAGATAAAGGTGACTTTACGTGTCTTTGATTCTGCAATGAGTCCACTGTCTGCGTAGAGAGCTCGCCTCCACCTGTGTTATGCTGCTCATCGAACCATTCAGTACACAGGCGCGGATGTAATCTTGTAACTCCAACCACATGAATGCCCTGGTCACTGCCATCACCTCATTTCATGTTTCTCGTGGTCATAGCGGATGTACCCATGTCTTCTTTGGCAGTTCTGCCTGTCGAGCTGTAAATATTGGAGACAAATAATAATAAATGAATATTATTATAGGGGAAAACTTTCGGAGCGATAATCAGCGAATCAATTCAGAGGAATAGGTATGTTTACAACACTCTGAAAAAAATGACAAATAATGAACAACAAAAGAAAAAAAAACAGAGAACATTATATAGTCCGAAGCAGGATCGAACCCGTACTCCTTCGCACAGTGTCTTGTCGAGAAAAGCCAAAAGCTAGGGAACACTGCCAACTCGGCTAACTAAACAAAATTAGCCATCATTGGCGATGTCTTTCACGCAGGTGTTCTCATGACTATAGCATAGGTCTGCGATCACAACTCGAGAATAAACTGTGTATCTGTATTTTTCCTATTAAGACAAGTATCTCCCGGATAGGGTAGGGCTGAATACTTGAGTGGCAGACAAGCATTTAGGACGATACCCATGCTCTCCTTTGGTGTCGTATTACACATCCGTCTGTATAGATGACTGCGTCTTCCTCGTCGGTGTTATTCCAGGTCAGAACGCTGACCTTTGCATCGACCACGACTGGATTCCGCTCCCGAATGAAGATTAATACATATATAAATTAATAAAGCAGACAGTTATAAAGACGTATTCTGAACGTTTACTGTAAAGCATTGTTTCATCCAACTTTATGGCAAAAGTAAGTAGCATATTCTTTAACAGAACGTTGCTATTACTTCGGCATTTTTCCGTTGTGTAATTATCTAGGCATTATACGTCAGTGGTTTGCCATTGGCTTCTGACGTTATGGAGGACGGTAATCCCACTAGTCGTGATTTCTTTAAAACAAAAAAATCACCCTCAGAGGGAGCCGTTCTACGGACCTCGCGGTGTTTGCTTGCTTGCGTTCGCCCGATGACTAAAAGAGTACACCTCTTGATCATCCGCCCTTAAATGGACGTTATGTTGGCGTGTCTGCGCTGTGCTGTGGTTTGCGCTATAACTGTGATATTTGCCCCTTTTGGCCCAACACATCCGACTTCAGCACGACATTTTTTGTACCGTGTTGTCTTCCCCCTTCAATCCCTACTCTCTTGGCCAAACTAGACAGGTTTGTCTGTTACTGGAGGCACCACGGAGAGGCGGAGCAGGGTCTGGATGGTTTTGGTTCACCAATCCTGGCGCAAGCCATCAGCTGTTAGTCGCTGACAGCTTCCAGCTCCGCTGCTGTCAGGCTAGCCTCCCCTCGAGGTTGTGAAACCGAGTTCACTTAGTTACCCAACCTTAAAGCAAAAAAAAAGGTAAAAGTACCCTGGTCACGCCAAGTGGCGTATTGGGAATATGGTGTTGTGATCGTACATTTTACAGACTTTCACTCAAATGATTTTTGGGGTAATGTGGTCGGTATTACGCCCGTGTCGCTTTACTTTCCCAGAAAAAAAGTCCGGTAACCATTAAAGGCTGAGTGAACCCGGAAGCCGTCGATTTGTATAGAACCCTACCTCTTGTCCTTTGTAGTCCAGTTCACTAACCACTGGGCTATCGCTGCTCTAACATTATAGCGGCAGTACTAAATTAACACGCGACATATTAAAAGTCGAATTTAGACGCCTGCTAACGAATTGATTGAAGAAAGCGACCGAGGTAACTTGATATGACAATATCATAACTTGAATGTTTCTTTTTTTCTAAATCCATCAACTATTTTCAAATCGTGAACAGTTTGCTTTTGTTTATTACTCTTGTTTGAATGCACGGAACCGTCAACACTGCACTCGTCAATATATGTTATTACTCTATAATTGTTAGCCTCAGAGCACACACACAAAATCTGACACATTTCGACTGTAAATGAACTTCGTTATACAACCTAAAACGTTTGGTGCCATTTAATAAAGCAAATTTATATATATGTATGTACAAACTGGAAAACAACGGGAGCGATAGAAACAAAGTTGAACGCATTCGAAAATAAATTTCTAAGGAAAATACTTGGTATAGCGTGGAACGAATTCAAAACAAACGAGGAAATTAGAGAAATCGCCAATCAACCACTAATATCTTCAGTAATCAAGAAAAGACGATGGTCATATGTTGGACATGTGATGAGAAGAGATAATAACCGAATAACAAAGCAAGCCGTCATTTGGGAAACAACAGGTAAGAGGAAAAGAGGAAGACCAGAGAGACACTGAGAAGAACAGTGATGAGAGAGGCAAGAGCAGCAGGAATAGGCTCCCTCAGTGAGATAGAGCTGCTTGCACAGAACAGAGACAAAGTGCGAGATTTGATAAAATTTCTTTAAAAGAATTGAAAACTGCTAGAATAAAAATGTAGATAAGAGAAGGAGTATCTTGGTCTACGCGCTATAGGCCTGCTACGGCTCGGAAGGTCTATATATATGTATATTGCTATGTATATATATATTGCTATTTTAGAAAATGCACAATTTTTTCCTTTTCATTTCATATTATCTGGTGGCATGCAGCCACTATTCTTAATGTAATAGAGTATAGCTAGTGAGAGCATGGGGGCAGTAACTTAGTTATACCCGCTTCTCAATAGACAATAGCAGTAACAAATGGTAGCGACCATCAGTGTTAGGACATTAATTTAAGTATGGAAAACTTCCAGCCAGAAATAGAAGTTCACATAGGGGGGTAGTGGATACAGAGAAAGTGGGAAGGAGGTAATGTCCAGAATTGTTGGACGACACATAATAGTTTAGGTCCACGCAGATTTTCACAACAGCAGGTTGGGGAAATAACAAAATAGCATGCGTTGACCCAATGACTTTGGCCCGTCTGATAAATAAGTTGTCATCCAACTACCAGGAGAGGTCATTGTCATGAGGTAACCATTACTATTAGGTTATAGAAGTCACGAAAACAAGGTTTTTTAATCAAACCAGGAGATAGTTCAAGTATCGGTCACAGAATGGTGAGCAGCAACCAACTTAAGTGACCAGAAGAGCGTTAATTGTCCCTTGGCAACAGTTTTGATTGGCTGCTGAATTTTAGACGAAGTGAGTGGTTGGAGTATTTAAACTTCAGCACAATAGGTTTAAGACAGTCAGGATTAAATTAGTCAGAAATGAATTTGTCAGGAATAGAAAGTCAACAGTTCGAGTTTGTTAGTCAGGAAGGAGAATTAGACAGTTAGTACAGTCAGAACAGTTAGAAAGTTAAGATTAGAAAGTGAAGCCAGTTAGTTAGGAAGTTAGAATCTCCAAGTTGAAGTTCAAGTCAGTTGAGAAGTGTTATTAGTAGAAGTTGATAGAGAGTTGGAGTATAGCAATGAGAATATGAATATTAGGTTGTGAAGTGTTTTTCTAAGAGTATTTCAAGTTGTGTTTCACATTCCTCATGAACGTAAGTTGAATAATGTTGTATGCAAAATATGCACTTGGGATGGACCATAGTCATCGGCGGTAGCCTCAGAGAAGTCCCGAATTAATTAACATTAATTTAAGATGGTGCATCCACCACTAGTCGATCATTGTGCCTAGATATATCAATAAACTTGATTATCATCATGTATCCAGAGAAAGAGGCTATTATGATTTACCTGTTGTGATCAACTAAAATAAATGTGATATGCTGTGAACAATAACATCAATATATAATTACAATAAAAAGTATGTAATTACTATAACATAAATATTACAATTTCAATTTTTATTCCGGGCTGTCAAATTTGTGTACGATATGACCTAGTTATCGTTCTGCTTCGGAAAGAAAAGGAGGGGGGGGGAGACAGAATGGAGAGTGGGGAGGGGGGGTGATATCAATAACTTGTCTTACTCCAAACCACGAGAACGTCGATTCAAATCACGGGTGGGTAAAAACAAGAAACTGGAGACGCGAACACCTCGTGTTGGCAGCACTGGACAAGCGGCCTTTATTCTCTGGTCCCATAAATCCTCCAGCCAGACCTCTGAAGTAGGATATTGCCGTAAAAGACAGAAATAACTCAACTTACATCGTTTGTCTGGGGAAACAAAGAAAACAAGAATAAACATTAATCCCACGTGAAATTCCAAATGGTAAATTTGGTCGGCTCGGCATAGAACTAATCTCAAACTAGGTACGTTGACCACAAGTAAAATGGATTGTCCACTTAACTCTTTCTGTACGGAAGCTTTTTAACAATGCAATGAAAGAGATCTCAGAGACACAATTTTTCATGGTTTTAAGAATCGATAATCATATTTATAAAAAAATGTATCATATTATATATGAATTTTTAAAATAATTGAACAAGGTTTCACCAATACCATAATGATATAAACCATATAAAAAGAATATGGTTTAATGACGGTTCACACTAATCAAATCAATAGTGACGCACTGTGCGGCTAAACGTACATGGCCGAAATCGACATGGCGCTTGGTGAGTCGAAATATACCGAAAGAGTTAACAACATTGCCCTGCTGCCCCATACCATCATTGTCAACACCCGGTAGCATACCGTTTGCAGAACCTGTTTCCAACACAAGCTGTCTGATTGTATCTCTGTCGCTGGCCAGTTCTCCCACTACCATATGTGATAAATAGGGGAAGAAGCCTGGGACAGACTGTGATTAAGTTGAAATGGTTGCGTCAAATAAACGCCACAACCCCATCACATGACAATGTCTAAGGTTGTCAGAAGAGCGAGAGATAAAACTGTCTCACCTCACACTCGATGAAATAAAAGACGAAGTAAAGGAAAGGCGAAGAGAGTCTTTATAACGTGAAACGAACAATTTATTTCAACACTAAAGTGATCCACAATATTTTTCTTCCATCTATTTTTGGCAGTAGATCTTTCTTTAATCTGTCCTTAATTAAACGCACTTAAATCTGTCAATTTCTTACATATTACATTATAGCAAGTTCCCTGCGTGAGTCACATCAACCAGTTATTTTTTTTTATTCTTTTAATCCCTTCCCTTTCGACACTACATCACAACATTCAAACTAATTTCACACAAAATAATTTCTGCTTCAATCCTCACATCCGTGAGTCACCGATCTATTACAATTATAACTCTAATTCACACGAAAGAAAAAAAAAGTGAATTAAAAAACTTTTAAAACTTTGCACCCGTTGCACGGAACAATAAATGGCATATTTTCTCATAAAATATTGTCGTTATACTTTTAGCTGCAACAAAATTTAATTACAATTTCGTCATGTATGAGAAACATGGAAGAAATGTGCAAAACAGGATCGATTTTTCTAGAATAATAAAGGAAATTGCAGTTTTGCGCGTGTCCTGAGCAGTAATTTTTGTTTCAAGATTAGAATTTGTTAATCATCCACAGAAATATCCCTCCCTCGTCTCTCATCCCTCTCTCACTCTCTCTCGCACATGCTTTCTTTTTCTCGTATAACTTTTAAATATTTTGCACGCATGCTTTATTTGATTCGTTACTTTTGACACGCGGCTGTTCCCAATTTCAAATTGCAATTTTGTATTTTTTTTATTATTTTCCCCCTCCCTCTTTTGTTTTCTTATAATGTCTCAGTCCAGCCTCGGATCTTGATTTAACAAATTTGAAAATGACAATAAAAAAAAAAAAAAATTGTCGCGAGTTTCTTTTATTGACAGATAAATTTACTGGTTTTAACAATTCAAAATTAATCAGGGAGACGGAAAGAAAATAAAGTGGAGAAAATCTTGCCTGTGTAATATGGGACTCATAATACCGAACAGCGTATGAAATGAGAGCAACAAACGACCCATAGCTGACTGCTGGATACAGAACTAGTTATTTTTGAATTGGTAAATATTTATTTCACTTCCCGCGGTGTGTCATGCAAGTAGATATAGTAAGGATTGAAAAGATTGACAAAATGTGGTAGTTCCCGCTAGAGAAATGTCGTGGTGAAGTCGGATATTTTGGGCCGAGAACAACATCTGTCGCAACTTGTAAACCATTACACAAGAAAAGTTACCCCTACTAAATGTCGTTCTAAAAGAGAGCGAGGGCGAATTAATAGTAATTCTAGTAATTGTAGTTCGAAATCAGAGAGATATGAAGGAGAGGAAAATATAGTAGAGAAACATGCAACGTGGTCACTCACTATCAATACGCTCACTTTTCCCCTTGTTCATCTTCTGCTTCTTCTTCTTCTCCTTGAGCGATCATCGCTCATTCAGACTGGGACTCCGGACTCTCTTATGAAGGCAGCTGTCTGTTTCAGTGATTCGGTTGCCCCGTATGGTTTCTATTCCAGGGAGGTAGGTATGGGTCACATTGTCCTCCTCAGGACTGTGTACTGGGGGTAATCCTGTAGAAAATGTTTTGTTGTCATGTTATCCATGGTACAGTGACATTGACTGATAGTTTCTATTTTAAGTTTGGTGAACATGTGGTTTCGCATTCTGTTGTGGCCAGTGCACTATCACGCAAAGTCAGGAAGAACTCCAAAGCATGGTACATCGCTTTCTCATGCTACTGAGACTTCGGTCTAATAATAATGTACAGAAAACTAATATACTCGGTCAGGACGCCGAAGCAACACCTGCAATCTCTATCGACAACTATAAACTTGATGTTGTGCGGCAGTATTACTACCTGGGGTCCATCATCAACGACAAACTATCTTTAGATACAGAAATTGACACCCGCATTGGTAAAGCTGCTACCACCTTCGCCCGTCTGTCTGGGCGTGTCTGGCAAATTAGCAAACTGACAACTAAAACAAGGGTCGCAGTGTACAATGACAGCATAATTAATATCCTCCTGTATGGCAGCGAAATTTTGGGCAACCTATGCAAAGCAGGAAAGAAGGCTAAGTGCATTCCATATGCGATGTCTGCGCCGTATTCTTGGTATCACCTGGAAGGATAAAGTAACAAACGTGGAGTTCATGACTTGCACAGGCCTCCCGAACATCTAGACGCTGCTCAAACAACGTAGGTTCCGCTGACTTGGCCACGTACACGGAATGAAAGATGGCCGCATACCAAAAGATATACTCGACGGACAACTGGCAGATGGCAAAAGGTCTAGGGGGCGCCCAAAACTTCGATTTGAAGACATGTGTAAATGCGACATGAAGACTCGGAACATAAACCATGCAGCCTGGGAAGAAATAGCTGCAGACCGCAATCTCTGGAAATACATTCTAAAGCTCCACCTCAAACAAGAAGCAGACAGATCCATAGAAAATGAGAATATACGGCGAAAGGAAAGAAAAGAACAAAAAACATTTATAGGGACGCTGAAAAATCTATAGTCAACTGTGATTGACGGAGGCTACTGTTACAAAGTGGCCAGTACGCGGACGAAGTATGATGACTTGGTCCCTCCTTGATAGTTGGAGTTGCCCGTCCCTCTCGTTATGCTTCGGGTCTTCTTGTTTCCATTTTTCATGGTACTGGCCTTTGATGATGGATTTGGCTTCATCGTAGCTGACCAGATGGTTCTCACGCGGTAATCTCCCTCCCTCCTTAGCTAGTTTGTCTGCACATTCGTTTCTTTGTATATTACAGTGTGATGCTATCCACTGGATGACCACTCTCTGGAATTTATTGCACGATTGGTCTAGGGTTGTTTTCAAGTCATCTAGCTCACTGTTCCTGGAGGTTTTTAAAGTTGTTAGGACTAACAGTGTATCGGTCAGTATCACTAATTTCTTGTGCACGTTATTCTTTTGTTGGGTAGCCAGTTTTGTTGCATCTTTGAGGGCTTCAGTTTCTGCTTTATAGCTGTTTGAGAATTTCCCAGTAGCTACTAACTTGATGATCTCTTCCTGGTTATTCAGCCTCAAGAACACACCTCCTCCTCCATTTCTGGTGGCATTTGTAGCAAAGCTATCCGTATATATGTGAGACCAGGAGTCCTGTGGGTAGCTGTCGTCTATGTGTATTTCTGTTATGTGCTTTCTCTCTGTGTCTGTTTGGGTGCCCGTTTTCCTGATTCGTATTATGTCTGCCTTAAGTTCTGGTCTTTAATATTTCCAGTGGGGAGTCATACAGGATGGGCATATGGATTTTGACATTGTTTTTAACAGTACCAAATCGCTAGTTGGCAATTCTTTGGAGGTTGCCGCAAAGCTGCTCCTCTTTAGTCTTCCTTTTCCGAAACCGGTTATTCTTTGGTGCATGGGGTAGTTAGGGAGCCTTTTGTATTTCTCCGCTTATTGCATTACTTTAGTTCTTCAACTGTCTTCCTAAGGTGGTAGGCCTGTTATTGTTTTTAAAGTCTTGATTAGTGTAGATTTCATAGCACCAGTGATGATACGGACAGTCTGGTTTTGTGTCTGTTAATTTTTATAAGCTGTGATTTGGAAGCTGTAGCCCATGCTGTTACTTCATACTCTAGGACTGGTCTTACTCTTCCTTTTTATAGTTTTTTCAAGATTTTGCTGTCTGCTCGCCAGTCTTTTCCAACTAATTTCTTTATAATATCTGTTCTTTTTCTGGCTCATGTTTACTTTGTCTATCAGATTTATCCATGTCATTCTGCAATCCACGGTGGTGCCAAGATATGTTGGGCTTTGGTCAACAGAAAGTGTGCGGTCTTTTATCTTCAAATTTGGAGAGAGTGTGTGCTTCTTGATAGGCTGAAATTTGTGTATGTAGTTAATTTTTTTTCATTAACGGGTCGAATTAACGGCCTGGTGTTCGTCCATTTTTAAAGTTTTCCTAGGGCATCTTACATAGATTCATCACGGGTCCATATCCCCATGTCGTCTGCGTACAACGCAGATTGTATTATTGGTGGAATGTCCTCTACTATGTCATTTATGAAAATTATTTTAAAAAAAAAAGGTTTGGGATAGTACTTCGTCTCGTGGGACACCTTGTTTGATTCTGGCTTTTTTTACTTCATTGTCCTTGCACTCTGGCCGTTCTGTCTTGTAGGTATTGAGATGTCCATTTTAATAAACGGCATCTGATGCCAAATCTGAGAAGATTGTTCTTTAATCCTTCTCTCCATATCCTATCAAAAGCATTTCCCATGTCGACCCAAACTGTCAATGTGTGTGTGTGTGTGTGTGTGTGTGTGTGTGTGTGTGTGTGTGTGTGTGTGTGTGTGTGTGTGTGTGTGTGTGTGTGTGTGTGTGTGTGTGTGTGTGTGTGTGTGTGTGTGTGTGTGTGTGTGTGTGTGTGTGTGTGTGTGTGTGTGTGTGTGTGTGTGTGTGTGTGTGTGTGTGTGTGTGTGTGTGTGTGTGTGTGTGTGTGTGTGTGTGTGTGTGTGTGTGTGTGTGTGTGTGTGTGTGTGTGTGTGTGTGTGTGTCTCTTTCTTGTCTTGCAGAGCATCCTCAATTTCCTGTGCGATGTTGGTAATCTGATCTTCAGTTGATAATGCTGTCGAAAATCACTGTGTTCGTTAGTTGTCGATAGTTACTACACCAATGAGACTACCTTCTCTTTTAAGAACCCTTGACGTGCCTCGGGCTTAATGTATAGGAAACATGATGTTAGTGTTCGTATTTTTCAACAATCTGCACATGTGTGTGTGGTGTGGTCAGTACTACATCGGTATCGTCTTTCCATCTGGTAAAAATCACGTGATGTGAATCGGTATTTTAGCAGCGGTATCAATACCGTTTAAAACCCGAGAACAACCCTAGACCAATTGTGCAATAACTTCCAGATAGTGGTCATCCAGTGAATACCATCACACGGTAATAAACAAGTAAATGAACGCGCAGAAATACTAATTAAAGAGGGAATGAAATTACCACAAGAGAACCATCTAGTCCGCTACGATGAAGTCAAATCCATCATCAAAAGCTAGTATCATGAACAATGGAAACAAGAACACCCAAAGTATAACGAGAAGGATATATACATCTAGGGAGCCGCGATAGCTCAGTGGTTAGTGAACTGGACTACCACGGACAAGGGGTAGGGTTCGATCCCAACCGACGGCTTCCGGGTTCACCCAGCCTTAAATGGGTACCGGATTTTTTTCTTGGAAAGTAAAGCAACACGGGCGTAATACTGACTACATTACCCCAAAAATCATGTGCTGAAGGTCTGTAAAATATAGGGTCACTAACATCATATTTCCCTATACGCCACTTGGCGTGACGGGGCTACTTTACTTTTACTTTTATAGATACATCTAATTATTAAGGATGGATCACGTCATCATACTTCGCCTACGTACTGGCCACAACAGAATGAGAAATCACATGTTCACCAAACTCAAAATAGGAACTACTAGCCAAGGCCACTGTACCCTGGATAACATGACAACAAAACACAATCTACAGGGTATCCTTCCCCGCCCCCCCCCTTTCCCCCTTTCTCAGTACAAAAACCTGAGGAGGTCAGTGTGACTCACGTCCACTTCTCTAGAAGAGAAACTCTACGGGACATCAGAATCACTGAAACAGTCAGCAGCTTTCATAAGAGAGTCCGGAATCCTAGTCTGAATGAGCAATGATTGCAGATGTACAAGAAGAATGACGTTTAATGCTTTACTGTCCAGGCGAACGTTGAGCACAACTTCCAACTACTCTCGCACTACTGTCGCACTACTCTCGCACTACTGTCGCACTACTCTCGCACTACTGTCGCACTACTGTCGCACTACTGTCGCACTACTGTCGCACTACTCTCGCACTACTCTCGCACTACTCTCGCACTACTGTCGCACTACTGTCGCACTACTGTCGCACTACTGTCGCACTACTGTCGCACTACTCTCGCACTACTGTCGCACTACTGTCGCACTACTGTCGCACTACTCTCGCACTACTGTCGCACTACTCTCGCACTACTGTCGCACTACTGTCGCACTACTGTCGCACTACTGTCGCACTACTCTCGCACTACTCTCGCACTACTCTCGCACTACTGTCGCACTACTGTCGCACTACTGTCGCACTACTCTCGCACTACTCTCGCACTACTGTCGCACTACTGTCGCACTACTGTCGCACTACTGTCGCACTACTGTCGCACTACTCTCGCACTACTCTCGCACTACTCTCGCACTACTGTCGCACTACTGTCGCACTACTGTCGCACTACTCTCGCACTACTCTCGCACTACTGTCGCACTACTGTCGCACTACTGTCGCACTACTGTCGCACTACTGTCGCACTACTGTCGCACTACTGTCGCACTACTCTCGCACTACTCTCGCACTACTGTCGCACTACTGTCGCACTACTGTCGCACTACTGTCGCACTACTCTCGCACTACTCTCGCACTACTCTCGCACTACTCTCGCACTACTCTCGCACTACTCTCGCACTACTCTCGCACTACTCTCGCACTACTCTCGCACTACTGTCGCCTTCAGAACGAACTTCATAGCGATGGTGATATTCCTCAGCGTTCCCATAGCGATCTATCTATTCATCCGTCCATCCATCCATCCATCCATCCATCCATCCATCCATCCATCCGTCTCGTCCGTCCGTCCTTCCGTCCGTCCGTCCGTCCGTCCGTCCGTCCGTCCGTCTATCTATCTATCTATCTATCTATCTATCTATCTATCTATCTATCTATCTATCTATCTATCTATCTATCTATCTATCTATCTATCTATCTATCTATCTATCTATCTATCTATCTATCTATCTATCTATCTATCTATCTATCTATCTATCTATCTATCTATCTATCTATCTATCTATCTATCTATCTATCTATCTGCCTGTTTGCCTGCCTGTCAGTCAGTTTGTCTCTGTCTATCTATTTATCTATTCTCCAACCACTTTCCTGCATATCTCTATGTCCGTCCGTCTGTCCATCTACATCTCTTCTTGCCGCTCTGCCTGTATATCTGTCTATTAATATAAGTACAGGTCTGTTTGTCTTCCTGTCTACCTACCTGTCTATCCACTAGTCTGTTTATCTGCCTACATGTATGCCTATCTATCTCCTTATATGTCTGTCTATTTATCTTTAAGTCTTATTCTTTTACTTGGCAAATATATCCTTTTATCTCAAACAACTTCCGGTGTTCACATCTACACTCTTTCTTTCTCTTATTTCTATTGACTATTTCCAATTCTCCATTTTGTCGAATTATTCACCTTGATCCAATACTCTTCCTTTTCTCTCAATCTCTCTCGTTTCTCCTCTTTCTCCAGTCCTTCCTCATTCTCTTAGTTACTCATCTTGCTCTATATTTCTCTCTCTCTCTCCCAGCTTTTCTTCAGTGTTTTACTCTCATTTCTCTACATTACTTCTCTTTCTCTATCTTTTACCTTATTCCCTATATTCTCCCTCCATTCTCTCTTTTTCATCTTTGAATATTCTTTACTCAATTACATTCTCGTCAATCACACCTACTTAATTCTCAATCCCTCCCAACTTCTAGAAATACATCCCATAATATCTGCAAAATCCACACTCCATCATTTTTTATCCTTTCCCAGAAATAAACGAAAGAACTCTGCTTTCTTTTAAGCTTAATCATAAAGTTTGTCACTCTTTCTTATCTTACATTTCACCCACTCTCACTTACTCTCTATCTTCAATTTCATCACCCAGGCCATCCATGGCTCAAATATTACACTCGTTTCTCAAAACCCACCCTCGTCCAAGCTTCCATATCTTCAAACGTCCAAATATCGGAGTTCCCTTCAGAAATTTAATACATTGATATTTACAAAAATAAAAACCCAGAATTTATTTCCAGGGACAAAGTTTGTGGAACAAATAATCAATATTTTCATTTTATTTTTCTTCAAACAAAATTTAAGAAGAAAAAAATCGCCCACTGCAAATGACATTCACGGAGCTTGTGAAATATTATGAGTTAAAACTGGGGAGGTCATTTGGATTTTGGCCTGAATTCTGAGTGATCTGGACAAACGATCAATTCTCTTGGTTATATTTCTGGACGATACAATCTGGACACTCTTTTGGAGAGCCAAATTATTTTAAGTTAATCTATCTATCTATCTATTGACCTTTCGAGCCGTAACCGGCCCATAGGGCGTAGACCAAGATACACCTTCTCCTATATGAATTTTTGTTCTAGCAGTTTTCTTTTAAAGATATTTTATTAAATCTCGCCATCTGTCTCTGTTCTGTGCAAGCAGTTCTATCTCATTGAGGGAGCCGATTCCTGCTGCTCTTGCCTCTCTCATCAATGTTCTTCTCAGTGTCTCCCTGGGTCTTCCTCTTTTTCTTTTACCTGTTGTTTCCCATATGAGGGCTTGCTTTGCTATTCGATTATTATCTCTTCTCATCACATGTCCAACGTATGACCATCGTCTTTTCTTTATTACTGAAGATATTAGTGGTTGATTGGCGATTTCTCTAATTTCCTCGTTTGTTTTGAATTCGTTCCATTCTATACCAAGTATTTTCCTTAGACATTTATTTTCGAATGCGTTCAACTTTGTTTCTATATCTCTTGTTGTTTTCCAGCTTTCACACGCATACGTAAGGATTTTAAGTTAATGCCAAAATAAAATCTGGCTGATAATATGGGTGTTAGTTTAACCGAAATATGCCTGATTAAACAGTAAAAATTAGAATATTTTTGGCTGCAGTTAAAATGAAATTCGTCAGTCGTACAGCTGTCCTCTTTGAAACCAATATTTTATCATTATGTTTATATTGCGGGGCACGGTAAAAATGCGACAAAAATCTTAGAGAAACAGAAAATGTCAGGATAAATAAAAAACCTGCACCAGATACCCTCCTCAGAAAACAGTTTTAGCAACATTTTTTTTTCGCTAGTTATTAACATTCTGTTCCAAGTTTTACTTCTGCTCAGTATATATTTATTTTTTCGATCTTCGTTTATCTTTTCATTTCTTTGTCCGCCCTCACATTGTCTGCCCTGCACTCCCCTTCGCTGAGATATTGTGTCCATTTATGTTCGTCAAAGTACAAGCGATTTGGTATTGACATTTTTGGGTACTTAATCTCTCTTCCCTCTACTATTCATGAACTCTTACTACTACTCTCTGACTACACATCGCTGGGAAATGGATCATAGTTTTATCAGTTTTGGTTCACTGATTCTAGCGCCAATTGCAGGCACCCAAATATTAGCCGCAAACCACTTTCAGGCTTCTCATTAACTGCGCACTTCTCGAGGTCCATCATTCAGTCCTCTTATTAAATGTCTACGTCTAGCTGTCTCTCTTTAAGTCCTCTCATTAAATGTCTACGTCTAGCTGTCTCTCTTTCAATTCTCTCATTAAATGTCTACGTTTAGCTGTCTATCTTTCAGTCATCTCATTAAATATCTAAGTCTAGCTGTCTCTCTTTCAGTCCTCTCATTAAATGTCTATGTCTAGCTGTATCTCTTTCAGTACTCTCATTAAATGTCTACGTCTAGCTGTCTCTCTTTCAGTACTCTTATTAAATGTCTACGTCTAGCTGTCTCTCTTTCAGTCCTCTCATTAAATGTCTACGTCTAGCTGACTCTCTTTCAGTCATCTCATTAAATGTCTACGTCTAGCTGTCTCTCTTTCAGTACTCTCATTAAATGTCTACGTCTAGCTGTCTCTCTTTCAGTACTCTCATTAAATGTCTACGTCTAGCTGTCTCTCTTTCAGTCCTCTCAATAAATTTCTACGTCTAGCTGTCTCTCTTTCAGTCCTCTCATTAAATATCTACGTCTAGCTGTATCTCTTTCAGTACTCTCATTAAATATCTACGTCTAGCTGTCTCTCTTTCAGTCCTCTCATTAAATATCTACGTCTAGCTGTCTCTCTTTCAGTCCTCTCATTAAATATCTACGTCTAGCTGTCTCTCTTTCAGTCCTCTCATTAAATATCTACGTCTAGCTGTCTCTCTTTCAGTCCTCTCATTAAATATCTACGTCTAGCTGTATTTCTTTCAGACTTTTCATCAGCACTCTACTTTGTACGATCCCTCTTTCAAACCTCTCATTAACTGCACACTTCTCGTTGTCCCTCTTTCAAACCTCTCATTAACAGCACACTTCTCATTGTCCCTTTTTCAAACCTCATTAACAGCACACTTCTCGTTGTCCCTCTTTCAAACCTCTCATTAACTGCACACTTCTTGTTGTCCCTCTTTCAGACCTCTTATTAACAGCACACTTCTCGTTGTCCCTCTTTCAGACCTCTTATTAACAGCACACTTCTCGTTGTCCCTCTTTCAGACCTCTTATTAACTGCACACTTCTCGTTGTCCCTCTTTCAGACCTCTTATTAACAGCACACTTCTCGTTGTCCCTCTTTCAGACCTCTTATTAACTGCACACTTCTCGTTGTCCCTCTTTCAGACCTCTCATTAACAGCACACTTCTCGTTGTCCCTCTTTCAAACCTCTCATTAACTGCACACTTTTCATTGTCCCTCTTTCAGACCTCTTATTAACTGCACACTTTTCATTGTCCCTCTTTCAGACCTCTTATTAACTGCACAATTTTCGTTGTCCCTCTTTCAGACCTCTCATTAACTGCACACTTTTCATTGTCCCTCTTTCAAACCTCTCATTAACTGCACACTTCTCGTTGTCCCTCTTCAAACCTTTCATTAGCAGCACACTTCTCGTTGTCCCTTTTTCAAACCTCATTAACTGCACACTTCTCGTTGTTCCTTTTTCAAACCTCATTAACTGCACACTTCTCGTTGTTCCTCTTTCAAATCTTTCATTAGCAGCACACTTCTCGTTGTCCCTTTTTCAAACCTCATTAACTGCACACTTCTCGTTGTCCCTTTTTTAAACCTCATTAACTGCACACTTCTCGTTGTCCCTTTTTCAAACCTCATTAACAGCACACTTCTTGTTGTCCCTCTTTCAAACCTCATTAACTGCACACTTCTTGCTGTTCCCCTTTCAGACCTCTCATTAACAGCACACTACTTGTTGTTCCTCTTTCAGACCTCTCATTAACAGCACACTTCTTGTTGTTCCTCTTTCAGACCTCTCATTAACAGCACACTACTTGTTGTTCCTCTTTCAGACCTCTCATTAACAGCACACTACTTGTTGTTCCTCTTTCAGACCTCTCATTAACAGCACACTACTTGTTGTTCCTCTTTCAGACCTCTCATTAACAGCACACTACTTGTTGTTCCTCTTTCAGACCTCTCATTAACAGCACACTACTTGTTGTTCCTCTTTCAGACCTCTCATTAACAGCACACTTCTTGTTGTCCCTCTTTCAAACCTCATTAACTGCACACTTCTTGTTGTTCCTCTTTCAGATTTTTCATTAACTTCATACTTCTCTTTGACCAAAATCTTATTCATTTTGTAATTAATACTTTCCCCAGATTCAAAACATTTTTAGAGTGAAGAGTTTATTGTTTTTCTTTTCATAAATGTGTATTGCTTAATATCTGTTGCATTATTTAAAACTACGATAGCAGCGTTATATGAATATACCTTAGCTTACTAAAGTCATAGAAGACTGAATTTAACTGATCACCATACTAGACCATTGTTTGAAGCAACAGAGTGAGGGCAGAGTTTTATTTTCGCTGTCATTGGTTATGGTTAGTCGAAGGCCCCGGTATCACTGCAAATGAATTAAAGTCCATAATTACTCAACCGCCCGTGACAGTGGAATCATCCGAATTAAAACTCATCTCAAAGGAACCTAACAAAGGAAGGTATGTGCAGTCCCAATTATAACAGTTACAGCACACGCCAAAAGACACACGGCCAAGCGGCACCGAAAGCGAACGCAGCCGAACTGTCCCCCGTCATATGACATTATCACTCATTGCAAGAAATATGAGCATCGAAACACGATCCTGATGAAAAACACAGCTCACGGTGTGCACAGAGCACTAAACTCAGTTGCTCCGGCAGCAAACCGGACTTGGAATATGAAGAAAATACAATAAGGAACAATTTTCAGACTGAGCCTTAATGGTTCCTGCCGCCTATCCGCCATATTGACCGGAAATTCTCGCTGTCATTATCCTCATAAACTCAATCAGATACCCATTTATTTCTCAGTCTGGTCAAATGGAGAGCGTTGTTCACTGTGTGGTAGTCTAAAGCACCACCACAATACATGCAAACTCTAGGATGCTGTAAATATGCTTGTATGGGTGCTGTTGGCGGTGCTCCAGTTAGCATTAGTTAAGCATTTAAGAGATGTCAGTTCCAAATACAACTGTGGCTTATCGATAGCATTTACTAATTGAAACAAAAGAAGCTTTCCATAAAATGATTACGATACTGTGCAATCCATTTATGACAATAGAAACAAGAAAAAGAGTTCGTAAATGTTATATAGAGCCTGTCTTAACATATGGATGTGAATCATGGACAATAGGACAACAGATAAGAAAACCACCGGAGACTGGATAAATGTGGTTTTACAGAAGAATGTTAAGAATACCATGGACAGCTAAGAAGAGTAATGAGAACGTTCTGAAAGAGACGAAGCAAAGAGAGAGCTAATATCCAATAGTAGGAAGAAATCATAATTTTCTGGCTATGTAATGAGAATGGAACAGCTGGAATATATTGTGACAATTGGGAAAGTTTATGGACGAAGAGATAGAGGGAAGCAAAGAGAAAAGATACCAGACAGCTTAAGAGAATGGCTTTGCAGAATGTCAACAACAGAAATGATGAATAACTGTCGTGATGGAAAGTTGTGGAGAGACATGATCACCTACGTCAGCAGGCATGGTCCTTGATGATGATGATGATGATTATGATGATGATGATGATGATGATGATGATGATGATGATGATGATGATGATGATAGCATTTAAATGTAAAAGTTCTCTCATTACTTTCCTGGACGTTTGGGGAAAACGGTGTTAGTGATCATCTTTTATTCATGATCACGGAACAGTTTTGGGAGCCGCGATAGCTCAGTGGTTAGTGAACTGGACTACAAAGAACAAGAGGTAGGGTTCGATCCCAACCGACGGCTTCCGGGTTCACCCAGCCTTCAATGGGTACCGGATTTTTTTCTGGGAAGGTAAAGCGGCACGGGCGTAATACCGACCACATTACCCCAAAAATTTTGTGCCGAAGGTCTGTAAAATTTATGGTCACTAACACCATATTCCCTATTCGCTACATGGCGTGACGGGGTACTTTACTTTTTTTTGCTACGGAACATTTTTGGGTAATGTGGTCGGTATCACACCAGGTCGCCATAAAAATCACTGGTACTCACATTTAGAGGCTGGGTGAACCGCGGAGCCTTTCCGCTTCGAAAACATTGGGCATTTCTGGGGATCTAGCCCGCCTCTTCTGATCAGGAATGAGCACACTAACCACTCAACCACCGAGATTCCTTGACAGCTGGTTTAATGTTCAGTACATGTTGTTGTTGCTGCACGCCAATTTTATTGTACCTAGTCAAATCCTAAGGGACTTAATTTTCCCATTTTGTTTCACCTCGACAGTTGTCTGCTCATGTATTCCCCCCCCCCCCCCCCCCCCCCACTCCGGCAGATATTCCACGATTTCAGAGATACAGTTTCATTTTTTATCATGGAGAGTTTTGATATCTTTAGATAGATTTATCTCACATCAATTTTGCTTGGACAGAGGCCATATTTGGCCTACTCCTTTCAATTTTCAACTGTCAAAGCTTCTTTAACTTGCATAAGATGCCAACAAAACCACCAGTATTAGTTGTTGTTTTTATTTTTGTGTGTGCTGTTATCCGAGAAGGTAGACATCGATCTTATTTCACTGAGAACGGGGGAGAGTATAACCACAAAGAAACCACGGATTCGAAGTAAGAAAGTCCCACCACTGATTTGAAGTAAGAAAGTCCCACCACTGATTTGAAGTAAGAAAGTCCCACCACTGATTTGAAGTAAGAAAGTCCCATCACTGATTTGAAGTAAGAAAGTCCCATCACTGATTTGAAGTAAGAAAGTCCCATCACTGATTTGAAGTAAGAAAGTCCCATCACTGATTTGAAGTAAGAAAGTCCCATCACTGATTTCAAGTAAGAAAGTCCAATCACGGATTTGAAGTAAGAAAGTCCCACCACTGATTTGAAGTAAGAAAGTCCCATCACTGATTTGAAGTAAGAAAGTCCCATCACTGATTTGAAGTAAGAAAGTCCCATCACTGATTTGAAGTAAGAAAGTCCCACCACTGATTTGAAGTAAGAAAGTCCCACCACTGATTTGAAGTAAGAAAGTCCCACCACTGATTTGAAGTAAGAAAGTCCCATCACTGATTTCAAGTAAGAAAGTCCAATCACGGATTCGAAGAAAGTCCCACCACTGATTTGAAGTAAGAAAGTCCCACCACTGATTTGAAGTAAGAAAGTCCCACCACTGATTTGAAGTAAGAAAGTCCCACCACTGATTTGAAGTAAGAAAGTCCCATCACTGATTTGAAGTAAGAAAGTCCCATCACTGATTTCAAGTAAGAAAGTCCAATCACGGATTCGAAGAAAGTCCCACCACTGATTCGAAGTAAGAAAGTCCCACCACTGATTCGAAGTAAGAAAGTCCCACCACTGATTCGAAGTAAGAAAGTCCCACCACTGATTTGAAGTAAGAAAGTCCCATCACTGATTAGAAGTAAGAAAGTCCCATCACTGATTAGAAGTAAGAAAGTCCCATCACTGATTAGAAGTAAGAAAGTCCCACCACTGATTAGAAGTAAGAAAGTCCCATCACTGATTAGAAGTAAGAAAGTTCCACCACTGATTAGAAGTAAGAAAGTTCCATCACTGATTCGAAGTAAGAAAGTCCCATCACTGATTAGAAGTAAGAAAGTTCCACCACTGATTCGAAGTAAGAAAGTCCCATCACTGATTAGAAGTAAGAAAGTTCCACCACTGATTAGAAGTAACAAAGTCCCACCACTGATTAGAAGTAAGAAAGTCCCATCACTGATTAGAAGTAAGAAAGTTCCACCACTGATTCGAAGTAAGAAAGTCCCACCACTGATTCGAAGTAAGAAAGTCCCACCACTGATTCGAAGTAAGAAAGTCCCACCACTGATTCGAAGTAAGAAAGTCCCACCGCCTGTGATTTGAACCCGGAACATCCTTGTCCAGAGATCTATCTCTAGACCTTCATAGTATTTATATGATACAGTTGTTACCCGAACCGCGATAGCTCAGTCGTTAGTGATCTGGACTACAAAGGACAAGAGGTAGGGAGATCCCAACCGACGGCTCCGGTTCACCCAGCCTTTAATGGGTACCGGATTTTTTTTATGGGAAAGTAAAGCGACACGGGCGTAATACCGACCACATTACCCCAAAAATCATGTGCTGAATGTCTGTAAAATGTATGGTCACTAACACCATATTCCCTATACGCCACTTGGCGTGACGGGGGTACTTTACTTTTACTTTTTACAGTTGTTACCCATAATGAAGTGGACAATAGCAGTAAGGTTTTTATGAATGGGCATGGACAAATTATAGTTGTTGGAAGAAGGTAGAGGACTTAACCTGAGTTTGATTTTTCCCAAAGGACGATGTCAAAGATCAAGAAACTGATCAGTACTTGATAACAACTTAAATCAGCACTTGTTAGCAACTTAAATCAGTACTTGATAACAACTTGAATCAGTACTTGATAACAACTTGAATCAGTACTTGATAACAACTTGAATCAGTACTTGATAAAAACTTAAATTAGCACTTGATAACAATTCAAATCAGCACTTGATAGCAACTTAAAACTTGGAAATGGAGCCAGCAATGTAAAAGATGTGTAATTTTCTGTTCTGTTTTCTTCTCTAATGTCCATGTTTCTGCACCATACATGAATATTGAGAAGATGTAACATTTTGCTATTCTTAGTTTTAGTCCTGGTGTTATTTGTTTTGATGTTAGTATGTTTTTCATGGTATTAAAATTACTTTTTGCCATACCTATTCTTTTGTTTATTACAGACTAAACACAGCTACAAAAATTGCAACAAAAGCAGATAAACAAATCATGTGTCTGTTTCTTCACGCACGATTTCAAATACCCATTTATTATATATAAAGAAACGACAGATACAATGGTTTAGCCCCGCGATATGGCAGAAAGATCAAAATACAACACAAGGAGCCTTTTAACAAACGTTGCAAGAACACCAGACCAAAGGGCCGATCACGATAAAGATGGATTGACGGAATATTGGAAACACTAGCAAACAAAGTAACAGCAGAGGCAAACAGAAGAACAAGCGACCGCAACATATTACCCCCTCCCCCCACCCCCCTCGACGCTGAAAGGCAAATGAGAAAAGAAAAAAGAAGAGGATGCAGTATTGCGCTATACTTCTCTATAGCAGGCGTTTCTCTTTGTTTACAATATTTAAACATCAGCACTATCATTGGAAACATGAAACAAGAGACAATAAACAAGTAACAGAAAAGTAATGTTTCCATGTCTCTAGCTAAACAAATTTAAAGAACTTAGTTCCAAAATGTAATAAAAATATCAAAGAGAACGTTAGCTGAAAATGAGAGATAACACACTTTTGGTAATTAAAACGTATTTTATTGTTTTGTCAAATTAAACATTAGAACGACACCACGGACATTTTACGCATCGTTAGACCTGTCGAAAATGAACAATTAATTTAATCGGATTAAATTGATGATCCAGTTCTGAGAGAGATAGCTTTTGAGCAGGTAAAGAGGAAATTGTTAGTTTTTGTCCTGGATGCCACGGAGAGACATAAAAGTCTCTAATTGATTTGTTAGCCTGTGATTAGAAGATGATTCAGGTCCGAGACACTGGGAGATAAATATAGACACGATAACGAAGAGATAGTTTATTGCTGGCTTGTAAGCGGGACATTGGATGCAAGGAAAGGTCTCGTACACAAGTGCGCGGTGTACAGCATATGTAGTGCTGGTACCTATAACTGTCAACGTTCAGCACCTATTTTATTGGTTGTTCAGCACGTATTTTGTAGGTTGTTCAGCACGTATTTTGTAGGTTGTTCAGCACATATTTTGTTAGTTGTTCAGCACATATTTTGTTGGTTGTTCAGCACATAATTTCTTGGGTGTTCAGTGCATACCTCAGAAACAAACAAAAAAAAAAAAATCTTTGGTACCCATTTATAACTTGGTCATCCTAGTAAATTTTACAGATATTGAAACCGACCACATTCCTCAGCAAACCAGCTCACAGATAATTATCCTCCCACAATTCCACAAATTAAACATAATAATTAACCATTATCATACCACAACTCTCCACAATAAACCAATTCATTAACCATTACATTGGCACAATTATATTACATAAACCAATTCACTAACCATTACTTTTCAACAACTCCACCAAAATAAACCAATTCACTAACCATTACTCTATCACAACTCCACCAAAAACCAATTCACTAACCAATACTCTACCACAACTCCGCCAAAAAACCAATTCACTAACCATTACTCTACCACAACTCCCCTCAATAAACCAATTCACTATCCATTACAATCCACTATCCATTACAATGGCACAATTCTATTACATAATCCAATTCACTATCCATTACAATGGCACAATTCTATTACATAAACCAATTCACTAACCATTACAATGGCACAATTCTATTACATAAACCAATTCACAATCCATTACAATGGCACAATTCTATTACATAAACCAATTCACTATTCACTACAATGGCACAATTCTATTACATAAACCTATTCACTAACCATTACAATGGCACAATTCTATTACATAAACCAATTCACTATCCATTACAATGGCACAATTCTATTGCATAGACCAATTCACTATCCATTACATTGGCACAATTCTATTACATAAACCAATTCACTAACCATTACATTGGCACAATTCTATTACATAAACCAATTCACTAGCCATTACATTGGCACAATTATATTATATAACCAATTCACTAACCATTACATTGGCACAATTGAATTACATAAACCAATTCACGAACCATTACATTGGCACAATTCTATTACATAGACCAATTCACTAACCAATATATTGGCGCAATTCTATTACATAGACCAATTCACTAACCATTACATTGGCGCAATTCTATTACATAGACCAATTCACTAACCATTACATTGGCGCAATTCTATTACATAAACCAATTCACTAACCATTACTTTTCAACAACTCCACCAAATAAACCAATTCACTAACCATTACTTTTCAACAAATCCACCAAAAACCAATTCACTAAACATTACTCAAGAACAACTCCACCAAAGTAAACTAATTCACTAACCATTACTCTACCACAACTCCACCAAAGTAAACTAATTCACTAACCATTACTCTACCACAACTCCACCAAAGTAAACTAATTCACTAACCATTACTCTACCACAACTCCACCAAAGTAAACTAATTCACTAACCATTACTCTACCACAGCTCCACCAGAAACATGATAGCCTCAAATCGAGGCGGGAGACTGCGAAACAACATGTGATTGACAGATATTCAGTTCTGTGACATCCTACTGTTGATCAACAAATTATTGTACAACGCTGACTTTCACGTGAACGCGTCATGTTATCACTGCACTTAGCTCCTTTAAAAAAAAAACAATTCAATTCTAGATTCATCGAAGAATTTTATTAAATCATGCGTGTTTCATCATTAAGTGCCATACCGGTTGGCGTAGGTGATCATGTCCCTCCACAATCTTCTATCTACAGTGCATCGTATCAGTTCTGTTGTTGACTGTTTTCCATGCCATGACGCCAAGCTATCCAGTATTTTCTCTCTTTGTCGTCCGCGATCTCTCTTTCCTTTTATTTTGCCAGTTGTAACCAAGTATTCCAACTTTCCTCTTCTCATGATGTGCCCGAAAAATGTTGATTGCTTCTTTCTGATGTTTTTTAAGAGCTCCCTTTTTCATGCGTGTTTACTAAGTATTATTTTGGTAGACTGCACATATGGTTATGGTCATTATATCTGTGGTAATTATAGTATAAGCATACGACCATCTTATTCAAAATTATTTTCTCTCTCACTCTCTCTCTCTCTCTCTCTCTCTCTCTCTCTCTCTCCTTGTACTAATATCTAATCATCTGTTTGCACAATCAAAGTACTGTTATGTAGATAAACCGCACATATACGTATGGCCATTATATCTGTCGCAAATATAAGAACACGTCCATATTATTCTAAAGTGTTCTCTCTCTCTCTCTCTCTCTCTCTCTCTCTCTGCCTGTCTCTCCCCCCCCCTCTCTCTCTCTACTTATACTACTATCTAATCCTCTATTTACACAATCAAAGTAAAGTATATCCTTTCCGTAAATGTAAAATGTCGTCTGCAGCCAGTAAAATGTCCCGGTTGGCTCTAGGGCCCATTATGTAAATGATGTTGCCCATGACAGGGAAATGAGCCCACTCTTGACCACTCATTAACTCGGCCATCTCTCTATACTTGACCGCCATATTTTAAAAACCAATCGATTCTTTGCCTTTCCGGTCCAAGCATATTATTATTCCGTCCAACTACCCACTCGATCAATTCTGGCCACTTTCTTTCTATCTTACGTACCCCTTTCCCCCTCAGGGAAAAAAAATGTGGCTTTCTTCCATCCCCTATTTGCCACACCCTCTTCTTAAATCAGGGGTTTTCAAAGTATGTATTTCTACTCTCATTTTTACTGTATTTATGAAGACGGGTTGGAAAAATAAGAAAGACTTTAGACATTAAACTTTAAACTGTAGACTTTAGACATTAAACTTTAAACTGTAGACTTTAGACTTTAGACTTTAGACTGTAGACTTCAGAATGTAGACTTTAAACTGTAGACTTTTGACTTTAATCTTTAAACTGTAGACTTACTTAAGACTGTAGACTTTAGGCTGTAGACTTTAAACTGTAGACTTTAGACTTGAGACTTTAAACTGTAGACTTTAGACTTTAGACTTTAAACTGTAGACTTTTGACATTAATCTTTAAACTGTAGACTTTAGACTTTAGACTTTAGACTTTAAACTGTAGACTTTAGACTTTAGACTTTAGACATTAAACTTTAAACTGTAGACTTTTGACATTAATCTTTAAACTGTAGACTTTAGACTTTAAACTTTAGACTGTAGACTTTAAACTTTAGACTGTAGACTTTGGACTTTGGACTTTAGACTTTATACTTTAGACTGTAGACATTAGACTGTAGACTTTAGACTGTAGACTGTAGACTGTAGACTTTAGACTGTAGACTTTAAACTGTAGACTTTTGACTTTAATCTTTAAACTGTAGACTTACTTTAGACTGTAGACTTACTTAAGACTGTAGACTTTAGGCTGTAGACTTTAGACTTTAAACTATAGACTTTAGACTTTAGACTTTAAACTGTAGACTTTTGACATTAATCTTTAAACTGTAGACTGTAGACTTTAGACTTTAAACTGTAGACTTTAGACTTTAGACTTTAAACTGTAGACTTTAGACTTTAGACTTTAGACTTTAAACTGTAGACTTTAGACTTTCGACTTTAAACTGTAGACTTTAGACATTAATCTTTAAACTGTAGACTTTAGACTTTAAACTTTAGACTTTATACTTTATACTTTAGACTGTAGACATTAGAATGTAGACTTTAGACTGTAGACTTTAGACTTTAGACTTTATACTTTAGACTGTAGACATTAGAATGTAGACTTTAGACTGTAGACTTTAGACTTTAGACTTTAGACTTTAAACTGTAGACTTTAGACTTTGAACTTTAGACTGTAGTCTTTAGACTATGAACTCTAGACTGCGGAGTTTAGACTGTAGACTTTAGACTGTAGACTTTAGACTTTTAACTTTAAACTGTAGGCTTTAAACTTTAGACTGTAGTCTTTAGACTTTGAACTTTAGAATGTAGACTTTAGACTTTAAACTTTAAACTATAGACTTTAGACTGTAGACTTTAGACTTTAAACTTTAGACTGTAGTCTTTAGACTTCGAACTTTAGAATGTAGACTTTAGACCTTTAACTTTAAACTATAGACTTTAGACTGTAGACTTTAGACTTTAAACTTTAGACTGTAGACTTTCGACAGCAATATATTCCCAAATATGCTACGCCCTCGTTCCAGCAACCCACAGTCGTTCATACTGGTCTATTGATAACAAAAACAATGTATTATATGAAAAGATAAATAATAATTGAAATACTAAAAGTAGCAGTCTGAGATAGAAGAAAGACTTCAGAGTTAATGTTTGTTGTTGTTGGAGATAACGCAAATATAACATATTAAATACTAAGCCAGGCCGCGAGTAGAGGTGCAGTGAACATTTAACATAAACACAAAACAGTATAAAGCAGCTAAACTAATAGTGAGACAAGACAGACAACGACGTTTCGGCAAAAGCCTTCATCCGGTGAAAAAAGAACACGATATTAAAATGAAGCGATAATTAAAAACACAAAAGTGCAACGCAGATCTCAAATTGTCCTCATCTCCAATCACAGCCGTAATTATATATTTTAAAGAATAAACTTTATATACACACACATCTCTCAGTTTAACAATAATACTAAACATGTTTTCAATCCATCAAAATGTATATATAACAAATTATATCAACCTCTTTATAACAGTTATATCAACCTATATATAATAGGTATATCATTCTCTGTATAACAATTATGTCAACCTCTCTATAACAGTTATATTAACCTCTGTATAACAATTATATCAACCTCTGTGTAACAATTATATCAACCTATGTATAACAATTATATTAACCTCTGTATAACAATTATATCAACCTATGTATAACAATTATATTAACCTCTGTATAACAATTATATCAACCTCTGTATAACAATTATATCAACCTCTGTATAACAACTATACCAACCTCTGTATAACAGTTATATCAACCTCTATATAACAATTATATCAACCTCGGTGGCTGAGTGATTTGCCCGCTTGCTACTCCACGAAGGGTCTAGGAATCAATTCTAGTTGCAGCAAACATTTATCGGACAGCCACCGGGGTTCACCCAGAGTCTAAAAATGGGCACAAGCGATTTTCTGTGAAGCAAAAATAGCCAGGCGTTATAGCGACCATATCGTCTAAAAATGTGCGTTAGTCATAGTAAAACAAATCTGCACTAACACTATAAGTCTACACTCCTAGCAAAGCGTGGAAGACAACTGCTGCTCTTGTTTATAACAATTATTTAAACTTTAAAATCGAGCTAGATGTCTTATCTTAGAATCTTCATTTTTCCAGCGACGCTAGACATCGCATAAGGCTCGTGACGTTTTTAGCCGTTCACCTCTATTGTAATCGACATCTGATCTTATCCAATGCGTCTATGACTGCCAACTTTGATTATCTTATAAGTGTTCTTTTTAGTGTATCTCTATGTCTTTCTCGTTTCCCGTATCCTGATGTTTCCCATAGAAGAACCTGTTTTGAAATTATTTTGTTGTCTTCTCAACACCATGTCCGACATTTGTTCATCTTCTCTTTCTAATACTGGACATGACCGTTGGTTGCATGCCTACTTCTCTTACCGCTATATTATAGTTTTGAATTCACTCCATTCTACAGTGAGTATTTTTCTTAGGCATTTTTCTTCAAAAGCGTTTACTTTTTTCTCAATCTCTTTTGTTGTTTTCCAGCGTTCACATCAGTAATTAAGGGATCACACCGTGAGCTGTGTGTTTCATCCGTTTTGATCATGTTTCGATATTCCAATTGTTTACGATGAATGATGATATCGTATGGCAGGGAACAGTTGGCTGTGTTCACTTTCTGTGCGGTTTCGCCTTATGTCTTTTGGCGTGTGCTGAGACTGCTATGATGGTGACTACAGCTACCTTTCTTTGTTTAGGAGATGAGTTAGTAATTCGGATGATTCCACTGGCATGGGCGGTTGAACAATTAAGCATTTTAATTCGTTTGCAGTGATACCGGGGCCTTCCATAACCAAAGAACCAATTAAGGGTTGATAATAGAATAATATTTTATTTAGATCAAAGTATATTGATAATTTTAGCGCAAATGTTGATTGTTCATTAAGTTGAAAAATGTTGAAACCCGCTGTCCTAATGGACTCCGGACACCACACTTCTCTTACCAGCAAGGTTAGATTTATGCCTACGGCTTTGGTCCTACACAAAAGCCAGATCGAAACTCGTGGCCACCAAAAATAAATTGCAATATTACTGTAATAATAAAAATTTACTGACCTCAATCACGGAACTGTTGCTATGGTTACCAGGACAATTAGAATCGGAGTACTAGAACTATGTGGCATATCGTGTTTGCGCATTTATGGACCGGGCAGTAGAGGTTTGAGATGAATTCTTTGAAATCTGAGTTGAGGAAAATGTCCAGGGAGGAATGGTGGAGTATGTAATTATAATAATGAACAAAGAAAGATAGACGGTTATGAAAAGATAGAAGTGAGTTTTGTGATACGATGATGGTAGTAAATTGTGTGGCAAAATAATGTAGGAGAGTGTGAAAAGATGGCTAGCGTTTGGTTTTATATATTGGGTACTAGGTTTGTGAGAAAAAGAGGAGAGAAGAGTATTGGATAAGAGAAAGGAGGACATGTTGAAAGATTAAAAGAGGTCATCATCATCAAGTACCATGCCTGATGTCGTAGGTGATCATGTCTCTCCAAAGCTTTCGATCTTTCGACAGTTATTTATCATTGTTGTTGTTGACCTACTGCTAAGCCATTCTCTTAAGCTGTCTGGTATATTTTCTCTGTGCTTCCCTCTATCTCTTCGTCCCTCAATTTTACCAGTTGTTAAAATATATTCCAGCTGTTCCCTTCTAATAACATGACCACAAAATGATGATTAGAGATGATGAAGAGAGGTAGTGTTGGTGAAAGATAACTACAATGATGATTAGAGATGATGAAGAGAGGTAGTGTTGGTGAAAGATAACTACAATGATGATTAGAGATGATGAAGAGAGGTAGTGTTGGTGAAAGATAACTACAATGATGATTAGAGATGATGAAGAGAGGTAGTGTTGGTGAAAGATAACTACAATGATGATTAGAGATGATGAAGAGAGGTAGTGTTGGTGAAAGATAACTACAATGATGATTAGAGATGATGAAGAGAGGTAATGTTGGTGAAAGATAACAACAATGATGATTATAAATGATGAAGAGAGGTAATGTTGGTGAAAGATAACTACAATGATGATTAGAGATGATGAAGAGAGGTAATGTTGGTGAAAGATAGAGTTTGTGTGATGTTGAGTAATAAATAAATACAGAAATAAATATAGGGAGAAAAATGTTGGATAGTGCGTTGAAGAGCCAGGGGAAGATGATTGAGGAAAGATGAGGATTTTGAATGGGAGGGGGATATGACAGAGAGAATAACGTTGGGTGAGAGAGTATTTGAGGAGGAGTATGTTGCGTGAAAGAGAATATTGAAAAAGAGGGAGAGAAGATTGTGAAATATAAAGATGAGAAAGTGAGAGAGTGGGAAGTGTGAAGAAAGTGGAATGGGTTTGAATGAGAGAGTTGGGTGGAGGTTCAAAGGTAGTTATGAGAAAGAAGAGGATGTGAAGTCAGAGAAAGTTGGTTATGCTGAGTAAGAGAGTAGTTGTTAGTTGAGAATGCGAGATATTAATTAAGACAGAGGATGGTGAGTAAGTAAAAGTGAGATGTTAAAAGCAAGATGGGTAAATGAACGAATGAAGAGAAAAGAAATGCTGAGTAAAAGATGGGGATCTGGTATATTGAATAAGAGAGGAGAAAGGTGGGGAGGGGGGATCGTGTCTTGTAAGAGAAATATGAGTGTGTGCAAAAATGAGAGAGAGAAAGAGAGACAGAGAGAGAGAGAGAAGTTACGATGATGAGTTAAAGAGGGAGAGTAGATGTACAAAGAGATGAGATGTTACGATAGATAGGTATTTGTGAGGTTGAGTGAAAGAGATGAGATGTTACGATAGATACGGATATGTGAGGTTGAGTGGAAGAGATGACATGTTACGTTAGATAGGGAGGGATATGTGAGGTTGAGCGAAAGAGATGAGATGTTACGATAGATAGGGATATGTGAGGTTAAGTGAAAGAGATGAGATGTTACGATAGATACGGATGTGTGAGGTTGAGTGAAAGAGATGAGATGTTACGATAGATACGGATGTGTGAGGTTGAGTGAAAGAGATGAGATGTTACGATAGATACGGATATGTGAGGTTGAGTGGAAGAGATGACATGTTACGTTAGATAGGGAGGGATATGTGAGGTTGAGCGAAAGAGATGAGATGTTACGATAGATAGGGATATGTGAGGTTAAGTGAAAGAGATGAGATGTTACGATAGATACGGATGTGTGAGGTTGAGTGAAAGAGATGAGATGTTACGATAGATAGGGATATGTGAGGTTGAGTGAAAGAGATGAGATGTTACAATAGATACGGATGTGTGAGGTTGAGTGAAAGAGATGAGATGTTACGATAGATACGGATGTATGAGGTTGAGTGAAAGAGATGAGATGTTACGATAGATACGGATGTGTGAGGTTGGGTGAAAAAGAGAGCGGGCATAACGAGATTAATAAAATGTGAAGAGGGGATAATAATATTACGATTTTTTTTAGAAAAAAAAAGTAAGTAGAAAATGTGATAATTAAGTCATTGTTGGTGGATTTAAACGTAATGCTTTATTGAATGCTGTTTTCTAACAAGTTATTCACTGTAATCGTTTATTTGTAGCAGAGTAATGTAGCATGAATGTTTGTTTCATTTAGAATACAAAATTACGAGATTATGACAGTGTTAGACTAAAATATGAGGAAATGATATATGTTTTAGAGTAAAATATAGGAAATGATATATGTTTTAGAGTAAAATATGAGGAAATGATATATGTTTTGGAGTAAAATATGAGGAAATGATATATGTTTTAGAGTAAAATATGAGGAAATGATATATGTTTTAGAGTAAAATATGAGGAAATGATATATGTTTTAGAGTAAAATATGAGGAAATGATATATGTTTTAGAGTAAAATATGAGGAAATGATACATGTTTTAGAGTAATATATGAGGAAATTATACATGTTTTAGAGTAAAATATGAGGAAATGATATATGTTTTAGAGTAATATATGAGGAAATGATACATGTTTTAGAGTAATATATGAGAAAATGATACATGTTTTAGAGCAAAATATGGGGAAATTACATATGTTTTAGATTAAAAATATGGGGAAATGATATATGTTTTAGAGTATAGGCTTTCTATGTCGCGAGACAAATCGATGTCGCACAAGTTACTCATGAGAGAGCAAAGAGTTTGTTAAGATCAAATAGTCCTATTCTAGAATGACAGTTCACATATTGTAAAGATTTTGTTGAACGATGAGACTTATGTTGGTCGAGTTGGTACTTTTGTTGTGCCTTACGTTTTTAGCGTCCTTTCTTTCTGGCCATGTCTGTTGTCTCAATACATCTCCGATTTTCACGCCATTCTTTACTAAAGTACGCTGCTTGTTATTGAGTTATTTAGTTATTTGCGGGTCATCATCATTGCACTCCGAACATGTCCATAGGTGCTCAGATCCCTTCCTCATCAAGTCCCGCAGTGTCCAGCGAAGTTTCTCATTTCTGGATGTGCCCATCTTAACTCCCATCACTTTCAACCGAAGGAGTGACGTGGATTTGTGGTAGTCGAAGTCCTGTGCTCTTCCCACATCTTGGAGGGCACTGATGATGTCCGCCCGATCCATTGGTTGACCGTCCTCAACGACAGCGCAGCTAGCCAACCTGTCCGCTCTTTCATTTCAGCTATTTGTGTGTTTCATATGTTTGCAGATATTCACTGTTGATGTTGAACTGCGTCATGCCGCACAAGCTGGCCTCTTTGTGCTGGCTGGCCGGTCAGGTGCCTTCACAAACTTAGAGTGCTGAATGTCTGTTGAAATGGAAATCTGTCATCTTCTATTTAGGCCATGCTATTATTGACAGGATCATCACCGCACACCCGACGAAGCCCATAAGAAGTAAAGTACCCCCGTCCCGCCAAGTGGCGTTCAGGGAAATATGGTGTTAGTGACCATACATTTTACAGACCTTCGGCACATGATTTTTGGGGTAATGTGGTCGGTATTACGCCCGTGCCGCTTTACTTTCCCAGAAAAAATTCGGTACCCATTAAAAGCCGGGTGAATCGAAAGCCGTCGGTTGGGATCGAACCCTACCTCTTGTCCTTTGTAGTCCAGTTCATTAACCACTGAGCTATCGCGGCTCCCGGGCGAAGCCCCTAGATGGTCCATATACCCCTTCGAGAATCTCAAGAAAATCCGAGCAGAACCCCGTCCACAAACTCCGTAGAACGGCTTGGGATCGATTCACAAGGATAATTTCTTCCAGCAATCTCAAATGACGTTTGCATTGCAAATCTACCAGAAAAAGAGTTCTTAAGTGTTATGTAGAGCCAGTTTTAACATATGGATGTGAATCATGGACAATATGATAACAGACAAGAAAATCACTGGAGTCTGTAGAAATGTGGTTTTACAGAAGAATGTCGAGAAGCAATGAAAATGTTCTGAAAGAGGTCAAAGCAAGAAGAGAGCTAATTTCCAATATTAAGCAGAAACAATCATCATTTATTGGCCATGTAATGAGAAGAGAACAGCTGGAATATATTGTAACAACTGGGGAACTTGAGGGACGAATAGATAGCGGGAAACAAAGAGAAAAGATACCAGACAGCTTAAAAGAATGGCTTGGTAGAAGGTCAACAACAGAAATGATAAATAACTGTCGTGATCGAAAGTTGTGGAGAGACATAATCACCTAGGCCAGCAGGCCCGGTACTTGATGATGATGATGATCATGATGAAGATGATAACAAAGCTATTTGTGTAAAGGTGAATTACGAGATTTGAATCGTCGTCTTAACACGCGAGTTTTCACCCAAATATGCTCGGCAGCCTATCCAGAAGTGTTCAGGAAAATGTCACCTCAAGCATCAAAACTCACGATTCCTCATCTTCCCAGAGTACTACCCTGGTACCCATTTCTGCCAGCGGCTGGGTCGACCGTAGGGGTATTTTTATTTTAACCACGAGTACAACTCATACTGCTTCCAACGGGAATCGAACACGGATAGTCCGAACGTTGGTCGCTCAGTCGGGTGGTTTTCCCAACTAGGCAATCAAGGTTACCCCCCGTCACGCCACAGGGAAATAAGTGACCCTATATTTTACAGTTCACATGATTCTGCCTGCTGCAGGTTAGTACTTTCTGCCTTAGTGCTGTTTGACACGCAATGATGCTGTCTTATACCTATGATATTTCTTTGGTAAAACAGGTGGAATGCATTAGCTAATGTACTTGATGAGCGTTAGTTGTCTGTCGCATTGCTGTGTTGTAGAGCACTGACAATGCAGGCCTGGTAACATTTTGTTTGGGTTTTCTTGTGAAAATAAATCTCTTACAAGTCTAAAGATTGCGTCTTTATGCTTTACCATCGGGTCTGTTCATGTCAACATCAAGGGAAAGTTTATTGCTAATGTTGGAACCAAGATACGTACAATTGTAGACCAACGTGAGAATGTGATCATTAATAATAAAAATAAGGTCCTTGTTAGCGTCTTGGCCTTGCTAGTGTTTTAGCCTTGTTAGTGTCTTGGTCTTACTAGCGTCTTGGCCTTGCTTGTGTTTTAGCTTGTTAGTGTCTTGGTCTTGCTAGCGTCTTGGCCTTGCTAGTGTTTTAGCCTTGTTAGTGTCTTGCTTACTAGCGTCTTGGCCTTGCTTGTGTTTTAGTCTTGCTAGCGTCTTGGCCTTAGTGCTAGCGTCTTGGCCTTGCTTGTGTTTTAGTCTTGCTAGCGTCTTGGCCTTGCTTATGTTTTAGTCTTGCTAGCGTTGTGGCCTTGCTAGTGTTTTAGTCTTGCTAGCGTCTTGGCCTCATTAGTGTTTTAGCTTTGCTAGCGTATTGGTCTTACTATCGTCTTGGCCTTGCTTGTGTTTTAGTCTTGCTAGCGTCGTGGCCTTGCTAGCGTTTTAGCCTTGTTAGTGTCTTGGTCTTACTAGCGTTTTGGCCTTGCTTGTGTTTTAGTCTTGCTAGCGTCTTGGCCTTGCTAGTTTTTTTTTATAGTCTTGCTAGCGTCTTGGCCTTGCTTGTGTTTTAGTCTTGCTAGCGTCTTGGCCTTGCTTGTGTTTTAGTCTTGCTAGCGTCTTGGCCTTGCTTGTGTTTTAGTCTTGCTAGCGTCTTGGCCTTGCTTGTGTTTTAGTCTTACTAGCGTCTTGGTCTTGCTTGTGTTTTAGTCTTGCTAGCGTCTTGGCCTTGCTTGTGTTTTAGTCTTGCTAGCGTCTTGGCCTTGCTTGTGTTTTAGTCTTGCTAGCGTCTTGGCCTTGCTTGTGTTTTAGTCTTGCTAGCGTCTTGGCCTTGCTTGTGTTTTAGTCTTACTAGCGTCTTGGTCTTACTAGCGTCTTGGCCTTGCTTGTGTTTTAGTCTAGCGTCTTGGCCTTGCTTGTGTTTTAGTCTTGCTAGCGTCTTGGCCTTGCTTGTGTTTTAGTCTTGCTAGCGTCTTGGCCTTGCTTGTGTTTTAGTCTTACTAGCGTCTTGGTCTTACTAGCGTCTTGGCCTTGCTTGTGTTTTAGTCTAGCGTCTTGGCCTTGCTTGTGTTTTAGTCTTGCTAGCGTCTTGGCCTTGCTTGTGTTTTAGTCTTGCTAGCGTCGTGGCCTTGCTAGCGTTTTAGCCTTGTTAGTGTCTTGGCACATGATCTTCGTTTTGGAAAGACTGAATGATAAGCCGAATTTCTCAAACGTAATGGCGGACTTATCAGTTAGTGCTTGTAACTGTTCTTCACTATGCGCCACCAATGCAGTATCATCATCCAAGAAGAGCTCTCTAATAAGGGGTTTTCTTAGTTTTCTATTTACTCTGAGTTCAGCCAGTTTGAAAAACTTTACAATTATTCACCTGACTTTGTGTGAATAAGAATGACTTTGTCTGATCGATGCCTCATCATCATTGAGTGCTGTTTCCGCACCGAATGTTGGCTACCATGGAGCACCATTCCACTCTATTGCTTGCTTTGATGGTGCAGATTATCATAGGTTGACTCGTCCATCTTTTTATGTTACTCGCCCATGTTAGTCTTGGTCTGCCTCTGCCTCATTTACCTTGTATTTTCCCTTCCAATATTACTTTTATTAGGCTGTTGTGTCTTTTAATATGCCCCAAGAATTTCATTTGTCTTGTTCTAATTGTGTTTAGTAGTTTCTTTTTTTCATTTTAGTTGTTTCAAAACTTCATCGTTTGTTTTCTTTTCTTTCCTTCCTATTCTACCTATTCTTCAATAAATCCACATTTCAAAGGCTTCAATTCTTTGTTCTGTTTTCTTGTCTAATGTCCATGTTTCTGCACCATACAATAATATTGAAAAGATGTAACATTTTGCTATTCTTAGTTTTAGCCCTGGTGTTATTGGTTTTGATGTTGGTATATTTTTCATGGCATTAAAATTACATTTTGCCATACCTATTCTTTTGTTTATTTCAATTGTACATTTTCCATCACTGGTTATATTGTGTCCCAGGTAGATGTAGCTCTGAACTGTCTCCAGATGTATTCCTTTAACTTTGATATTTAATTGTAGGTCTTGAGAATGTTCTTTATGTATGCCTAAGATAGTAATATTGAAAAGATAATCCAAACTTGTGTTGGAGCATGGGAACAGCCTTGCTTTACTCACTTTTGAACATAAAAGGTGTTCCCATCGTTTTTAGTGTACATTCCATATTGAGGTGAAATGATGATAGTACGAAGAAATTTTGTTTTGGCATCCGACCTTTACAAGAAGTCTAAAGAGACCATCTTTGTTGATTAAAACATGATTTTGTAAAATCTATCAATGCAATGAATAGGGACATCTGTTTTACAAGATATTGTACTCGTTTGAGAAAGTATGTTGATGGTTGGTCGACCAGTAGGGAAACCACACTCTGACGTGAGTAGACATGCTCTGTCAATCTCTGCAATCTTTTTTTAAAACTAGAGCATTCTGTTTAGAAGCGACATTCTGTTTAGCAGCGAATTTTTCTTTAACGTCGAGATTCTGTTTAACAATAAATTTTTCTTTAACGTCGAGATTCTGTTTAACAACAAATTTTTCTTTAACGTAGAGATTCTGTTTAGCAACGAATTTTTCTTTAACGTAGAGATTCTGTTTAGCAACGAATTTTTCTTTAACGTCGAGATTCTGTTTAGCAGCGAATTTTTCTTTAACGTCGAGATTCTGTTTAGCAGCGAATTTCTCTTTAACGTCGAGATTCTGTTTAGCAGCGAATTTTTCTTTAACGTCGAGATTCTGTTTAACAGCGAATTTCTCTTTAAAGTTGAGATTCTGTTTAGCAGCGAATTTCTCTTTAACGTTGAGATTCTGTTTAACAGCGAATTTCTCTTTAAAGTCGAGATTCTGTTTAGCAGCGAATTTCTCTTTAACGTCGAGATTCTGTTTAGCAGCGAATTTCTCTTTAACGTCGAGATTCTGTTTAGCAGCGAATTTCTCTTTAACGTCGAGATTCTGTTTAGCAGCGAATTTCTCTTTAACGTCGAGATTCTGTTTAGCAGCGACATTCTGTTTTTACGACGGGATGTCACAGTGGTTGCTGCAATCTCCACGACAGCCCTTGTTCTGGTATAACACAATAATGATTTGACCATAGCATCTCGCATTCCCTATGACACTGAGCCAGAAGTAAAAAGTTGTAAAATGATTGTTTTTGAAAGTGATAAAGTATTATAGAATTTAGATTTTGTTTGTTGAGAGAAAACTTGTGGACGTTGTCTTTATCTTCAGTAATATAGAAAGAGACTACGTTTAGGTTTACAAATACACATCGTCCTCGTCATTTAAACCAAACTGCCAATGAGAACCGACAAAAAGGCGGCATATAAGTACACAGACATAACTGTGTTATAAGTACACAGACATAGCTGTGTTATACGTACACAGACATAACTGTGTTATACGTACACAGACATAACTGTGTTATAAGTACACAGACATAACTGTGTTATAAGTACACAGACATAACTGTGTTATACGTACACAGACATAACTGTGTTATACGTACACAGACATAACTGTGTTATAAGTACACAGACATAACTGTGTTATAAGTACACAGACATAGCTGTGTTATACGTACACAGACATAACTGTGTTATACGTACACAGACATAACTGTGTTATAAGTACACAGACATAACTGTGTTATAAGTACACAGACATAACTGTGTTATACGTACACAGACATAACTGTGTTATAAGTACACAGACATAACTGTGTTATAAGTACACAGACATAACTGTGTTATAAGTACACAGACATAACTGTGTTATAAGTACACAGACATAACTGTGTTATAAGTACACAGACATAACTGTGTTATAAGTACACAGACATAACTGTGTTATAAGTATTGCTGCCGAAGATTACATAAGAATAAACATATGGTACTCTATGTAATGAGTTGACAACATAAGTCTACATATGGAGCCGCGATAGCTCAGTGGTTAGTGAACTGGACTACAAAGGGCAAGAGATCGGTTTCGATCCTGATCGACGGCTTCCGGGTTCCGGGTTCACCCAGCCTTAAATGGGTACAGGATTTTTTTTCTGGAAAAGTAAAGCGGCACGGGCGTAATACCGACCACATTACCTCAAAAATCGTGTGCTGAAGGTCTATAAAAATTATGGTCACTAACACCATATTCCCTATACGCTACTTGGCGTGACGAGGGCTCTTTACTTTTTTACTTACTAGACCGATCACATCAACTGGAAGTGAGGAAACTTCGAGCTTCCTGTCGGGTTCCAGACTTGTTAAGTCTGGGGCTCATTTGTTGTTAACCTAGGTGGTTGTTTGGTGGAAGAATTAAGTTGAAGTGTCCATTTTTATCATGACACTTAATGGTCTTAATCATGTGAGTCAATCATGCATTTCTTTCATCAACAGAGCCTCATGCAACAGTGAAATCTAGAGCGAGCAATAGTAACCTAACATCCAGATACCGTAACTTAGAGTTATGAAGTTCTTCCAACTCTTCTTGAGTTTTAGTTAATAGTTTAGTAGATTAGTGTTTAGGTGACACAGCATGTCAATAATTATATATTAGTGTTTAGGTGACACAGCATGTCAATAATTATATATTAGTGTTTAGGTGACACAGCATGTCAATAATTATATATTAGTGTTTAGGTGACACAGAATGTCAATAATTATATATTAGTGTTTAGGTGACACAGAATGTCAATAATTATATATTAGTGTTTAGGTGACACAGCATGTCAATAATTATATATTAGTGTTTAGGTGACACAGAATGTCAATAATTATATATTAGTGTTTAGGAGACACAGCATGTCAATAATTATATATTAGTGTTTAGGTGACACAGAATGTCAATAATTATATATTAGTGTTTAGGAGACACAGCATGTCAATAATTATATATTAGTGTTTAGGTGACACAGAATGTCAATAATTATATATTAGTGTTTAGGAGATACAGCATGTCAATAATTATATATTAGTGTTTAGGAGACACAGAATGTCAATAATTATATATTAGTGTTTAGGTGACACAGAATGTCAATAATTATATATTAGTGTTTAGGTGACACAGAATGTCAATAATTATATATTAGTTTTTAGGTGACACAGAATGTCAATAATTATATATTAGTGTTTAGGTGACACAGCATGTCAATAATTATATAATGTAAATCTCTGCTGAATGAAGAATTCCATTGTTCACTATTATTGTTACTGAGATGCACCACAGAAATAAAAAAGCAGAAAAGCTCAGGCCAAAATAGCATTTTAGACAATGAAAAATAGCTTATGCAACAAATCTATGTCAATAGAAATGAGAAAGAGAGTTCATCTGTGCAATATAGAACCAATTCTGACCAATGGGAGCGAATCATGGACAGTAGACAAACAAATGAAGTGACGATTAGAGGCCACAGAGATAGGATTTCTCAGAAGAATGTTGAAAGTTCCCTGGACAGCTAAAAAGACCAATGATCAAATTCTCAAAGAGGCCAACACAAAAAGGGAGCTCCTAAAGAATATCAGAAAGAAGCAATCAACATTTTTCGGGCACATCATGAAAAGAGGAAAGTTGGAATACTTGGTTACAGCAGGCAAAATAAAAGGAAAGAGAGATCGCGGACGACAAAGAGAGAAAATACTGGATAGCTTGGTGTTATGGCATGGAAAACAGTCAACAACAGAACTGGTTGGTTGCGTTCGCCCGATGACTAAAGTATTCTAGAGTATCGTGGTAGACTAGAATATTCCTCTTCATCATCCGCTTTTACAAGGACGTAGTGGACTTGTCTGCGTCGTGTTGTGGTTTGCAGTAAAACTGTTATATTTGCGCCTTTCGGCCCAACACATCCGACTTCAGCACGAACAACAGAACTGATACGATGCACTGTGGATAGAAGATTGTGGAAGGACATGATCGCCAACCGGTATGGCACATAATTATGAATGACTGTTACTGAAACGAAAGTTTGTCTAATGTGTCATGGGGGAAACATGTACAGTTTATTAAGTGAGAAAAAAAAATTCATCAGTGACAAAACGTTAGGGACAGCCCACTTGCCATTACACAACTGAAGTGTTCTATATTAATTTTTGTTACAACAAACCAGTAGTATTCAACTTTCTATTATCCCCCATTGTTTCAGTGTCTCTTGTAATTTCAAAAAAAATGAAACCCTTTTGCGCTCATTATTTTTAAATTATTTTTTAGCATACAAATGTTTACTCTTCATCTCTTTCTTAACTCTTTCCGTACAGAGGCTTTTTATCAACGCAGCGGGAGAGATTTCAGATAAAATAATTGTCATGGTTTTAAGAAACCAATCTTCAAATGTATATTTATCTAATATATAACAATCCCGTGTCTTACCGGGGCCTCATTATGAGGGAAGTAAAGAATAGTGACACTGTGACCTTCCAGGCATGTCGTAAGAGGTGACTAAGGATGTTGATCGATGGCTTGACAAGCTGTCATTGTAAAAAGTATTGTTATGGAAACAGAGCCATAGATTTTAGATCAGTAATCTCTGCAATATGTGCCATTTTGGCACGCAAGGTTTCTGATTTTGAGATTGTGGTTCTGTCCTATGTACCGTCTTCGGCTCGAAAGGACAATAGATATATAAATAGAATCTATAACATATTAAAAGAATTTAAAGATATTTGAACAAGGTATTAGATTTCACCAATAGTATGATGATACAATAGATGTTTTAAGAAAATATGATTTAATGACGGTTCATACTAATCAAATTTAGAGTGGAGCACAGTGCGTCGAAACGTACAGAAAGAGTTAAGAATTATAATTGTAAAAATAACCATTACAGATATGAAAAGGTGTTAGACGAATGACAGGAAACATACTGAGAGATGAGATCAGGAAACAAGGACGAATAATGCTAGAAATAATTCCCACCGCAGAATACATAAAGAAACAACAAATAAAATGGAATGGTCATGTGGTAAAACAGAAAGACCAACACACAACTCAAGGAGCCTTTAATAAACGTTACGAAAACACTTGACCTAACGGTCGACCACAAAAAAGATGGATTGATGGAATAGTAGAAACATTAGGAGACATAACAGCAGCAGAAGTCAAAATAAAAGTAAAAAATCAAACAAACCGCAAATTATATCTCCCCTCGACGCTGAAAATCAAAGGAGAAAAAGAATAACAACAAAAGAAGAAGAATAAAAGAAAAGAAAAGGTTCTCTTCCTATTTTTGTACTTTATAGATATTTTTTTTCCAAACCATTTCGTTCAAGTTAAATATCATAACGACAATGTCTCTTTCTTATTTTTCTTATAATATTTAAACATTTCTGTCCCTTTCCTGTTTTATTAACGGCACATTCTACGTTCTTTATTCGCTTCCAATCCAAATTTCCAAATTCAATGTTTGTTTTTCTTCATTCAGAAAAGACAACACAGTTATAATAGCGGTCTTGACCTTACGAACACTTCCCCGTCTGGGCGTGCTAAGGGAGGCTACCCGAGTTAAATAACGGCCCTCTTGAAAAGCGCTAAACGGCGGGAAGCAAAGACCGGACGGCCCAAAACTATGAATTTTGAAAGTAAAAATGCCCAGATAGCCATGTTTATTTATGATTTATTCAGAGGCTCGCGAGTTTCTCCAATGGTTTCCATCAAAATGAAAACGTTAGAGTTTGAATAATGTAAAGGGGTTTTGATATATCGTTTTATGCTAGCAATGGCGTTATACGATAAAAAAAAAACGGTGGCAGAGAAGGCGCTGAGGATATGGTATTAGAAAGATATAAGGATAGATGGAGGGAGAATAATAAAATACTTCGGGAAATAGAGGCATATGGATGGGTAGATAGATTAGACAGACAGACAGACAGACACAGAGAGAGATAGATAGATAGACAGACAGACAGACAGACAGACAGACAGACAGACAGACAGACAGACAGACAGACAGACAGATAGATAGATAGATAGATAGATAGATAGATAGATAGATAGATAGATAGATAGATAGATAGATAGATAGATAGATAGATAGATAGATAGATAGATAGATAGATAGATAGATAGATAGATAGATAGATAGATAGATAGATAGATAGATAGATAGATAGATAGATAGATAGATATGAAACTTGATGGACAGATTAAAACAACTGGGGAATTAAAAAATTAAAAGAAACACATTTTAGAAAAAGATAAAGTTAAAATAGAATAAAGAAGAAAATAAATATAAATGTGAGAGTTTAATTACGCTAATTCATATTTTATTGTCATTGATAAAATTGATTCTGCCCGTGCGCTTCCTACAAATAAATAAATGTGATGGGAATATTTTGTTGTTGTTGTCTTGAGGAAAAGAGGGGGGTGGGGGGGGGGGGACACCTCCTGGCGGGGCACCAACCCATCAACCCTCAGAATAAGTCTTCCAGGTTATAATAGACAGCAATTGCCATCCAATTCAAAAATTGAAGTGCACATTATCACATATTTTACACGTGGTGAGTATAATGATAACCATGACTATTTAAAATTATCACAACCGGAGAAATTTTCTTCTGCTGCGATCATGGCTCATTCAGAGTAGGATTCCGGACTTTCTTAGGAAAGCAGCTGTCTGTTTAAGTGATTCGGTTTGCCCTGTATAGTTTTTCTTCCAGGGAGGTGGGTGTGGACCACATTGTCCTTCTCAGGTCTGTGTACTGGGGGCAATCCTGTAGAATATGTTTTGTTGTCATGTTGTCCAGTGTACAGTGGCATTGGCTGGTAGTACCTATTTTAAGTTTGTTGAGCATGTAAAGCGGAGAAATAAAACGTAACCAAATTATATATATATATATATATATATATATATATATATATATATATATATATATATATATGCATATATGTTTATAATTATTTATCTTCTTCTTCTTTCCTTCCTCATTTGCCTTTCAGCGTCGATGGGAGACATCATTTGCGGTCTTTTGCCCTTATGTTCGCCTCTGCTGTTGTTATGTTTAATAATAATAATAATAACTATAAATTATTTATATTATTTATTACTATTAATATTAATATTAGTATTATTATACTGCAGTATGAAAATTAACACAGCAAAAACAGAGGCTATAAGAATAAGCAAATTAAGACAACCAATAAACATTAAGATCAAAGATAAAGAAATAAAACAAGTAGAGGAATTCAAGTACATGTATTTAGGCACAATGTTCACAGAAGATGGAAAACTAGACAGAGAAATTGACATGAGAATACAAAAAGCAAATGCTGTCACATACCAGCTTTCATCATTGCTAAGACATCCAAACATTTCTATAGCAGCTAAACAACAAATGATAAATAGCATTTTCATACCAACTTTGTGCTATGAAAGTCAAACATGGACCCTTTCTAAATCACATTTAAGAAAGATCAATACATGTGAGACGCGATGCTTGAGAAAAGTAACAAACAACACAAGAAGAGATAGAATACCAAATGAAACCATAAGAAAAATAGTAGGAACAAAACCATGCCAAGAATATATAGAACAACAACAACTTAAATGGTTTGGCCACCTAGTCAGTATGAATCCTTATCAATCACCATCAAGGGCGTTCTTCTCGAGAATGCATGGAAAAAGACCAAGAGGAAGACCCAGAAGAAGATGGATAGATGCAGTGACAGAGACATGTAACAACAAAGGAAAATCACTAATTCAGACAGTTCGAGCAGCTCAAGAACGACAAATGATGTAAACCACGACATCTTTTAGGTGTCAGTGAAAAGAGAAAAGAAGAGAAATATAAATTGTCTTCTTTTCCTTTCCTTCCTCATTTATCTTTCAGTGAGGTGAGATGTAGTTTACGGATTTTTCCTTCTCTGTTGGTCTCTCCTACTGTCATATTACCTAGTGTTTCTAATCTAAGTAATAATCTAATATTTCGAAGTGTTTCCATCAATCCATTTTTTTCGTGGTCGGCCCTTGGTGTTCTTGCAGCGCTTATTGTAGGATCGAGGAGAAAAGAGGGGTTGGAAAAAAAGGGAGGGGGGTGTCAAGGTAAAAAATACATAAAAATGTAAAGCTGTAGTAAACCTAAATGTGAAGCTACAGTAAAGCTAAAAGTAAAGCTGCAGCAAAACTAAATGTGAAGCTACTGTAAAGCTAAATGTAAAACTGCAGGAAAACTAAATGTGAAGCTACATTAAACTAAATGTGAAGCTACTGTAAAGCTAAATGTAAAGCTGTAGTAAACCTAAATGTGAAGCTAGAGTAAAGCTAAATGTAAATCTGTAGTAAACCTAAATGTGAAGCTACAGTAAAGCTAAATGTAAAGCTGCAGGAACACTAAATGTGAAGCTGTAGTAAAGCTAAATGTGAAGCTGCAGTAAAGCTAAATGTGAAGCTGTAGTAAAGCTAAATGTGAAGCTGCAGTAAAGCTAAATGTGAAGCTGCAGTAAAGCTAAATGTGAAGCTGCAGTAAAGCTGAATGTGAAGCTGCATTAAAGATAAATGTGAAGCTGAGGTAAAGCTAAATGTGAAGCTGCGGTAAAGCTAAATGTGAAGCTGTAGTAAAGCTAAATGTGAATTTGCAGTAAAGCTAAATGTGCAGCTGCAGTAAAGCTAAATGTGAAGTTGTAGTAAAGCTAATGTGAAGCTGCGGTAAAGCTAAATGTAAAGCTGTAGTAAAGCTAAATGTGAAGCAACAGTAAAGCTAAATGTGAAGCTGCAGGAAAACTAAATGTGAAGCTGCAGTAAAGCTAAATGTGAAGCTGTAGTAAAGCTAAATGTGAATCTGCAGTAAAGCTAAATGTGAAGCTGCGGTAAAGCTAAATGTGAAGCTTCAGTAAAGCTAAATGTGAAGCTGCGGTAAAGCTAAATGTGAAGCTGTAGTAAAGCTAAATGTGAAGCTACAGTAAAGCTAAATGTAAAGCTGTAGTAAACCTAAATGTGAAGCTGCAGTAAAGCTAAATGTGAAGCTGTAGTAAAGCTGAATGTTAAACTGTAGTAAAGCAAAATGTGGAGCTGCATTAACGCTAAATGTGAAACTGCGGTAAACCTAAATGTGAAGCTGTAGTAAACCTAAATGTGAAGCTGCAGGAAAGCTAATGTAAAGCTGTAGTAAAGCTAAATGTGAAGCTACAGTAAAACTAAATGTGAAGCTACAGTAAAGCTAAATGTGAAGCTGCAGTAAAGCTAAATGTGAAGCTGCGGTATAACTAAATGTGAATCTGCAGTAAAGCTAAATGTGAAGCTGCGGTAAAGCTAAATGTGAAGCTGCAGTAAAGCTAAATGTAAAGCTGCAGTAAAGCTAAATATGAAGCTGCTGTAAAGCTGAATGTGAAGCTGTAGTAAAGCTAAATGTGAAACTGTAGTAAAGTTAAATGTGAAGCTGTAGTAAAGCTAAATTTTAAGCTGTAATAAAACTAAATACGAAGCTGTAGTAAAGCTGAATGTGAAGCTGTAGTAAAGCTAAATGTGAAGCTGCATTAAAGCTAAATGTGAAACTGCGGTAAACCTAAATGTGAAGCTGTAGTAAAGCTAAATGTGAAGCTGAAGGAAAGCTAATGTAAAGCTGTAGTAAAGCTAAATGTGAAGCTACAGTAAAACTAAATGTGAAGCTACAATAAAGCTAAATGTAAAGCTGTAGTAAACCTAAATGTGAAGCTACAGTAAAGCTAAATGTGAAGCTGCAGTAAAGCTAAATGTGAAGCTGTGGTATAACTAAATGTGAATCTGCAGTAAAGCTAAATGTGGAGCTTCAGTAGAGGTAAATTTGAAGCTGTAGTAAAGCTGAATGTAAAGCAGCAGTAAAGTTAAATGTGAAGCTGTACTAAAGCTAAATGTGAAGCTGTAGTAAAGCTGAATGTGAAACTGTAGTAAAGTTAAATGTAAAGCTGTAGTAAAGCTAAATGTTAAGCTGTAATAAAACTAAATGTGAAGCTGTAGTAAAGCTGAATGTGAAGCTGTAGTAAAGCTGAATGTGAAGTTGTAGTAAAGCTAAATGTGAAGCTGTAGTAAAGATAAATGTGAGGCTGTAGTAAAGCTGAATGTGAAGCTGTAGTAAAGCTAAATGTGAAGCTGTAGTAAAGCTAAATGTGAAGCTGTAGTAAAGCTGAATGTGAAACTGTAGTAAAGCTAAATGTGAAGCTGTAGTAAAACTAAATATGAAGCTGTAGTAAAGCTAAAAGTAATGCTGTAATAAAGCTAATTGTGAAGCAGCAGTAAAGCTAAATGTGAAGCTGTAGTAAAGCTGAATGTGAAACTGTAGTAAAGCTAAAAGTTAAGCTGTAGTAAAGTTAAATGTGAAGCTGCAGTAAAGCTAAATGTGAAGCTGCGGTAAATCTAAATGTGAAGCTGTATTAAAGCTAAATGTGAAGCTGCAGTAAAGCTAAATGTAAAGCTGTAGTAAAGCTAAATGTGAAGCTGTAGTAAAGCTAAATGTGAAGCTGTGGTAAAGCTAAATGTGAAGCTGCAGTAAAGCTAAATGTGAAGCTGCGGTAAAGCTAAATGTGAAGCTGCGGTAAGCTAAATGTGAAGCTGCAGTAAAGCTAAATATGAAGCTGCTGTAAAGCTGAATGTGAAGCTGTAGTAAAGCTAAATGTGAAACTGTAGTAAAGTTAAATGTGAAGCTGTAGTAAAGCTACATTTTAGGCTGTAATAAAACTAAATATGAAGCTGTAGTAAAGCTGAATGTGAAGCTGTAGTAAAGATAAATGTGAAGCTGCATTAAAGCTAAATGTGAAACAGCGGTAAACCTAAATGTGAAGCTGTAGTAAAGCTAAATGTGAAGCTGCAGTAAAGCTAAATGTGAAGCTGCGGTAAAGCTAAATGTGAAGCTTCGGTAAGCTAAATGTGAAGCTGCAGTAAAGCTAAATATGAAGCTGCTGTAAAGCTGAATGTGAAGCTGTAGTAAAGCTAAATGTGAAACTGTAGTAAAGTTAAATGTGAAACTGTAGTAAAGCTAAATTTTAAGCTGTAATAAAACTAAATATGAAGCTGTAGTAAAACTGAATGTGAAGCTGTAGTAAAGCTAAATGTGAAGCTGCATTAAAGCTAAATGTGAAACTGCGATAAACCTAAATGTGAAGCTGTAGTAAAGCTAAATGTGAAGCTGAAGGAAAGCTAATGTAAAGCTGTAGTAAAGCTAAATGTGAAGCTACAGTAAAACTAAATGTGAAGCTACAATAAAGCTAAATGTAAAGCTGTAGTAAACCTAAATGTGAAGCTGCGGTATAACTAAATGTGAATCTGCAGTAAAGCTAAATTTGAAGCTGTAGTAAAGCTGAATATAAAGCAGCAGTAAAGTTAAATGTGAAGCTGTACTAAAGCTAAATGTGAAGCTGTAGTAAAGCTGAATGTGAAACTGTAGTAAAGTTAAATATAAAGCTGTAGTAAAGCTAAATGTTAAGCTGTAATAAAACTAAATGTGAAGCTGTAGTAAAGCTGAATGTGAAGCTGTAGTAAAGCTGAATGTGAAGTTGTAGTAAAGCTAAATGTGAAGCTGTAGTAAAGCTAAAAGTGAGGCTGTAGTAAAGCTGAATGTAAAGCTGTAGTAAAGCTAAATGTGAAGCTATAGTAAAGCTAAATGTGAAGCTGTAGTAAAGCTGAATGTGAAACTGTAGTAAAGCTAAATGTGAAGCTGTAGTAAAACTAAATATGAAGCTGTAGTAAAGCTAAAAGTAATGCTGTAATAAAGCTAATTGTGAAGCTGCAGTAAAGCTAAATGTGAAGCTGTAGTAAAGCTGAATGTGAAACTGTAGTAAAGCTAAAAGTTAAGCTGTAGTAAAGCTGAATGTGAAGCTGCGGTAAATCTAAATGTGAAGCTGTAGTAAAGCTAAATGTGAAGCTGCAGTAAAGCTAAATGTAAAGCTGTAGTAAGGCTAAATGTGAAGCTGTATTAAAGCTAAATATGAAGCTGTGGTAAAGCTAAATGTGAAGCTGCAGTAAAGCTAAATGTGAAGCTGCAGTAAAGCTAAATGTGAAGCTGTAGTAAAGCTAAATGTGAAGCTGCAGTAAAGCTAAATGTGAAGCTGTAGTAAAGCTGAATGTGAAACTGTAGTAAAGCTAAAAGTTAAGCTGTAGTAAAGCTGAATGTGAAGCTGCGGTAAATCTAAATGTGAAGCTGTAGTAAAGCTAAATGTGAAGCTGCAGTAAAGCTAAATGTAAAGCTGTAGTAAGGCTAAATGTGAAGCTGTATTAAAGCTAAATATGAAGCTGTGGTAAAGCTAAATGTGAAGCTGCAGTAAAGCTAAATGTGAAGCTGCAGTAAAGCTAAATGTGAAGCTGTAGTAAAGCTAAATGTGAAGCTGCAGTAAAGCTAAATGTGAAGCTGTAGTAAGCTAAATATGAAGGAGAAATAAAACAAAAATATAAAAAATATTATGGTTAAAGGTTTATGTAATTGATGGACGACACGAATTTGAACGACGTTTCGGCTCAATAGGCCTTCAGCAGGAACAAACAAACAACACGCACACACAGATATGTAAGTGAATAAAACTAATCCTACATAGCTAACTAATAATGAAACATCCAAAACAAAATAATCGAAACTTGTTCGAGAAACATTCATTTCGTCCCTATGTCGTGGACCGTGGTCAAAAGGAAAAAGAAGGATTCGCGGGTACGCGCTGTAATTAAACAGCCGATCGGAGGGTCAACATCATGTTAAACGGTTCTAAAAATATGTGGAGGGAGTGGGGGGACATTGTCTAGATTGCCTCTACTACAACGGCATCGGCAATGTCTGTACGTATCTACGCACAAATTGCATTTGCAGGCTCGTTGTGTTGTGTTTAAATCTTCACGTAGTCAAACCATTTTATCTGTTGTTTCCCTGCGTATTCAATGGCTGAAATTATTCTGAGCTTTTTATTCAGCTCTTTACTTCTGATCTTGTCTCAGGCTGTTTCCTGTTGCGCGTTCAGCGCATTACATTTTAATAGTGATTATTTTTCTTATTGTTTTTGAGTCTAACGTTCAGGTCTGGCGTTGGTAGGACAACGTTGGGATGAAGATTATGCTGTAGAATGCCCGCCTTGTCTCTGGTGTTATTTCAAACATGAACAGCAGCATCGACATTTGTCTTGTCCGATGATTATACAAGCTGTTTGCTTGCGTTGTGAATATAAATATTACGAATGTAAGTAGTTATATATAAATAAATGATTCCTGTGTGTTACCGGGGTCTCATTATTAGTAAAGAATAGTGACACTGTGACCTACTAGCATGTCGTAAGAGGCGACTAAGGAGGTTGATCGATGGTTTGACAAGCTGTCATTGTAAAAACTATTGTTATGGAAACAGAGCCATAGATTTTAGAGGGAGTGATCTCTGCAATATGTGCCATTTTATCATGCAAGGTTTCTGTTTTTGAGATTGTGGTTCTGCCCTATGTGCCGTCTTCGGCTCGAAAGGACAATAGATAGATATAGATATAGATATAAAAGAACTGTAGACTCCGTATACTTAACTTCTATAGATTTAAAATTTGGAATAATATTTACATAATTTAATTACCTATACTTTTAAAATTATATTATCGTATCGATCACGTTATGTCCCTTGACGATGAATATACGAATTGATGAAAAATTAAACCGCTCGGCGTTTGCAATTATTTAACTCCACAATACTGGACGTGTTTTAACGTAACCTATTTAACAACGCGGAAGCCATGATATCTCAGTGGTTAGTGAACTGGACTACATAGGACAAGGTGTCAGGTTCGATCTTGATCTACGGCCTCCATGTTCACCCAGCCTTAAATGGGTACCGGATTTTCTTCTGAGAAAGTAAAGCGGCACAGACGTAATACCGACCACATTACCTCAAAAAATCATGTGCCGAAGGTCTGTAAAAATGATGGTCATTAACACCATATTCCCTATACGCCACTTGGCGTGACGGGGGTTCTTTACTCTTTTACTTTTTAATTAACACAAGACATTAAATCAGTGGTGGCCAGGTTATCTTAGGGTCGGATTATAGCCAAGGCCAGAACCAGAGGGCCAAACTTAAGAGTATCGTAAAAAATTACCTAACGTGATTTAGTAATATATAAATAAATAATAATTCCACTTTAGCTACATATTTTAACATTTGTAACAAGATAATTAGTTATTTATTTCAAAATTACCTTTACATTAATTTTTAATTGACTAGAACTTTGATTTTTATTTATAGGTATTTAATACAGTCGTTTCTGATAACACTTGAAGGGACAAGATTAATAAACCGGCGTGCCAGATCTGGCATACAGACCACACTTAGCCATCTGTGCTTTGATAATTAGATAACATATAGGCCATATGTTATATAGGCCACATTCATGTTCTGTAGAGTTGAACATACAATATTAGTTTCTCTGTAGTATCAAATTAGCAATGCAATTTTCATCCCAATACTGTACTACCAATGCCACTCCTGGAGCCCGGATGCAAGAAAACAAGAAAAATAACCTCTACCGAGATTAGATGTGTTAGACGAATGACAGGAAACAGCAAGAGAGATAAAATCAGAATTGAAGAACTGAGAAAAAAGCTAGGAATAACCCCCATCATAGAATATATATTATTTTAAACGACAGATAAAATCGTTTGGTCACGTGACAAGGCAGAAAAATAAAAACACAATACAACGATCCTTCAATAAACGTTGAAAGGCAGAAAGATCAAAATACAACACAAGGAGCCCTTCAACAAACGTTGCGCGATAAGGCAGAAAGATCAAAATACAACACAAGGAGCCCTTCAACAAACGTTGCGCGATAAGGCAGAAAGATCAAAATACAACACAACGATCCTTCAATAAACGTTGCGCGATAAGGCATAAAGATCAAAATACAACACAAGGAGCCCTTCAATAAACGTTGCAAGAACACCAGACCCATTGGTTGACCATGAAAAAGATGGATTGACTGAATATTAGAAACACTAGGAAACAACAGCAGAGGTGAACAGAAGAGCAAAAGACCGCAAATTATATCTCCTCTCGACACTAAAAGGCAAATGAGGAAGGAAGGAAGAAGAAGATACACATCACTAACAAATCTCAGCAGGAGACGCGTCTCCTCATGTTGAGTTACTCCACGGTAAGTAGATTAATGTTCGTCAAAGTGGTGGCGGACATGGGGATCGTAACAGGTATTTGAGAGCAACATGCAGAACAAAGCAAGTCATTTAAGACTGTCGACATCAGTGAGATGAGACAACACGCAATGGGCTCGGTTAGGATGCTGAGGCTTTGGCAAAATATTGCGACCGGGTTGGGACAGTAGACTCGAACAGAAGTTCTCGTATAGACCAGTCTTATCTGGAACAAGCTGAATATTATGCCAGCTTTCAAGCAACGAAACAAAGAGGCCGATCACTGAGAGTCATGACCCTTCCTCTCTTTCAGTGTCAAAAAAGCAAAATAAGTCTCATCAGGTAAAATGGATCGACGGGTCTTTCACAGACGATGAGATTCCCTCTAGTCGCGATCCTCTGTATAAAGAGACTCCTATCATATATATATATATATATATATATATATATATATATATATATATATATATATATATATATATATATTGGTCCTTTCGAGCCGAAGACATGGGCAGAACCACAATCTCAAAAACAGAAACCTTGCGTGCCAAATTGGCACATATTGCAGAGATCACTGTTTAGATATATATAATTAGAGTTAATATTACAATTTCGAAAGAAAATCATTTTATCAAAACCAGTTGCTATGTATAAATAATTTGTAACAAGATAAATTTTTCTATGCGATTATTTTACAGTTACTAGACAATATTTTGTAATTGTAAAAATTAACCATCTCGAAAATTTGATGGATTATTTAACTGAATCATTAGTTTATATTTGGGTAGTGCAGTTATGTTGAAACGTTGCACTTTTTAACGTGCTGTGATTACAATAAGATCGATTACGTAATGAATAAATGCTGCATCGGCAATAATGGCATTAAATGACACAATGAGAAATGTCTAGGAGGTCTTGAATTTGAAAATGACATGGTGACTCCTAAGTGACTATATCAAAAAGAGGCCAAATATCACAGATAGCTATCATCCATTGCAAAAAGAATAGTATTTGAAATCAACAGGGATGAAGCTAAAATAATGAAAAATAAAAATACACAAGAGGGTAATATAAATCTAAATAGTCAGGCATTGGGAACAGCATACCACTAGCTTTTCGTTGCTTCAAATGCTTTTGAAGACAGATGCCTAAGAAAAATACTCTTTATCCAATGGAATGAATTCAAAACTAATATTGAAATAAGAGAAATGGCCATGCAACTAACGATCTTATCTACAATTAGCGTGCTCTTTTATGGGAAACATCAGGGTATAAAAAAAAAAGAGAAAGACTCAGAGAAAGACTGAAGAGAACATTTATAAGAGAAGCAAAGTTGACAGGCATTGGATACGATTGAACATTTCGCCAAGGATAGAGATGGGCGACGAAAAACACCATGAGCCCTGTGTGACGTCAGATATCACTATCCAGAGATCTTGGAAGGGTAAAGCCACTAACAAAACCACATATTCATTTTTTTCTGTATTAATATATATATATGTATATATTCGCACTTGTGGAACTGAACCCGGGACTTTACTGTCCAGAGATCGAAGTCGTACTTCTAGACCAGCCTTCCCCTAAAAAGTTAATTTGTATTTAGTTTTCAGATATTTGTTTTTTTTAAATGCCTCTCGCGGTATAATGTATATTGTAATTGTTTGAAGTTTTATTTCGTTACAAATTTGGTCCACTTAAAAATTCAGTACTTAACCGTAAATTGCGAACGATTTCATTTATTGCGAGTCTACATTTAAAAATAATTATTATTCGTCAATACCACAAGCTGTGAACGTATTGTAATTGAAATGTGCTGTAAATTTGTTAGTTTCCATTCGTCTCAAATAGGCATAGTTAGTTTGAAAACGTTATTTGTAATGATTTATTAGTCAAATCTGTCAAAATCAGGTGCGTTCAAATATGTAAATATCACATGGCTTGCTATTTAAAATAACAATATATTATTTGTATTAAATAACGAAGCCAGTCAAGACCAAAGGTTTAGACTGACTCATGCAGCTTAAAATATAGTTTCACTTTGAGTTATATACACTATTATTTATTATTCAGTTTTTTTTAGGAGGGCGTTTTCTTGCTATTTATTATTGTAACTGTGTTAAAAGTAAAAAAAAATAAAGTACCCCCGTCACACCAAGTGGCGTATAGGGAAATATGGTGTTAGTGACCCTATATTTTACAGACCTTCAGCACATGATTTTTGGGGTAATGTGGTCAGTATTACGCCCGTGCTGCTTTACTTTCCCAGAAAAAATCCAGTACCCATTTAAGGCTGGGTGAACCCGGAAGCCGTCGGTTGGGATCGAACCCTACCCCTTGTCCGTGGTAGTCCAGTTCACTAACCACTGAGCTATCGCGGCTCCCGTAATTGTGTTAAGCTTTACTAATATTATTATATTTATTTCTATTACTTTATGAGGCGCGATAGCTAAGTTGTTAGAGAACTGGGCTACAAAGGACAAGAGGTAGGGTTCGATCACCATCCGACGGCTCCGGGTTCACCCAGCCTTAAATGGGTACCAGCTTTTTTCTGGGAAAGTAAAGCGGCACGAACTTAATACCGACCACATTACCCCCAAAAAATGTAAAATGTATGGTCACTAACACCATATTCCCTATACGCCACTTGGCATGACGGGGGCACTTTACTTTTTATTTTTTTTTACTATTACTTTAATATCTCTAGAGGTAAAACGGGCACTCTACAATACAATCTTCATCCCAACGTTGTGCTACCAATGCCAGTCCTGGACCCTAGATGCAAGAACAATAAGATAAATAACCTCTACAGAGATTAAATGTGTTAGACGAATGACAAGAAACAGCCTGAGAGACATGATCAGAAATAAAGAACTGAGAAAAAAGCTAGGAATAGCCCCCGGCATAGAATATATAAAGAAACAACAGATTACATTTTTCGGCCACGTGACAAGGCAGAGTCATCAAAACACAACACAATGAGCCTTCAATAAACGATGCGGGAAAACCAGACCTAAGAGTCGACCAGGAAAAAGATGGATCGACGGAATATTAAAAGCACTAGGAAAAATAACAGCAGCAGAGACGAACACAAGAGCAAAAGACCACAAATTATATATCCCCTCGACGTGGAATGGCAAATAAGGAAGAAAAGAAGAAAAAGAAGTTAAAGTTTACTTCGTCAAATACGTACAGTCTTCAAAATAGTCGACAGAACCTTAAATTCCTTACAGAAAGATTTATTGAAAGTAAATATCAGAGCCATTAAATCCAAAATACGTAAGGTCACCTTTGTCTATGTCCCTGGACATGCGGGAGTATGGGGAAATGAAAGAGCGGACAGGTTGGCTAGCTGTGCTGTCGTTGAGGACGGACAACCAATGGATCGGGCGGACATCATCAATGCCCTCCGAGATGTGGGAAGAGCACAGGACTTCGACAAACACAGATCCACGTCACTTCTTCGGATGAAAGAGATGGGAGTTAAGATGGGCACAGCCAGAAATGAGAAACTTAGTGGGCGTGTAAGAAGACTTATCAACCTACATAGAACTGGACTCGGAAGTCGCTGGACACTGAGGGAATTGCTGAGGAGGGGATCTGAGCACCTATGGACATGTTCGGAGTGCAATGATGATGACCCGCAAATAACCCAATAACCCAATCAGAGCCATTGTAATGCCATTACGGCTGTGTGTTGAAGGTAACATTGTAGCCATTGCAATATTGTGCTGCTATAGCTCAACGATACTTAATGATGAGAGAAATAAAACCCACAATGTCTCCAATGATGCTTTTATTAATTGAAACTTCACGACGGTCGCTGATAAATATTACATCAAACAGCGACCGTCGTGAAGTTTCAATTAATAAAAGCATCTGTTTTTGAGATTGTGGTTCTGTCCTATGTGCCGTCTTCGGCTCGAACGGACAATATATATATATATATATATAGCGACAATGAAGTGTAGATTGATACAACAAATATACATATTGAGCGAAACAACAGAGGAAAACTAAGCTAGAATGAGAGATTAAGATATACATAATAGAGTGAGAGATTATGATATACATAATAGAGTGAGAGATTAAGATATACATAATAGAGAGAGATTAAGATATACTCAAAAGAGTGAGAGATTAAGATATACATAATAGAGTGAGAGATCAAGATATACAGAAGTGAGAGATTAAGATACACACGAGTGAGAGATTAATATATCTACCATAGATTGAGAAATTAAGATATAAACCTTTGAGTGAGAGATAAAGATATACACCATAGAGTGAGAGATAAAGACTTACAGGAGTAAGAGATTAAGATATACACGAGTGAGAAATTAAAACATACAAGAATGAGAGGTTAAGATATACGGAATAGATGAGAGATTAAGATATGCACGAGTGAGAGATTAAGATATACACGAGTGAGAGATTAAGATATACACGAGTGAGAGATTAAGATATACACGAGTGAGAGATTAAGATATACACCATTGAGTGAGAGATTAAGATATACACCATTGAGTGAGAGATTAAGATGTGCATCGTACAGTGAGAGATTAAGATATTCACCATTGAGTGAGAGATTAAGATATACACCATTGAGTGAGAGATTAAGATATACACCATTGAGTGAGAGATTAAGATATACACCATTGAGTGAGAGATTAAGATGTGCATCGTACAGTGAGAGATTAAGATATACACAAAAGAGTGAGAGATTAATATATAAGAGTGAGAGATTATGATATACACCATTGAGTGAGAGATTAAGATATGCACAATAGAGTGAGAGATTAAGATATACACTATAGAGTGAGAGATTAAGATATACATAGTTCGTTGAGAGATTAAGATATACACAATAGAGTGACAGATTAAGATATACACGAGTGAGAGATTATGATATACACACACGAGTGAGAGATTAAGATATACACGGTATAGAGATTAAGATATACACAATAGAGTGAGAGATTAAGATATAAACCATAGAGTAAGAGGTTAAGATATGCACCATACTGTGAGAGATTAAGATATACAGAGGTGAGAATTAAGATATACATTATAGAATGTGAGATTAAGATACACGCGAGTGACAGATTAAGATATACACGAGTGAGAGATTAACATATACACGAGTGAAAGATTAATATATATGCCATAGATTGAGAGATTAAGATATACACCATACAGTGAGGGATTAAGATATACATCATAGAGTGTGAGATTAAGATATACATGCGTGAGAGATTAAGATACATTGCACAGTGAGAAATTAAAATATACACAATAGAGTGAGAGATTAAGATATACACGAGTGAGAGATTAAGATATAAACCATAAAATGAGAGATTAAGATATACACGAGTGAGAGATTAAGATATAAACCATAAAGTGAGAGATTAAGATATACACGAGTGAAAGATTAAGATATAAACCATAAAGTGAGAGATTAAGATATACACGAGTGAGAGATTAAGATATAAACCATAAAGTGAGAGATTATGATATACACGAGTGAGAGATTAATATAAATGTCATAGATTGAGAGATCAAGATATACACAATAGAGTAAGATATTAAGATATACACCATAGAATGAGAGATTAAGATATGCACACACATACTGAAATATGTGTATATATATATATATATATATATATATATATATATATATATATATCGCATGTCGTAAGAGGCGACTAAGGAGGTTGATCGATGGCTTGACAAGCTGTCATTGTAAAAAGTATTGTTATGGAAACAACGCCATAGATTTTAGATCAGTAATCTCTGCAATATGTGCCATTTTGGCACGCAAGGTTTCTGTTTTTGAGATTGTGGTTCTGTCCTATGTGCCGTCTTCGGCTCGAACGGACAATATATATATATAGCGACAATGAAGTGTAGATTGATACAACAAATATACATATTGGGCGAAACAACAGAGGAAAACTAAGCTAGAATGAGAGATTAAGATATACATAATAGATATATAAAGCAAAAAAAGCAAATGCTGTCACAAACCAGCTTTCACCATTGCTAAGACATTCAAACATTTCTATGCCAGCTAAACAACAAATGATAAATAGCATTTTCATACCAACTTTATGTTCTATGAAAGTCAAACATGGACCCTTTCAAAATCACAATTAAGAAAGATCAATACATGTGAGATGCGATGCTTGAGAAAAGTAACAAACAACACATGAAGAGATAGAATACCAAAATGAAACCATAAGAGAAATGGTAGGAACAAAACCCTGCCAAGATTATATAGAACAACAACTTAAATGGTTTGGCCACCTGGTCAAAATGAACCCTCACCAATCACCATCAAGGGCGTTCTTCTCGAGAATGCATGGAAAAAGACCAAGTGGTAGACCCAGAAGAAGATGGATAGATGCAGCGACAGAGACATGTAACAACAAAGGGAAATCACTAATTCAGACAGTTCGAGCAGCTCAAGAACGACAAATGCTATAACCACGACACCTTTTAGGTATCAGTGAAAAGAGAAAAGAAGAAGATATATCCAGAGATAGAAAGAGAGACATCGTGATAAAGAAAGACAGAAAATTACACATATACATATGATTTATGATTTCTTTCCTGCGGTTGATTCCATAGCAATAAGTACAGCAGATGTTCAAAAAGGAAAATACACGTCCTAAAATATGCAGCCATTTACATACATTGTCGGCACCACTTCTTCATAAAAAATAAACCAAAGAAAAAAGTTAATTTTAACTGCAGATAAAAGCAATCTCCCCCTCCCTCAATCAACCTCCCACGCTCGGGAAGTTAAATTCAGGCTACGCCTTTGCTTTTACTCAATTAATATAATTCGTGATTCTATTTTCTTTATGGTTTTCGCGTGTTTAAATCGTTTTGGTGGGCACAGAAAATTGAAAACTCTTATTACATGCAAACGTTTATACACGTAGAGAAAGAGGACTAGGGAAAAGTGCTAGAGAGACATTTGTTGCCTATACTATATATTTCTACATAATTTTGCTGTTCTTTTATTCAATCATTTTGTCCAATTACAAAAAGAAAAAGCCTTCAATAATCCGTTTAGAAATTGCTGCCATTTATTTCTATGCATGCAACATTTATTTATTTATGTTTTTTTTTTGTTCTTGTTGTGGCTTCTTCGATCTGAGCATTGTCAATCAGGTCATAGCGTGCAGAGTTAGTTCCCTTAGCTGGTGGTGGCGCCAGAGCTTCTGGCCACCTCATTTTAACGGCGCTCCAGGAATTGTTTGTCTCGGTTTCTGTGTCGACTAATGTCACTGTTTAACATCTTTATTTTCTTTCTTAACGTTTATATTATTATCATACTTCTAAACCACTTGTTCTTTTAAATCTTTCGCTAACGTCTTCATATCGCCCCCATTATATTAACTTCCTATTTTCTTCCTATTCACGTATACTTCCAATGTCTTTTTTCTTTCTTTCTGATTCCCTCTCTCTCTTTGATTTTACTGTTTCTTCCGTTATTCCTTATTTCACTTTTCTTTCTCCATGTTCTCAACTTCGTTCATCATACCCTTCTTGTCTTCCTTTAACACATTCACCCGTACAAATACTCACTCAATTCATTTATTTTATTTCTGACATTTACTATATTGCTTTCACTACTCTCCTCCGTCCCTTTTTTTTTTTACTCTCTTCGTTCTTCATATTCTCCACTCACTGCATTTACTTTTCTGACCGTTCTCCATATTCATACCGTATATTTTCCTTCATATTATCTACATTCATATTTTTTTGTAACCTTCTTCATATTTATAGCATATACTTTCCTGAACGTTTTCTACACTCATAGCAAGTACTTTTCTTATTTCTCTCTATATTCATATCATGCACTTTTCTTATTTCTCTCTAAATTCATAGCATGTACTTTTCTTATTTCTCTCTAAATTCATAGCATGTACTTTTCTTATTTCTCTCTAAATTCATAGCATGTACTTTACTTATTTCTCTGTACTTTCACAGCAACAACTCTTCTGTTTTAAATATGTTTTACAAGATACCGTTTCGTTGTGTTTGCTGTCCATGATTCACATATATATAACAAAACTGGTTCTATATAAAAGTAAAGTACCCCCGTCACGCCAAGTGGCGCATGGGGAATATGGTGTTAGTGACCATAAATTTTACAGACCCTCAGCACATGATTTTTGGGGTAATGTGGTCGATATTACGCCCGTGCCGCTTTACTTTCCCAGAAAAAAATCCGGTACCCATTTAAGGCTTGGTGAACCAGGAAACCGTCGGTTGGGATCGAACCCTACTTATCGTCCTTTGTAGTCCAGTTCACTAACTACTGAGCTTTCGCGGCTCCATTGGTTCTATATAGTCACTGTAAAATTCCGTCATCACCTATAATTTTTGTTTCAACTGTTGAATTACTCTTAAGTCTGCGAAATGCATCTCCTCATAAATGATGACGTAATTGTCCGTTTCACGCCTCATGGTACATTGGTGGTATGGCGTTAGCGCCCATATTTTTCAAAGACCATCGACAAATTTAATGTCTAGTTAGCAATCACGATAGGGGAGCCGCGACAGCTCAGTGGTTAGTGAACTGGACTACAAATGACAAGAGGTAGGGTTCGATCCCAACCGACGGCTTCCGGGTTCACCCAGCTTTAAATGGGTACCGGATTTTTTCATGGAAAGTAAACCGACACGGGCGTAATACCGACGACATTACCCCCAAAAAAAATCATGTGCTGAAGGTGTGTAAAATTTATGGACACTAACACCATATTCCCTATACGCCACTTGGCGTGACTGAGCTCTTTACTTTACATTTTATATGCATCACGACAAGCCGTCCTAATTTCCTATAAAGAATCTCTAGTATCCATTCTAGGTGTCTGTGTGAACCCCGAAACCTGTCGATCTGAAACATAAAGAAATTCACCACAATTTAAAATTGAACTCGTTCCTCTCTGGTCAGTGGCGACCACCCCAACCACTCTACCATTGGTGCTGTCTTATTACTTTAAAGATACAAAAATAGAATTAGAAATAGCGATACAAAGAAAAGAGATGATGTGACATTAGATATTAAGAAACAACAGACAAAATGGGTTAGAGAGGTAACATGATCGCCACCAGACAGCATCCCCCAGAGCGGCCCGTAGCATCGGAAATGAGGAAAAGAAAACATTGCTTCAAGGCGATATGTCAAGAGTAAAGATGACGTCACGATGAGCACCATGCATCAAATACACTATAATATATATAATAGACACAACTGTTTATTAATGATACTTTTGTTGTCTCGCTCCTTTAGACATTTAACAAATATAACCCCTCTAGGACAATGGTATTGTACATTCAATGTAACTAAACGAAACATGAGAAACTATGAGAAGCCGTGGTAGTGCTGGATTAGATACAAGGAAAGACAACAATATAGTTCATTGTTTACTCTCAGTACTAAATGTTGCCGCTATTTATGATTATTATTATTTTGGATAGTTGAATTGTGTTTTCCTTTTGAACTTCTTCCTCTTTTTCTCCTCCTTTTATCTTGCTACTGATGTCTCTAAGCATCGCAGAGCAGGGAGGCTGTAGTAAGTATCTATGGTGTCTCTAGATAGTTGGTTACTTGTTTGATTCTCTCTTTTCATAAATGGAGCGTCTTTCTTTGACGTATCTGGTTGCTATTAAAAGGGAAATGTTTTGATCTTTGTATATGTCTTTTATTCCATATATCCATTGTTTCCATTGTTTCCATTGTTTCCTTTGGTCCTCTTCTTACCCTCTCTGTTTTGATGTTCTTAGAATGCTCTTGATGTCATCTGGTCTCGTTTCATTCTAAGTGCCCATACCGTTTCATTTGTAGTTCGTTAAAATATACCAGACTGGTTTTATTCCTATTTGTTCTCTGATTTTAACATTTGATACTATATCAGCCATTGTGTTGTTTGTTATTTTCCTCAAGTACCTCATTTCAGATGTTGTGATTTTTTGTTTTTGGGCTTTGTTCAATGTCCATGTTCGACATTGGTAGCATAATGTTGGTGTTAAGGTGCTATTTATCACTTGTCTCTTAGTGGTCATTTAAATACTTGGATATTTCAAGAGTGGAGGCAGTTGGTAGTTAATAATGTTCACTTTCCGCACTCTGGTTTCTATTTCTCTGTTTATACTTCCATAATCCGTGAACATACTACTCAATTGAATTCGCTAACCTGCTTTACTCTATTGTCATTTATTTTGATATTTAAATAGCCTCTTTCCTTGCTCACTGTCATTGCTTTCCTAAGAAATAACTCACGAGCATTGTATAACTACATTGGACAGATTCTCTATGACTTGCTAGGTCTATCATAAGATCATTTCTATCCTATGTAGACACCATTACTTCAAACATTCTCGGTGGAATCACAATAAACACTTCCAAGAAAGAACACTTTGCGAGAAACGGTATTGCTTTTGTTTATTACTTTATTTATGTTATTTTTCCTTACTTTGATCCCTTCATTTCGTATCGTTATTTCCCAACCCTATTTCATTCTTTCATAATTATTAAGGATTTATTTTTAGTTTTATTTTTTCTTCGTCCAGATTGTAGACATTTCGATCGAAACGTTACTTTTATAGTTAGTCTTGTCTTGTTAACAAAGCTTAAAAATCCCAATTGTTGTCTTTTATTGCGGCTAATTCAGCTTTCCCGAGGTACTACATTGTTTTTAATGTGTATTCTTATAGCTGACATTACGGCTTGTCAGAAAATAGCGACACGGCGCATTTACATCCGCCTACCGTCCCTTTAATAGTCACAGAACAGAAATAGTCACAGGGCGAAAATGTAGAGGTAGGATTAAGGGTACTGTGACTGTCTCGACCTCAGCACCAATCTACATGGGGCCTCGGTAGCCTAGTTGGGAAAACCACCCGACCGGGCTACCAACTTTCGGACAACCCGTGTTCGAGTTGTACTCGTGGTTGGAAAAAAAAAACCCCACGGTCGACCCAGCCGTTGGCAGAAGTGGGTACCAGGGTATTACCCTGGGAAGGTGAGGAATGTCGCCTCGCATCTGAGTTTCGATGCTTGAGGTGACACTATACAGAAATCTCCGAACATTTATGGATAGGCGGCCGAGCACATAAGGGTGGAAACTCGCGTGCTAAGAGGCCGGTTCAAGTCTCGTACTTTACCTTTACCAATCTACATTTTGTCATTTGCGTTTCGTATGTTTTGGGACTACAAGGCATTCTCTTTAGGTGGGAGCACTGTTGTTTTGATTGATTGTCTTTATATGTTCACTTATAGCATACTCGTAAGATTTATAGTTAATTACCACACCTCTGTCTCTCTCTCTCTCTCTACTTTTTTTATCACTTTCTCCTTTTTTTTACTCTCACGTTCCTCTATTTCCTTCCTATGTTCTAACTATCCCTCTCCCTCTCTCTACTTTCTTTCTCGCTTTCTCCTTTTCTCACTTTCTACGTTCCTCTTTTTTCCATCTCGCGTTCCAACTATTCCCCCTCTATCTCTCGCTCTGTTATCCTATGCTTTCTCTCTTGTTACTTCTTTCTCGCATTCTCCCCACTCTATGTGGCCATTTTTATCCACATACTCAAGGCTCCCTCCTCTTTTTCTCTTCCTCTCCTCTCTCACGCACAATCTACTTCCCTATTCTCTCGCCACCTCTCTTTCTTTCTGTCTCCCCAGTTCTCTCTCTCTCTCTCTCTCTCTATCTCTCTCATTCAGAACCTCTTGCCATTCCCCCGTTTAATAAACATACCCCTATATTTCCTCTCTATATTTCAGTTATGAAAACAAGAAATCACATTCAAACTAGTGCTCTTGTCTAATTTATTTTATGAATCATCTCTCATCAAGGGAAAAAAAATGAAGTCCCTCTTTATCCCAGTGTTTTGTGTAAGCAGATCAATTTAATCTACTTAACTCTGTTCCCTCATTTGTTAAACACTCGCCTCATGTCTCGAAACAAAACCCCGGCTACTAGATTAACAAACTCCTGAACAGCTATTAACAAAATCGTCTCAGCACGCCTCACACAGAATCGTTTATCATTTCGCTCTGATATTTGAACAACGTGAATAATTCCTCTCTAAAATATAGTTATGAAATGAATTTATTCGTTAAAAACTGTATATTTATATTTTTTAAATTCTGATAACATTGACAAAGAAGATTGATTTCAAAAGCTGATAACATTGAGAGGGTGATGGAAAATATCCATTTCTGAGAACTAAGGCTTAGCTTTTTCTTTATAAAGCGTAAGAGTCATATTGAAATAGGGGACATCTCCTCATGTCCAGGATTAAGTTGATTAATCTAATGCAAAGATAATTGCACCAAGGTTTGTTTCGTTATATAAGATGTGACAAGTCGTTTTATCAATTTCATTTTTGTTGTTTCTTCTTCCTCTGTGTTCATCCGACGACAATTCTTCAACATTCGCCCTTAAAGAAGACGCTATTTAGACGTAGGCAGCAAGCTGCGATAATTGTGCCGTTCTGACCAGAATATCCTCCTTCAATGTGTCACTTTTGAGTATCAGATTGCCTTCCCTCCTGATCTCAACCATCATTGGCCAGATTTGTTCTTAGCTTGTAACCGGGGAAAGGGAATTGTGATCTTGATCACTTATAGTTCTCTGATACTGATGCAAATGGTCGCTTTCAGTCCAAGTTCAGGTCGATGTTTATCTCGTCTTCTCCTGCTGCTGCGATCAGGGCTTTATTCAGACTAGCACTCTGGACTCTTTATGAAGGCAGCTGTCTGTTTAAGTGAGTCGGTTGCCCCGTATAGTTTATATTCCAGGGAAGTGGGTGTGGGCCACATTGTTCTTCTCAGGTCTGTGTACTGGGGCAATCCTGTAGAACGTGTTCTGTTGTCATGTTATCCAGAGTACAGTGGCATTGGCTGATAGTTCATGTTTTAAGTTTGGCGAACATGTGATTTCTCATGTAGGCGAAGTATGATGACTTGATCCCTCCTTGATAGTTGGAGGTATCCATCCTTCTCGTTATACTTTGGGTCTTCTTGTTTCCATTTTTCATGATACTGGCCTTTGATGATGGATTTGGCTTCATCGTAGCTGATGACTAGATGGTGCTCTTGTGGTAATATCCTTCCCTCCTTAGCTAGTTAGTCTGCGTATTCGTTTCTTGGTATATTACAGTGTGATGGTATCCACTGGATGACCACTCTCTGGAAGTTATTGCACAGTTGGTCTAGGGTTGTTCTCAGGTCATCCAGCTCGCTGTTTCTGGGGGATTTTTAAGAGCTGTTAAGACCGACAATACATCGGCCGGTATCACCAATTTTTTGTGCACGTTATTTTTGTGTTGGATAGGCAGTTCTGCAGCGTCTTCGAGGGCTTCAGTTTCTGCTTTATAATTGTTTGAGAATTTCCCAGTAGCTACTGACTTGGTGATCTCTTCCTGGTTGTTCAGCCTCAAGAACATCACCTGCTACTCCCTTTTTTGTGACGTTTGTGGCAGAGCCATTCGTCTATATGTGAGACCAGGAGTCCTGTGGGTAGTTGTCGTCTATGTGTATTTCTGCTATGTGTTTTCTCTCTATGTCTGTTTGGGTGCCCGTTTTCCTGATTGATATTATTTCATCCTTAGTCTTTAATATTTTCCGTGGGGAGTCATAAAGGATGGGCATACTAGTTTTGGAATTGTCTGGAACAGTACTGGGTCACTTGTTGTCAATTCTTTGGAGGTTGCCGTGAAGTTGCTCCTCTTTAGTCTTCCTTTTCCGAAACCGGTTATTCTTTGGTGCATGGGATAGTTAGGGAGCCTTTTGTATTTCTCCGCTTGTTGCATTACTTTAGTTCTTCAACTGTCTTCCAAAGGTGGTAGGCCTGTTATTGTTTTTAACGTCTTGATTAGTGTAGATTTCATAGCACCAGTGATGATACGGGCAGTCTGGTTTTGTGTTCTGTTAATTTTGCTAAGCTGTAATTTAGAAACTGTAGCCCAGGCTGTGACTTCATACTCTAGGACTAGTCTTATTCTTCCTGTGTATAGTCGTTTCAAGATATTGCTGTTTGCTCCCAAGCCCATTTCTGCTAATTTCTTCATAATATCTGTTCGTTTTCTGACTCTTTTGTTTGCTTTATCTATCTAATTTACCCATGTCATTCTGCGATCCATAGTAACTCCAAGATATGTTGGGTTTTGGTCAATAGGAAGTGTGTGGTCTTTTATCTTCAAATTTGGAGAGAGTGTGTTTCTTGATAGGATGAAAATTGTATATGTAGTTTTTTTTTTTTTTTATTAATGGGTAACAGCCAGGCGTTCGTCCATTTTTCAAGTTTTCATAGGGCATCTTGCATTCTGGAGTTGGCCAATGACCTAGATTCCTCTCGTGCCCATTATCGCCAGGTCGTCATTGTACATTGCTGAGTGTCCTTGGAATGTTCTCTACGATGTCATTTTTGAAGATTAGAAAAAGCGTTGGGGATAGTACTTCGCCTTGTGGGACACCTTGTTTGATTTTGTTGTTGTTGCTTAGTTTTCCCTGTGCTTGTACTCTGGCCGTTCTGTCTTGTAGTTATTGGAATGTCCTGTATAATAAACGGCCAATAAAACTATTTAACAAATTTGCCTTCCGGTAAACCAATAGGACTTTTACAGTAACTGAAATTAGAAATCACGTTCTTTTTTTTTTTTTTTTTTTTTTTTTTCTTTTAATTAATGTGTCAATATCGCGTGGGATGATAAAGTTCTGGTACATATTTATATGACCAAAAAAAAAAACTGCAAAAAAGTAATGGTAGATTAGAGAACTAAAGAAATAAAAATGTTTTTTTTTAATATTTTTAAAAGATCGTTTATACCCCACTTCATTAACAGCTAAACTATAAAATGGAGAAATAAAGACACATCCTTCTATATTAAAAAAAAATATATAATGCAAGTATAGCAACATTTGAAAATAAAGTCAAGGTACGAAACCATATCAAAGTGCTTAACCTAATTAGACTGATGACGTCAGATCAGCAAACCAAAATTGATCAAAATCGATATAACTAAAAACATAATTGAGTATAATTAGATTAAAGAGCTAATCTAATTTGAATTCTAATTCAATAAAAATTAATTTTAATGACTCATTCCAGTGGGCAGCAATAACTGAACGGAAGCAAAAATGGCAATATACAAATCAATTTTTCTACCAACTCTGTGCTATCAGTGCCAAAATTGGACGCTGGACTCTAGAACAATAAAAAAGATAACGACCACCGAAATGAAATGTGTCAGAAGAATGACAGGAGACAGCTTAATGGACAGGGTAAGAAACACCGACCTGAGGAAGAAACTCGAAATTGAACCAACCATCGAATACATAAAGAAACAACAGATAAATTGGTTCGGCCACATAACAAGACAAAAAGAACTAACAATGACTCAAAGAGCCATAAAACAAACGCTACGAAAACGCCAGATTAAGAGAAAGACCGAGAAAGAGATGGATAAAGAGAATACTAGAGTCACTAGTAGGGATAACACCAGAAGAGGCCGACAGAAGAGCAAAGAATCGCAGATTGTATCTCCCCTCGACGCCAACGGCAATGGAGGACGGATAAAAGAATAAGGAGAAGAAGATATGGACTTGTTATTTTTTTCGAATTATTCATAATATGCAAGATAGTGTGACGTAACGGACACGCGTAATAATTCACAATTCTTGTAGTCAAGTGGAGAAATGTATTTTCATTCAATGTAAACTAAAGTAGTTATGTAAACTATATGTAGTATATAATTGTATGACTATTTCTCGACAAACTTGATGTAGTATATAATTGTATGACTATTTCTCGACAAACTTGATGTAGTATATAATTGTATCGCTATTTCTCGACAAACTCGATGCAGTATTTAATTGTATGACTATTTCTCGACAACTCAATGCAATATGTTATTTTATGTCTTTCTCTGGCACAAACTCAATGCAGTATATTATTTTATGTCTATCTCTGGGCAAACTCGATGTAGAATGTTATTTTATGTCTATCTCTGGGCAAACTCGATGTAGAATGTTATTTTATGTCTATCTCTGGACAAACTCGATGTAGAATATTATTTTATGTCTATCTCTGTATAAACTCGATGTAGAATATTATTTTATGTCTATCTCTGGACAAACTCGATGTAGAATATTATTTTATGTCTATCTCTGGACAAACTCGATGTAGAATATTATTTTATGTCTATCTCTGGGCAAACTCGATGTAGAATATTATTTTATGTCTATCTCTGGACAAACTCGATGTAGAATATTATTTTATGTCTATCTCTGGACAAACTCGATGTAGAATATTATTTTATGTCTATCTCTGGGCAAACTCGATGTAGAATATTATTTTATGTCTATCTCTGGGCAAACTCGATGTAGAATATTATTGTATGTCTATCTCTGGACAAACTCGATGTAGAATATTATTTTATGTCTATCTCTGGACAAACTCGATGTAGAATATTATTCTATGTCTATCTCTGGGCAAACTCGATGTAGAATATTATTCTATGTCTATCTCTGGACAAACTCGATGTAGAATATTATTCTATGTCTATCTCTGGACAAATTCGATGTAGAATATTATTTTATGTCTATCTCTGGGCAAACTCGATGTAGAATATTATTTTATGTCTATCTCTGGACAAACTCGATGTAGAATATTATTCTATGTCTATCTCTGGACAAACTCGATGTAGAATATTATTTTATGTCTATCTCTGGACAAACTCGATGTAGAATATTATTCTATGTCTATCTCTGGACAAATTCGATGTAGAATATTATTTTATGTCTATCTCTGGTCTTTGTGCTCTTTACACGAAGTATTATATTGTTAATTTAATTGTTTGTTAACTTTATTGTTATCTCCCAAGGATTTCTCATTCATTGGTCAACGCTTTCAGAGTTTCCCAGCACTAACGTTTGTTTGTTTGTTGGTTTCTGTTGAAAAGATGCACATTTTGGTTATTACTTTGGAGATGTAATTGTGAATGCATGAAACATTTGCCTGAATATGTCAGCTTTTGTATATTTAATGCCCACGTTTTCATTGCATTGCAAAATAAGTAATTAATGCTTCAGTTTCATTACTTCTATGCTAATGATGTTTTAGTGGATTAATGCTCCTGTACGGAAATATTGTATTCTTGTCTAATTATCCATTGTTGATGTCGGATAAAGAATTGTATTGCTAGAAATAGCGTTCATATTTTTAAGCCAGCTTATACTCTGAATAAATCACATAGCAATTATATACACTCTAGTTTTGTAGTTATCAAATAAGCAACACTACAATTATCACCGGCGAACAGCTGTCATAAAAGATATTAATTATCGTATCAGTTTATTATTCTTTTATCTTTTTCTATTTTTCCTCTTAATTCTTTATCTTCCTCTTCTTCTTGTTCTTTTCTTCTTCTGCTGTTCTTCTTCTACTTATATTTTTAATTTTTTCTTCTTCTTCTTATCTTCTTTGTCTCTTCCACCTCCTCTCTTCTTATCATTTTCTTCTTCTCTGCATGTTTTTCTCCTTCTTCTACTCTCTACTGCTTTTATTAATTTTCTTCTCTTCTTCTCCAACTTCTTCTCTTCTTCATCTACTCATCCTCCTTTTCCTATCTTCATAATCTTTTTTCCATCTCCTCCTCATCTCATCTCATTTTTTTCTCCTTTTTCTCATTCTTATCATTTTGGCCCCTTCTCTTCTCCATCTTCTCCATCTTCTTCATAATACTCATCATCTTCTTCTTATTCATCTACATTTTCCCTCTTTTTCTTCTTGCTCTTCTTGTCTTCTTCTTCCCCTCCATCTTCTTCCTCTCTTCCTTCCCTTCTTTTTACTTCTTTCGCTCTTTTTTCTTCTTTCCTTTTTCTCCTTTTGTTCTTCTTCTCTTTTGTTTCTTCATTACGTCTTTTCTTTTTTCTGCTTTTCCTCTTCCCATATACTATTCTTTTTTCTTCTTCTCTTTCTCATTTTGTCCTCTAATCCTCATCTTCTATTCTTCTTCTACGTTTGCTAAACGACTACTTCTCTTCATCACCCGCGCTTCAAAGGACGTTAGGGTGGACGTACGTACGAGGTGTTGGGGTTTACAAGGTTAGGATGGACGTACGTTCGAGATGTTGAGGTTTACAACGTTAGGGTGGACGTACGTTCGAGATGCGGAGGTTTACAACGTTAGGGTGGACGTACGTTCGAGATGTTGAGGTTTACAACGTTAGGGTGGACGTACGTTCGAGATGTTGAGGTTTACAACGTTAGGGTGGACGTACGTTCGAGATGTTGAGGTTTACAACGTTAGGGTGGACGTACGTTCGAGATGTTGAGGTTTACAACGTTAGGGTGGACGTACGTTCGAGATGTTGAGGTTTACAACGTTAGGGTGGACGTACGTTCGAGATGTTGAGGTTTACAACGTTAGGGTGTACGTGCGTTCGAGGTGTTGAGGTTTACAACGTTAGGGTGGACGTACGTTCGAGATGTTGAGGTTTACAACGTTAGGGTGGACGTACGTTCGAGATGTTGAGGTTTACAACGTTAGGGTGGACGTACGTTCGAGATGTTGAGGTTTACAACGTTAGGGTGGACGTACGTTCGAGATGTTGAGGTTTACAACGTTAGGGTGTACGTGCGTTCGAGGTGTTGAGGTTTACAACGTTAGGGTGGACGTACGTTCGAGGTGCGGAGGTTTACAACGTTAGGGTGGACGTACGTTCGAGGTGCGGAGGTTTACAACGTTAGGGTGGACGTACGTTCGAGATGTTGAGGTTTACAACGTTAGGGTGGACGTACGTTCGAGATGTTGAGGTTTACAACGTTCGGGTGGACGTACGTTCGAGATGTTGAGGTTTACAACGTTCGGGTGGACGTACGTTCGAGATGTTGAGGTTTACAACGTTCGGGTGGACGTACGTTCGAGATGTTGAGGTTTACAACGTTCGGGTGGACGTACGTTCGAGATGTTGAGGTTTACAACGTTAGGGTGGACGTACGTTCGAGGTGCGGAGGTTTACAACGTTAGGGTGGACGTACGTTCGAGATGTTGAGGTTTACAACAAGCTGCCTGATATTCGCATCATTAACATTGGTCTAACACATGTCATCTCTGTAGAGGTTATTTTTTTTATTGTTCTTGCATCTAGGGTCCAGGTCTGACATTGGTAGCACAACGTTGTGATGAAGATTGTATTGTATAGTGCTCGTTTTGCCTCCAGAGTTATTTCCTTGTTGGACAATAGTGGTGATAACTGTCCGATGATTTGACAAGCTTTGTTGCATCTTGATTCTATCTCTGCTGTTTGAGAATTATCGTTTGTTATTATACGTCCTAGGTATTTGAATTCCTCTACGTGATTTAGTTGTCTGCCTTCTATATTTATGTTGATGTTCTCTTTATTTTTGGCGACATTCATGATTTCTGTTTTGTTGATGTTGATTTTCATGTTGTACTTTGTGCCTGAGATGTTGAGTTTGTTTAAGTGTTCTTGTAGGTCTTCTATTGTTTCATGTATTAGTGCCTGGTCGTCTGCAAATAAAAGCCCGTTGATCTCCTCTGTCTCTGATGGGTTGGCTAGCTTGCATATATGGTCCATGTATGAAATAAACAGTAGGGGGGATAGTGCGCACCCCTGTCTTACACCTGATCTAACTTCGAAGTGGTCTGTGTAGTCTGCTGCTGTTCTGACCCTGCAACTGCTGTTGACGTAGAGACTTTTAATAAGGTTGGTTAGATGTTGGCTTACTCCGTATGTTGTTAGTATCTCCCACAGTTGTTCTCTGTTTTACTCTGTCGAATGCTTTTTCCTGGTCAATGAAGGCTATGTATAAGTTTTGATTGTGTTCTGTCATTTCCAATTCTTTATTGTTTATCCAGCATATATTTATCTTCGCTACTTTAATCTCCATCTTCTGTGTATTTCTCTGAGCATAAAACATTTATCCCTTACCTACCTGCTGAGTCAGTCCTAAGTTAAGGGCTTTACTTAAGAAAAACACACGTTTTGGGTTTAGCCCGACTGATGTTTCCCCCCACGTGTTTGATCGCTAAGGTCTCACATGCGATCTTAATGAAAATGAAAATGTTGATGGCTCAAATAATGAAAATGTTGATGGTTCAAATGATGAAAATGTTGATGGCTCAAATAATGAAAATGTTGATGGTTCAAATAGAGGAAATGTTAATCCTGGGGTGAAAGCGTCAATAAATGAAAATATTTTCTTCTTTTGTTTCTTCTTCAGTCTCTCAACTCCCTGTTGAGCAAACAAAAGTCTTGAACAAACACTTTCCATGAGGTTCTGTTTAACATCATTCTATTAAGATCGTCCCATGCCTACCCCAACCTCTTCATCTCTGTTTCTACCTGTTTTTTCTAGGTATTTTTTGTCCTTCCCCTTTATTTACTCCTTTTGTTGTTCCATAACAAGGCCTGTCGAGTAATGCTCTCAGTTGGCTACCGCGGTGCATATCTTATCCAGAGTTCATTTTATAGTTCTAAGTCAGTCAAGAGCGAGAGAGAAATAAGGAAATTAAAAGGAGGCAAAGAAACGGAAATAGAACCGGTGGGTGACATGAGAAAAGAGGGAAAATGGTTTGGAGAAAATGGAATTAGAGAAAGTAACAGAAAGAAGAAAGAGAGGAAAACAAGTGGATAAAAAAATTGAGAGAGAAAAAAATTAGAGGGAGGAAACGGTGAGAAAAAATGAGAGAAAGGAGAGGGGGATTAATTTGCACAGATTATTGTTAATATTTACCCCAGGAAATATAGCAGTGTTTATTTGTTGGTTGCCTCTATTTCTCGTTACTTCTGTGTTATCGAGGTGTTATATGAGCGTATATGTCGTTCTATGAACTACAACGCTGGGATCTCCTGCCTTTTAACTCAGTTCATTCAAAGTGATTACTATAAATGTTCTGCTATCGGGTTTGTCTTCCTTATTATATTCCTACTCGCTTGGCCAGATAGCACGTTTCCAAGCTTAAAAGCAGAGAGACGGCAATGAGACCTTTAATAGCTCTGGCTTGTAGATAAGAACGTAATCAGCCATCTATGAGTCGCTAGTTGCATTAAACCAATTCATTAAATTTGCATGGTCAGAACAGAGCAGGCGACACAGACCACTTCGAAGTTAGATCAGGTGTAAGACAGGGGTGCGTACTATCCCCCCTACTGTTTATTAAGGGGTTAAGGCAAAGAAATGAAAATGAATGCATAAAAATGCGAAGCTGCAGTAAAGCTGAATGTGAGGGAAAATTGAAAAAAAAATAGAAAAAATGGAATGGCAAAAGCTTTACGTGATTTGTAGACGACACAGATTTGAACGACGTTTCTGCTCTATAGGCCTTCAGCAGGAACATACAAACAACACGCGCACACAGATATGTAAGTAAATAAAAATAATCCAACATAGCTAACTAGTAATCAAACATCCAAAACAAAATAATCGAAATTGGTTAAAAACAGAAAAATGACTTACCTGTGTCGTATACCGTGGTCACAATGGGAAAGAGAGAGTCACCCGGTGTAGCAGTAATTATACCCTCTGGTAAGGACTGTATATACATATATACACGCACAAACAGACGTGCACATGCTTATACATATCAAGATTTCATGTATATACATACACATACATATATATGTATACAAGCAAGCACACACATGCATATATATATATATATATACCAATACCCATACATATGAACACATACATGCATGTGCACATCCATACGGGGACAATCATATGTGTAGAAATGTGCGCATAACGCACACATAACCAGAGGAGTTCACACCGTGGTCAGTGTGCAAACACGGGAGAAAGAATAGAACAGTAGACTAACAGGTACTCAAAAGGCGGAAAGAGTGAGATGTCTGAGAGTGGGGTACAATAAAAACATATGAGGGGTAAGTAGCACAGAAAAAGGGGTATAGTGGAACACTGAAGTGCCTCAAAGGGGACTAGTGGAGAAGAACTATGAATAGCATGGCACAGTATATAGACTAAAGAGCCCAGACATGGGCGGTAGAGAGGGCTATGCAAAAGAGAAGGAGTAGCCGAAAGGAAACTATGTGTACGAGTGTGATACATTCATGCCTCGTGGGGTCAGCGAACCATACTTGACTATGAGGCGATTCTCCAAAGCAAATCGACTGCGGTAGCCAGAGTGACAAAATACAATACTAATGATACGGATGTGGTCTTTGCCCTTGTGGTTGGGAAGTTGAAATGGGAAGACACTGGAGTGCCAGTATTCTGTTGAACATCTCGTAGATGTTCACAAAATCTCTCCGTTAATCGTCTCCCAGACTCGCCAATGTAAGTCATCAATGTAAGTTTTCCTCCAACAGGCACACCTTATGTTAGGTTTCTTCAGCCGCCTGCTTTATCCAGACTCGATCCTCCAGTCTGCCCTCAAGCAGGTCCTCCTTATCTCCCGTCCCGAGGCACTCACTCCTTCTAACAGCCACACCCTCTTCTGAGAGAACTATACTCACCCTCACCTATCATCCTCACAACTTAGATGATGTGAAGATACTCAACCACTACCGTACCATTCTCCTCTCTGATCCCACCACCCGTCTACTTTTTAGTGATCCCCCCGATGATCGCCTTCAAGCGCGACAGGAATATGGGAGATATTCAGGTTAGGAGACATCTCCCTCTCTCCGACCCTCAACACTTTGGTACGGCCCCTTGTGGTCGGAACTGTATCACCTGTGCCTTTATGCTCCCTACTGACTCGGTCTTATTCATTAATGGACGGTTCGAGATCAGGCAAGGCATAACATGTGTGTCTCGTGACATCATTTACGTCATCATATGCCAACGATGCCACATGACTTACATTGGCGAGTCTGGGAGAAGATTAGCGGAATGTATCACACTCGTACACATAGTTTCCTTTCGGCTACTCCTTCCCTTTTACATAGCCCCCTCTACCGTCCATTTTTTGGCTCTTTAGTCTATCTACTATGCCATGCTATTCATAGTTCTTCTCCACTAGTCCCTTTGAGGCACTCGGTGTTCCACTATACACCTTTTTTCTGTGCTACTTACCCCTCATATGTTTTTATTGTACTCCACTCTCAGACATCTCACTCTTTCCGCCTTTTGAGTACCTGTTATTCTACTGTTCTATTCTTTCTCCTTCGTGTTTGCACACTGACCACGGTGTGAACTCCTCTGGTTATGTGTGCGTTATGCGCACATTTCTACACATATGATTGTCCCCGTATGGATGTGCACATGCATGTATGTGTTCATATGTATGGATATTGGTATATATATATATATATATATATATACATGTATGTGCGTGCTTGCTTGTATGCATATATATGTATGTGTATGTATATACATGAATGTTGATATGTATAAGTATGTACACGTCTGTTTGTACGTGTATATATGTATACACACATCTGTGTGTGTGTGTATACATGTATTTATGGGCCTTTAGATACTTTAAGACATTGTCAGTGTCTTTGCAGTCTAGGTAACCTAGACAGTATTCCCCCCAACTCGCGTATTTTTAGAACCCTTCACATGACCAGAGGGTATAATTACAGCTACACCCGTGTGACAATTCCTTTCCCATTCTGACCACGGTCCACGACACAGGGAAGTCAATTTTCTTTTCTTTAACCAATTTCGATTATTTTGTTTTGGATGTTTCATTACTAGTTCGTTATGTAGGATTAGTTTTATTTACTTACGTATATGTGTATGAATGTTGTTTGTTTGTTCCTGCTGAAGTCCTATTGAGCCGAAGCGTCGTTCCAATCTGTGTCGTCTACAAATCACGTAAAGCTTTTACCATAAAATTTTTTTCTTTTTTTTTTTAATTTTCCCCCTACTGTTTATTACATACATGGACTATATATGCAAGCTAGCCAACCCATCAGAGACAGAGGAGATCAACGAGCTTTTATTTGCAGAGGATCAGGCACTAATACATGAAACAATAGAAGACCTACAAGAACACTTAAACAAACTCAACATCTCAGGCACAAAGTACAACATGAAAATCAACATCAACAAAATAAAAGTCATGAATGTCGCCAAAAATAAACAGAACATCAACATAACTATAGAAGGCAGGCAACTAAAACAAGTAGAGGATTTCAAATACCTAGGAAGTATAATGACATACGATTATTCTCAAACAGCAAAGATAGAATCAAGATGCAACAAAGCTTGTCAAATAATTGGACAGTAATAACCAATGTTGTCCAACAAGGAAATAACTCTGGAGGCAAAATGAGCACTATACAATACAATCTTCATTCCAACGTTGTGCTACCAATGCCAGACCTGGACCCTAGATGCAAGAACAATAAGAAAAATAACCTCTGCAGAGACGAAATCTGTTAGACGAATGATAAGAAACAGTCTGAGTGATACGATCAGAAATGAAGAACTGAAAGAAAGCTAGGAATGCCCCCCCCCCCCCCCCCCATAGAATATATAAGGAAACAACAGTTAAAATGGTTTGGCCACGTGACAAGGCAGAAAGATCAAAACACAACACAACGAGCCTTCAGCAAACGTTGTGAGAACACGAGACCCAAGGGTCAAACACGAAAAAGATGGATCGATGGAATATTAGAAGCACTAGGAAACATAACAGCAGCAGAGGCGACCAGAAGAGCAAAAGACCGCAAATTATATCTCCTCTCGACGCTGAAAGGCAGATGAGAAAGGAAAGAAGAAGAAGATTAAATTTGGTCAGTAAAAAAAAAAACTTGTCACTTTCAAACAATCGCAGTTTAAGATTTCATTGTGCTCTTTATTACCTAGATATAACAAGGGTCAACCGAACAACAGATATGTATATAAACTGACGATGGATTGAACCTGCATTAAGAAAACCAGTTGTCGGCGTCGTGGCAAGCAAATTAAGCAACGTCATGAAACCCAGAGGAACCGGGAAAACAAGGACGGCCAATGAGCACATGGAGAAGAGAAATTCTGAAAAGCCTCGAGGACGGTAAGGAAAAAAGAACAAGAATGGATGGAGAGACCTTACTCGTGGCCTATGCTCCCAGAAACAACCTGAAGGGCTTTGCTTAATTGTAACCTAATGTAAACATGCTTATTTTTTAGAATGTATTTCAGAATCAAAATTGCGACAGTGTCTCAGGCTCATCGACCCTGCTTCTCTCAATACAATTAGTATTATTATATTATGCACAGAGAAAAGGTAGTGAGCAACGCCTTATAGGCCGCCGTGTGTGATTTCCTGAACGACTTGAAATAAAACCTGGTGCACTTTGTAGTGTCGGTGGAGGACACTTACTAGTACAGTTTCAAGTGTAGTACTTGCACTATCTATAAGGGGATAATAGTGATTCAAATTAATTCTTGTGAAAAGTGCCGATTGAGAGAATGAATTATCTACAGATAATCGAAGTTAAATGTATCGATCTAATCACACGCATTGGGAAAAAAATAATGTTTGAAATAAAGATTACAAAAAAATAATGTTTGAAATAAAGATTACAAAAAAATAATGTTTGAAATAAATATTACAAAAAATAATGTTTGAAATAAATATTACAAAAAATAATGTTTGAAATAAAGATTACAAAAAAATAATGTTTGAAATAAAGATTACAAAAAATAATGTTTGAAATAAAGATTACAAAGTGTCTGACAGAAACATGTTTTGTTTTCTCTCTATGGCAAGTTGAACCACCAGCACAGAGCTTTAGATACAAGAATGTTAGCTACAGGAATGACTATATCAGCTGTATCACAACATTTCAGTGTTCACAGGAACACACCATCTATCATCACATCGTTCTCACCAAACTAGATCCACTGCTGCTGATCACGAAAATTGAAAACTATGAATGACCACCCCCTGTACAAGACCGTTTCATACACCTGACGCATTCATCGTAACAGGTCTATCGAGGCAACATGGACTGCAGAAGCACATAGATTTAAGATGTGTGTCGTGTGGAACAGTCTTTCTCAACCTGAGGCCAGACGGTTCCCGACGATTTACTCAGCCAAATACGAAATCACTTTGACATAATGGAGAGAGATTATCTCACGGCAGAAAAAAAAAAACTTCTTCCTGATTATAGAACACAAGGACCACATTGATGTTGAAATATTTTAAGTAAACATTTCTATGTAACTGTATTATGTATATACCAGGATCTATTAGCAAATATTTTCCGAAGTAGATACTATATGGTGAACTAATACACGGATAAAGACAAATCGGCAAACCTACACTACCATATACAGTTATTTGTAAATTATCTAAGATTGACTTCTCCATCTGTGAAAATGACTGGGAACATCTGGTAAGAGATTGCGCATCATAGAGAATCTGTATAAAAAATGACGTAACATCATTTGAGGCCGTACTATGGCTAACATTAAAGAGAAAAGACTCAGGGAAAAAAGGATGCAAAACCCTGTGGATCAGTGGGTCTGACTTGTTCATTCGGCGGCCAAATGTGTTTGTCAAACATGGGTAGAATCAGGCATGAGAGAAGCTGTCCGACAAAAAACAAAACCTCAAAAAAATCCGCAATACCTTCCACTAAACCGTCTGACAAGAGTAAAAGTGCCATATATATTTGCAAACAGAACGTTGAAATGTTTATCTTTCTCGTGTGAGACGGTGGTATCACGGGAAGAAAACAAGTTTGAAAGAAGGAAGTAAAAGATTGGGAAACACTGGTAAAGAACACTGCCGAGCTGGCTCATCATCATCATCATCATCATCGGGTGTCGTCTCCGCAACGAAGGTTGGCTTCCATCCGTGTCACTGGTATTGTCCTTTGTCACTCTGTTGACCGCAGCCGCTATACTTTGGAAAATCGCCTTATAGTCCAGTATGGTTCGCTGACCCCGAGAGGTATGAATGTATCACACTCATACGCATAGTTTCCTTTTGGTTGCTCCTTCCCTTTTGCATAGCCTTCTCTTCTACACATATTTGGATTCTTTGGTCTACTTACTATGCCATGCTTTTTATAGTTCTTCTCCTCTAGTCCCTTATGAGACACTTCGGTTTTCTCCTCTATACCTTTTTTTTTCTGTGCTCCTTACCCCTCATTTATTTTTATTGTACCCCACTCTCAGACATCTCACTCTTACCGTCTTTTTACACCTTTTAGTCTACTAATCAATTCTTTCTCCTTTGTGTTTGCACACTGACCCCTGTGTGAATTCCTCTGGTTCTGTGTACATTTACGCACTTTTTTGCACGTTTCTCGACGTTCACGACAGCCGCACTTGGTTACGATTTCATTTTGGATTTGACAGGATAGTTTTCTATTTTGTTTTCTTTAACACATTTCGATTGTTTTTGTTTTGGTTGTTTCGTTATTAGTTTTGTGTGTGTTTTTTTTTGTTTGTTCCTGATGAAGGCCTATTGAGCCGAAACGTTGTTTAGTCTGTGTCGTCCACTTGTCACGTAAAGCTTCTTACATAACATTTTTTTATTTATTTATTTTTCTTTCCATACATCGCCATTCCACTCTGTTTCTTGCTTTGATGGTGCAGGTTGTCAATGATTGGCTTGTCCATCTTTTGATGTTACTCGCCCATGTTAGTCTTTGTCTGCCTCCGTCTATTTTACCTTGTATTTTCCCTTCCAATATTACTTTTAGTAGGCTGTTGTGTCTTTTAACATGCCCCAAAAATTTCATTTGTCTTGTTCTAATTGTGTTTAATAGTTCTCTTTTCATTTTCACTTGTTTTAAAACTTCATCGCTTGTTTTCTTTTCTTTCCATCCAATTCTACCTATTTTTCTATAAATCCACATTTCAAAGGCTTCAATTTTCTCTTCTGTTTTTTTTTTGTCTAATGCTCATGTTTCTGCACCATAAAGGAATATTGGGAAGATGTAACATTTTGCTATTCTTAGTTTCAGCCCTGCTGTTATTTGTTTTGTTGTTAGTATATTTTAACGTTTCAAATACTTGGGCACAATAGTAACATCAGATGGGAGATGCACCACAGAAATAAAAAGCAGAATAGCTCAGGCCAAAATAGCATTTCAGAAAATTAAAAATATCTTATGCAACAAATCTATGTCAATATAAATGAGAAAGAGAGTTCATCGGTGCTATATAGAACCAATTCTGACCTATGGAAGCGAATCATGGACAGTAGACAAACAAATGAAAAGACGATTAGAGGCCACAGAGATGGGATTTCTCAGAAGAATGTTGAAAGTTCCCTGGATAGCTAAAAAGACCAATGAGGAAGTTCTCAAAGAGGCCAACACAAAAAGGGAGCTCTTAAAAAACACCAGAAAGAAACAATCAACATTTTTTGGGGACATCATGAGAAGAGGAAAGTTGGAATACTTGGTTACAACTGGCAAAATAAAAGGAAAGAGAGATCGCGGACGACAAAGAGAGAAAATACTGGATAGTTTGGTGTCATGGCATGGAAAACAGTCAACAACAGAACTGATACGATGCACTGTAGATAGAAGATTGTGGAGGGACATGATAACCTACGCCACCCGGTAAGGCACATGATGATGATGTGTATATTTTTCCAGGCTCACCGAGACAAATATGTTACGTCACAAACCAACAGTTAGACCAGTAATGTCCGTTCATCCTAGACAAATGCGCTTGGCCTGTATGAGACTGTTTGTGGCATGGCCCTACCAGCCTAGTGATCAATCGTGAGTCAAGATTATATAATATACAGGGCAGCGTGCGACGTTATTTTGTGTACATGCGTCAAGGAAGGAAGATTTGTTGACAAATGTGTGCTACAGAGAAACAGAATGAGAGGAAACGTGTACAACCGTGGGTTACATAGAAACATGATGATAGGAAACGTGTAAAACTGTGGGCTACAGAGAAACAGCATAAGAGGAAACGTGTACAACCGTGGGCTACAGAGAAAGAGGATGAGAGGAAACGTGTACAACCGTGGGTTACAGAGAAACAGAATGAGAGGAAACGTGTACAACCGTGGGTTACAGAGAAATAGGATGAGAGGAAACGTGTACAACCGTGGGTTACAGAGAAACAGAATGAGAGGAAACGTGTACAACCGTGGGTTACAGAGAAACAGAATGAGAGGAAACGTGTACAACCGTGGGTTACAGAGAAACAGAATGAGAGGAAACGTGTACAACCGTGGGCTACAGAGAAATAGGATGAGAGGAAACGTGTACAACTGTGTGCTACAGAGAAACAGAATGAGAGGAAACGTATACAACTGTGTGCTACAGAGAAACAGAATGAGAGGAAACGTGTACAACCGTGGGCTACAGAGAAACATGATGACAGGAAACGTGTACAACCGTGGGCTACAGAGAAACATGATGAGAGGAAACGTGTACAACTGTGTGCTACAGAGAAACATGATGAGAGGAAACGTGTACAACCGTGGGTTACAGAGAAACATGATGAGAGGAAACGTGTACAACCGTGGGCTACAGAGAAACATGATGAGAGGAAACGTGTACAACCGTGGGCAACAGAGAAACATGATGAGAGGAAACGTGTACAACTGTGTGCTACAGAGAAACATAATGAGAGGAAACGTGTACAACTGTGTGCTACAGAGAAACAGAATGAGAGGAAACGTGTACAACTGTGTGCTACAGAGAAACATGATGAGAGGAAACGTGTACAACCGTGGGTTACAGAGAAACATGATGAGAGGAAACGTGTACAACTGTGTGCTACAGAGAAACATGATGAGAGGAAACGTGTACAACCGTGGGGTACAGAGAAACATGATGAGAGGAAACGTGTACAACCGTGGGCAACAGAGAAATATGATGAGAGGAAACGTGTACAACCGTGGGCTACAGAGAAACATGATGAGAGGAAACGTGTACAACCGTGGGCTACAGAGAAACAGGATGATAGGAAACGTGTATAACTGTTATGTTATAGATAAACAGAATGAGAGGAAGCGTGTACAACTGTGTGTTACAGATAAACAGAATGAGAGGAAGCATGTACAACTGTGTGGTACAGATAAACAGATTGTGAGGAAGCATGTACAACTGTGTGTTACAGATAAACAGATTGAGAGGAAGCATGTACAACTGTGTGTTACAGATAAACAGAATGAGAGGAAGCATGTACAACTGTGTGTTACAGATAAACAGAATGAGAGGAAGCATGTACAACTGTGTGGTACAGATAAACAGATTGTGAGGAAGCATGTACAACTGTGTGTCACAGATAAACAGATTGAGAGGAAGCATGTACAACTGTGTGTTACAGATAAACAGAATGAGAGGAAGCATGTACAACTGTGTGTTACAGATAAACAGAATGAGAGGAAGCATGTACAACTGTGTGTCACAGATAAACAGATTGTGAGGAAGCATGTACAACTGTGTGTCACAGATAAACAGATTGAGAGGAAGCATGTACAACTGTGTGTTACAGATAAACAGATTGTGAGGAAGCATGTACAACTGTGTGTTACAGATAAACAGATTGTGAGGAAGCATGTACAACTGTGTGTCACAGATAAACAGATTGTGAGGAAGCATGTACAAGAGATAGGGTTCTATCCTAACCGACGGTTTCCGGATTCACCCAGCCTTAAATGGGTACCGCTTTTTTTCTGGGAAATTAAACCGGCACAAGCGTAATATCGACCACATTACCCCAAAAATCCTGTGCTGAAGGTCTGTAAAATTTATGGTCACTAACACCATATTCCCTATACGCCACTTGGCGTGACGGAGTACAACTGTGTGCTACAGAGAAACAGAATGAGAGGAAACGTGTACAACTGTGTGCTACAGAGAAACAGAATGAGAGGAAACGTGTACAACCGTGGGCTACAGAGAAACATGATGACAGGAAACGTGTACAACCGTGGGCTACAGAGAAACATGATGAGAGGAAACGTGTACAACTGTGTGCTACAGAGAAACATGATGAGAGGAAACGTGTACAACCATGGGTTACAGAGAAACATGATGAGAGGAAACGTGTACAACCGTGGGCTACAGAGAAACATGATGAGAGGAAACGTGTACAACCGTGGGCAACAGAGAAACATGATGAGAGGAAACGTGTACAACCGTGGGCAACAGAGAAACATGATGACAGGAAACGTGTACAACCGTGGGTTACAGAGAAACATGATGAGAGGAAACGTGTACAACCGTGGGTTACAGAGAAACATGATGAGAGGAAACGTGTACAACCGTGGGTTACAGAGAAACATGATGAGAGGAAACGTGTACAACCGTGGGTTACAGAGAAACATGATGAGAGGAAACGTGTACAACCGTGGGTTACAGAGAAACAGAATGAGAGGAAACGTGTACAACCGTGGGTTACAGAGAAATAGGATGAGAGGAAACGTGTACAACCGTGGGTTACAGAGAAACAGAATGAGAGGAAACGTGTACAACCGTGGGTTACAGAGAAACAGAATGAGAGGAAACGTGTACAACCGTGGGTTACAGAGAAACAGAATGAGAGGAAACGTGTACAACCGTGGGCTACAGAGAAATAGGATGAGAGGAAACGTGTACAACTGTGTGCTACAGAGAAACAGAATGAGAGGAAACGTGTACAACTGTGTGCTACAGAGAAACAGAATGAGAGGAAACGTGTACAACTGTGTGCTACAGAGAAACATGATGAGAGGAAACGTGTACAACCGTGGGCAACAGAGAAACATGATGCTAGGAAACGTGTACAACCGTGGGCTACAGAGAAACATGATGAGAGGAAACGTGTACAACCGTGGGCTACAGAGAAAAAGGATGATAGGAAACGTGTATAACTGTTATGTTACAGATAAACAGAATGAGAGGAAGCGTGTACAACGGTGTGTCACAGATAAACAGATTGAGAGGAAGCATGCACAACTGTGTGTTACAGATAAACAGAATGAGAGGAAGCATGTACAACTGTGTGGTACAGATAAACAGATTGCGAGGAAGCATGTACAACTGTGTATCACAGATAAACAGATTGAGAGGAAGCATGTACAACTGTGTGTTACAGATAAACAGAATGAGAGGAAGCATGTACAACTGTGTGTTACAGATAAACAGAATGAGAGGAAGCATGTACAACTGTGTGTCACAGATAAACAGATTGTGAGGAAGCATGTACAACTGTGTGTCACAGATAAACAGATTGAGAGGAAGCATGTACAACTGTGTGTTACAGATAAACAGATTGTGAGGAAGCATGTACAACTGTGTGTTACAGATAAACAGATTGTGAGGAAGCATGTACAACTGTGTGTCACAGATAAACAGATTGTGAGGAAGCATGTACAACTGTGTGTTACAGATAAACAGAATGAGAGGAAGCGTGTACAACTGTGTGTTACAGATAAACAGAATGAGAGGAAGCATGTACAACTGTGTGTTACAGATAAACAGATTGTGGGGAAGCATGTACAACTGTGTGTCACAGATAAACAGATTGTGAGGAAGCATGTACAACTGTGTGTTACAGATAAACAGATTGTGGGGAAGCATGTACAACTGTGTGTTACAGATAAACAGATTGTGAGGAAGCATGTACAACTGTGTGTCACAGATAAACAGATTGTGAGGAAGCATGTACAACTGTGTCACAGATAAACAGATTGTGAGGAAGCATGTACAACTGTGTGTTACAGATAAACAGATTGTGAGGAAGCATGTACAACTGTGTGTCACAGATAAACAGATTGTGAGGAAGCATGTACAACTGTGTGTCACAGATAAACAGATTGTGAGGAAGCATGTACAACTGTGAGGGGGAATACAGCCAGAATAAATCTGGTCATCATCAAACGCAGCCTGACCCCCGAGTGTCCATTTGGACCGCAACGATGAAGTGAAATAAGAATAGAGCTACTGTTATCAGTCACGCATGTCGTAAAAGACGACTAAGGAGGTTTGGAATCGTCGCCTGTGCAGTCGAGTAGGACGTACACTGAACGACCTTTCCCAGCATAATTTACCGAGGCATATTGTGAAATGATGTGACTAATTGTGCACCTGATGTGGGGAATTCCTGACTGCAATGAAACAAGATTCCAAGAATAGAATATAATAGAATAGAATAGAATAGAATAGAATAGAATAGAATAGAATAGAATGAAAACCCGAGGATTATTTGTTACAGAAATGAAATCATCACACCACACGCAGAGTTTATCCTCAATTCAAACAGACCATGCATGATATTGCTGCAAGACAAGGCTCATCATGTATGAAAGTGTTCCTTGTTGCAATTTCCTCATGTTCCAAGTCCGGCTTGTTGCAATTTCCTCATATTCCAAGTCCGGCTTGTTTCAGGAGCTACTGAGTTAGGTGCTCTGTGCACACCGTGAGCTGTGTGTTTCATCCGTTTTGATCATGTTTGGATATTCCAATTGTTTACGATGAATGATGATATCGTATGACAGGGAACAGTTTGCTGTGTTCAGGTTCTGTGCGGTTTCGCCTTATGTCTTTTGGCGTGTGCTGAGACTGCTATGATGGGGACTACAGCTACCTTTCTTTGTTTTGGAGAAAATTTAGTAATTCGGATGATTCCACTGGCACGGGCGGGTGAGCAATTTTAATTCGTTTGCAGTGATACCGCGGTCTTCCTTAACCAAAGAACCAAAAAGAACCAAAATGCTCATTCACATACAGCACGTGTAGTCGTAGACCGATTTTGGCAACATCTTAATTTTCTTACAATGACCTACTCTTCTCCTAGGACCCTTCCTCCCCTGAGCAAGGGTGGGACAAATTAGATCTGAGTCTCGGAAGCAGAAGAAAAATCACCCATAAAGAAGATGCTGTCAAGCAGTGATAACAGCACAAGGTGAACAAACAGATTATTATTATATTTTGTTATATGTGTTGATACACATGATTTAGCTCAGTGGTTAGTGAACTGGACTACAAAGGACAAGAGATAGGGTTCTATCCTAACCGACGGTTTCCGGATTCACCCAGCCTTAAATGGGTACCGCTTTTTTTCTGGGAAATTAAACCGGCACGAGCGTAATATCGACCACATTACCCCAAAAATCATGTGCTGAAGGTCTGTAAAATTTATGGTCACTAACACCATATTCCCTATACGCCACTTGGCGTGACGGAGGCTCTTTACTTCTGTTTTTTACTACACAATATTTAAGGGAGCAGCGACAGCTCAGTGGTTAGTGAACTGGACTACAACGGACAAGGGCTAGGTTTCGATCCGACCGACAGCTTCTGGGTTCACCCAGCCTTAAATGGGTACCGGATTTTTTCTGGGAAATTAAACCGGCACGATCACATTACCCCAAAAATCATGTGCTGAAGGTCTGTAAAATGTATGGTCACTAACACCATATTCCCTATACGCTACTTGGCGTGACAGGGGCTCTTTACTTTTTTTTTTTACTACACCAGATTTACTTGCTATCTTTCTTTCGTGACACTCGCAAAAATCAAAATGATCATTTGCACTGTTATTCAACATTTAGCTAAATTGTGCACCAGGTTTTATTTCATGCTGTCAACAACAACAAAATCACGCACAGTGACTGATATAATGTTGCACACAAATCGTTTTTTTTTTTATACGTGATTATGTGTTTGTGTGTATGTGTGTGTCATGGACAGCATATTTTCTTGCACAAAAATAAGTTCCACGCATTTTACCTGCGTTAGCTAGGAAGAATAATGGGCGTCATATGGCATGATCGGTGTATCCAAGAACGCTGTTCTTAAGCCAGCAAACACAAACAGCAAATATTCCCTGCTAAGTCAACGTCGTGTGAGATGGTCTGGGCACGTGACCCGGATGGAACATGGCATAATCTCAAATACATTCCGTACAGCGAGCTGGAGATAGCCACGTAACTTATCACTAGCGCTCCATTTTAAAGATACGTGATTACACGACATGAAGCGGTTCAATATCAACAATGTAACATTTGGAAATATGCGCCGCAGATAGACAGATTTGGGGAATACTGGTAAAAGAGTGGCGTGAAAATATGAAACGTAAAGAGACAACAAACAGGGCAAGAAAAGAAAAGACGCAAAATCAAAGTGACAGCAAAAGAACCAACTTTAGCCCATCTACAGATTCAATGTTTTATATGCGGACGAGACGGTCATTCTAAAATAGCGATAACATCCGCTGTTTGCTCTTGAGTGACCTACTGTGAGACATCGATTTATTTTCCGAGAAAGAACCCTGCTCACTCTTCTCTTTATATATATATATATATATATATATATATATATGTGTGTGTGTGTGTGTGTGTGTGTGTGGTGTGTGTGTGCGTGCGTGATTGTGTGTGTGTGTGTGTTCTGTTCATGGAATCTATTTCATTGCTTTCGGGAATTCCCCATGTCCGCTCCACTACATGTCACTTCTCCGGTCAAAGCCGCGTTTGCAAATTCTGTTGACGAGGTCGACTACCGTGCAGCACTATCCGCAGCATAGGCGACCATTCCAAATAGATTCCATCAAAAAAAAAAGTTGCACATTCAAACAATGCCACACAAACGTTTTAAACAACTATGTTAGTCTGGAAAAACAGGGCAACTCGCAGCCATTTTGCATTGTTTATTATTATTATTATTATTATTATATATATATATATACACACATATATATATATATATATACACATATATATATATATATATATATATATAGAGAGAGAGAGAGAGAGAGAGAGAGAGAGAGTATTAATAGCAACACAGCAATTATACGCCATGAAGAACGTGTGGCAAAATACCAGCAAGACAGTAAGATCAAAATTATTGAGGTTATATATCTTCCCGATAGTCACATATGGTTGTGATTCATGGACAATCCTGCAAATAGCAACAAAGAAAATCTATTCAATCGAAACAAAATGCTACTGAAAATCCTTAACGTGCCCTGAGTAATGGAAAAGAGCAATGAAGCCATTTTGAAAGATTTAAACATTACAAAGAACTGGCTTATAAATATCACTTTACTGAAGGAAATTAAAATAATATGACCACGTGAAAAGACACAGCGGGCTGAAAAAGAACAACAATGGACGATATGGTCTCAGATTTAACACTTTGATACTTTATATTACTCAGTAAATGTTTTACTATAAAGTAAAGTCTTATGTCGTTAAATCTGATCGGTCAAGTATTTGTACAAACGTCTGACCTGTTTTTTAATATGCACGCATTTTCGTAGTTGAAACCCCGGTGGTGATTTGGCTAGAGAACACCCCTGTTGGCCATGACGTCAGGGTTCAATTACCAGCTGTGACAAATTTATTTTCGCCACGATTTTGAGATTTAACCTTCCTCTGACACACGTTTACCAATGATGTTCTCTTTGTATGTTTTTGTGTGGGATACCTGACGTAATGCTGACCACATTACCAATAAAATGTTGCAATGGTCATGGGGAAAGGAAATGCCATATTATCTATACCCTTTAAAGTTTGAGTAGTACCGTCACTACTTCTAGTATTTACAATCGCCGGAATCGGGAATCACTGAGATGGCGAAGGAACCAAAACTCTACGGGACAGAACAGGGGATGGGAGACAATCTGCACTAATTTCTTGTGTCTGGAATCCGTTGTGAAGGAAAGTGTTTGGGGACGTGATGATCAAATTGCATTGAACGGTAAGTTGTGTCTGGGACCTTAGAAATGCTGGACTTTACCAGCAGGTAATTTGTGATGGGGAATCAGTGCAGTGATCCAAGCGATAACCACATTATCTTCATGCTTGCTTGCGCCTGATGACTAAAGGAGTACACCTCTTCATCATCCGCCCTTAAAAGGACGTTAAGTGGGCTTGTCTGCATTGTGTTGTGGTTTGCAGTATAACTGTGATATTTGCGCCTTTCGGCCCAACACATCCGACTTCAGCACGACATTTTTGGGTACCGGGTTGTCCTCCCTCTTCGATCCCTGCTCGCTTGGCCAGACTAGACAGGTTAATCTGTTACTAGAGGCACCACGGAGAAGTGGAGCAGGGTTTGGATGGTTCTGGTTAACCGATCCTGAAGCAAGCCATCAGCTGTGGGTCGCTGACAACTTCCAGCTCTGGTGCAGTGAGACGCGCCTTCGCCTCCACATTATCTTCTTATGTGTATCTGCCTCACACTCTTCGTCATCTAGACAAGATGGTGCCAGTTCCATATTTTCTTTTACCCACGGACAATTTTATTTTATTTGCATTTGAGCAATATGGTCATTGTTATATTTCAATTTACATAGTGTATCATTATTTTATTAATTTCAAAGTTGCAGGTTTTACTGTGTATCTATCGTATCTAGACAATATGGTATTAGTTCTATCGCGTACCTCCGGAACATATTATTTTATTTTTTCTTCTTTTCATCTACTTTGTGGAGCATAGGTCTTCAACAAACATTTTCCAAGCCGTTCAGTGGTTTTGCCATTCTTTGAAGATCATTCCATGTTTTCTCCATCATCTTCATCTCTGCTCCGACCTGTCTGCTCCAAGAATATTTTGATTTTCCTCTTTGTCTTTTCCCCTTGGGATTCCAAGAAAGAGCCAGTCGTGCAATACTCTTAATTGGCTCCCACAGTGTGTGTTCTATCTAGGGCTATTTATTTTATTATTTATTATTATTATTTTTTTACATTAGTGTAGTATGGGCATTGTTATATCTCGGTTCACATATGGTCTCATAATTTTTTCATTGATCTCGAAGTTGCAGGTTTTACTGTGGCTCTATATCAGCGCGACAATATAGTATTGGTTCTATCATGTACCTCCAGAACATTTTATTGTATTTGCAGTAGAGTAATATGATCATTGTTGTATCTCGGTTCACATATGGTCTTATTATTAATATTACATTTATATCAAAGTTGCAGGTTTTACTGTGGCTTCATCGCATCTAGACAATATGGCGCTAGTTCTCCCTGGTACATCCGGATAATGTTATTTTATCTGGATTTGCTCAATATGGTTGGCATGAAATCTCCATTCACATACGATGTTATTACTATTTCATTAATCTCCAGATTGCAAGTTTTAAACTTGTTTAATACCTTCAAGAAAGGTAAACAGTCGTATGCTGGAACTCGTTCCCCCGTCGTTTGGACATATGGAACAATTATATTAGGATATCACCTCCAGCTTAAACTGTTTAACAGCCGCCTCAGTCACGTGATACTAAGACCCAGATCGTGCCAAACCTCTACAATTTGCCAGATTAAAATTACGAGAACGGCAGGAAGGGGGGAAATCCAACATGGCCGCCCCATCACTTTTGCTGGACACAGACAATCAATAATTCGTGTACACTTTGAAAGTGAAAGAAAAAAAAAATCTAAGCCCATTTTAGGGTTGCTATTTTTTTTCTCTCACTCTCAGTCATGGGCGTATCGAAATATTCTAGAGTCCGGCGGAGAGAGGGCCAGGAAGAAGAATGGACTTTAGTCATGTTTATATATAAAAAAGAAGATGACTTCACAACTCTACAAAGAGAAGATAAGTAGACTTAATCGAATACAACTGTGAATGTGTAATGATGCAAGGAAACAGTATCTTCTTTCAATTCATTCTGCTCAAAATACTATACAGTGTGGTCTTTCTATAGGATATAAAGATATTCTTCTAAAGTCTTGTTTAATCATTTTTTAATGATATTCTATATTTCTTATTCCGAGTGTCTAAATGCTGTACAAGTGAGTGCGCATACAGGGTAAGTACATGTCATAGAGAAATTAAAAGTTATAAAATGTTGTTTGAGCTTCTTAATGATTAACTAGTAGTACAATATGAGTTTCCTCTATGAGTCTAGTCGCTATGAGATCGTCACTAAAAAAAATATACTTTAAGTCGAAAATTGTCTACCTGGAGTGAGATTTAGGTTCAGGTCTGAGTACTGTATAGCGTCAGTGGCCTGTTGGTAATGCCCTGGTTATGCTTAAAAAGTGGACTTGGATTCGATCCTCCTTGCACGTTCTTGAAATGTATCAACTGAAATAAAGGAATGAGTACCGTGCTCAAGTGTTTAGGAAGGTAACTATAGAGAGAAAGACTACAGGTCAACCCCCCCCCCCCCATTACCTCTCCAGTGATATGGTCTCATCATCATCATCATCATGACGTACCGTGCCCGCTGGCGTAGGTGATCATGTCTCTCCACAACTTTCGATCTCGACAGCTGTTTATCATTTCTGTTGTTGACCTTCTGCCAAGCCATTCTCTTAAGCTGTCTGGTATCTTTTCTCTTTGCTTCTCTCTTTCTCTTCGACCTTCGATTTTTCCAGCTGTTCCCTTCTTACATGACCAAAAAATGATAATTGTTTCTTCCTAATATTGGAAATTAGCTCTCTTTTTGCTTTGGCCTCTTTCAGAACGTTTTCGTTACTTTTCTTAGCTGCCCATGGTATTCTCAACGTTCTTCTGTAAAACCACATTTTTATAGCCTCCAGTAATTTTCTTGTCTGTTGTCCCATTGTCCATGATTCACATCCATATGTTAAGAATGGTTCTACATAACATTTAAGAACTGTTTTTTCTTGTTTCCATTGTCAAAAATAGATTGCACTGCATCTTCCTAATTTTTAGGAAAGCTGCTTTTGCCTGAGCTATTCTGCATCTCACCTCTGTTGTACATCTACCATCTAAGTTTAACATTGTTCCCAGCTCTTTAAATTCATCTACCTGTTTTAATATTGTTCCAACTGTCTTTATTGCGCATTGCGGTGATGTCTTTGTTGCTACCATTAATATAGTTTTTTAAAAAAGTAAAGTACCCCCGTCACGCCAAGTGGCGTATAGGGAATATGGTTTTAGTGACCATAAATTTTACAGACCTTCAGCACATGATTTTTGGGGTAATGTGGTCGATATTACGCCCGAACCGCTTCACTTTCCCAGAAAAAAATCCGGTACCCATTAAAGGCTGGGTGAAACCGGAAGCCGTCGGTTGGGATCGAACCCTACCCCTTGTCCTTTGTACCATTAATATAATGTGTGGCATTTCTTGTAACTCATTTTCAAACTTGCGAAAACATTGCATTATTAAAACAGAAAAGAAAAGAGACAATTCTTTTGTTTAAATCAACCAGACTGATGTGTTTCTTTTAACTTAACTTACCTTTGACAAGCACGATGTAAAAGTTCAGTGGAGTCTTAATTGTATATCTTGGACACGGGTGTTGTAATAGTTAATGTTAAGCTGGACCGATTCAGGAATTATGTGACAGTGACAATACACTCACCTCTCAATTTTCATTTTCCATTGACATCATGCAGTTAAGGAAACGGTTGTTGTGGTAACTGATTTAGTCCCCATACTCATGAGACGACCTTATCACTTGATTTTCAAAAAAATGTTTGACGTTGGGTGGTCAAGAGGTAAGACACCGGTTTCTGAACAGGAATGCCCCGAGTTCAAATCCCACAACAGACAGCTGAAATCTTTCACATTATCCTCCTCTGGTCTCTGGGTAGTCTTAACCGATGCCTGGGATGCGGCGAACAATTGACGGTCTCTTGTGCACTCGCGACAGTTTTTTTTTTTGTCACTGATACTTCAGTTGATTACCTCATTTACATGAAGTTTAAATTCACAATATTCGTCCATTCATCATCATCAGGTACCGGGCCTACTGGCATAGGTGATCATGTCCCTCCACAACTTTCGATCTCGACAGTTATTTATCATTTATGTTGTTGACCTTCTGCCAAGCCAATTTCTTAAGATGTCTGGTATTTTCTCTCTTTGCTTCCCTCTATCTCTTCGTCCCTCATTTTTTTCCAGTTGTTACAATATATTCCAGTTATTCTCTTCTCATTACATGGCCAAAACATAATGATTGTGTCTTCCTAATATTGGAAATTAGCTCTCTTTTTGCTTTGACCTCTTTCAAAACATTTTCATTACTCTTCTTAGCTGTCCATGGTATTCTCAACATTCTTCTGTAAAACCACATTTCTACAGACTCCAGTGATTTTCTTGTCTGTTGTCCTATTCTCCATGATTCACGTCCATATGTTAGGACTGGCTCTACATAACATTTAAGAACTCTTTTTTTTGTTTCTATTGTCAAAAATGGATTGCATAGTATCAACATCATTTTTTGGAAAGCTGCTTTTGCCTGAGCTATTCTGCATCTCACCTCTTTTGTAAATCTTCCATCTGAGGTTAACAAAGTTCCCAAATATTTAAATTCATTTACCTGTTTTAATATTGTTCCACTTGTCTTTATTTTGATTTTGTACTGAGGTGATGTCTTTTTCTTTGTTGTTACCATTACTTCTGTCTTTTTGTTATTTAGGCTGAGTCCTTTTTTTTTTCTTTTGCTTTCTTTCACTATAATGTCCAACACTGACTAATAAAACAGCATTCATACATTAATATGTACCAAAGCTACAAATGTTACGTTATCTGTGTAGTGTCAAAAATTCAAACCACTTCTATAAAATACCAATTTAAAGATTGAGAGGAATGCACAAGGCTTAGAACAGCTTCACCCATAAAAGATGAAAAAATATTCAAGACTAGAACTAAAATGTCACTTTGTGATGAAAACAGAAAACTGTTTCGCGAACGTTAATGAAGCCTTGACAATTAAATATCAAAAAGGGTAGGCTAAACATGGCCGCTGCCCAGGCACAGATTGTTAAGGAAATTTACCCATGCCGAAAATGGCTGTGTCGGACCTAATTTTGCAAATACCGCGACCATGTCGTAAACTAGCGACACGACGCATCTACGCCCATTTAACAGGTGAAAGGTAAGTAGAAGAGAAACAAATGTTTTACTTGCAGCAGTATGTGTGTGGGTGTGTTTATATATCCCATCGATCATGGCAACACTTAGGATTCGTAGACTGAGGTGGCTGGGCCATGTAAGAAGAAGAGAAACAAATGTTTTACTTGCAGCAGTATGTGTGTGGGTGTGTGTATATATATATATCTTGAAACACTTGTTCGGGGGACCGGTTGGTCTCCAAGTAAGACGCCGGTCTCGAGATAGAGAGGTTGTGAGTTCAAATCCGACTGCACCAGTTGGGATTTGTATTTGTGACTTCTCTTTGTGGCAACCAACCCTGGTCTCAGCAGTGAGGCCCTGCTGGAAACGTCAGATGGACGGAAACAAATATGAGTACCTCTGAAGACGGAGTTATCTGCCAATGCGGCGAAGGACCTCAGTGCACTCGGCTGCCAGTGAAAAACGGATTAACACGGAAAATTCAGTTCCCGGTCTCCTGGGACTTTGCCAGAGGGGAAGCTGGCAAACGCACACTTGCTCCACATAGGGGTCTCTTTTCTACTTCTGATGATCAGATTACTTCCTGGTACGAAGATCCGCATAACAACTTTCATGTTACTTTATATAAATATGAGATTTTGGGGGTATGTTGAAAGACACAGCAGCCTACTAAAAAATAATCTGGGAAGGGAAGATACAAAGTAAAAGAGTCAGAAGCAGACCATGACTAACATGGACGAGTAATATCAAAAGATGGACAAGTTAGCCTATGACAGGCTGCGCTATCAAAGCAAGAGACAGAGCGGAATTGCGCTCCAAGTAGCCCAACTTCGATGTGGAGACTGCACATAAGTAAAGTACCCCCGTCACGCCAAGTGACGTATAGGGAATCTGGCGTTAGTAACCATAAATTTTACAGACCTTCGGCACATGATTTTTTGGGGTAATGTCGCCGGTATTACGCCTCTGCCACTTTACTTTCCCAGAAAAAATCCGGTAACCATTAAAGGCTGGGTGAACCGGACCCCGTCAGTTAGGATCGAACCCTACCTCTTGTCCTTTGTAGTCCAGTTCACAGGAGACTGCACATAATGATGATGAAAACTGATGCTGTTAACTTCATACTGACGTTAAAAATTACTCATTCACCCATGTCCCCTTGACTTGAAATTACAGAAAAAAGAAAGTAGTGGAAATGAACAAGATCGTATGTTCTACTCACTACTAATTTGTTAAAACTAACCCAGCTTTATTCATGTCTGCGTGGACTACAAAGACAGAGAATGCTAATAACAGCGGGAATAAATTGGCATCTGACCTTTTTTTAGGGAAAGAAAGTTATCTATTGAGAGAGCATTAGACCGCTCGCCATTGAGAGATGTTCAAGTGAAGTAGAGGCTCTCTTCTCCACGATAGCGACAATGCTATGGGGCACATTTAATTTACGTTTACTAACGGGGTAAACTATTTGTTATGACTTCCAGTAAATATGGCAGGTAGGCGGCAGGAACCATTGAGGCTCAGTCTGAAAAAAATGCTCCTTGTTGCAGTTTCCTCATATTCCAAGTCCTGCTTCCTGCCGGAGCTACTGAGTTTAGTGCCCTGTGAACACTGTGAGCTGTGTGTTTCATTTGGATCGTGTTTCGATATTCCGATTGCTTACGAATAATATTGTATGACGAAGGACAGTTCAGCTGTTTCCACTTTCGGTGCCACTTGGTCTTATGTCTTTTAGTGTGTGCAGAAGATGCTATAATGGGGGCTGCAGCTGCCATTCTTTGTTAGGATCCTTCCATGAGATTACTTTTATTCCGGATGATTTCACTGGCACGAGTGGTTGAGCAGTTATGGATTTTAATTCGTTTGCAGTGATACCGGGGCCTTCGACTAACTATAACCATAACTATTTGTTCTTTCACCGCTTACGTATAGTAGGCACCTGGTACATGACGTCACTATCGTATTATCAAACGAATCAGCTATAAGATTTTCAACATTTCAAAGGTTGTCAAAGTTCTCTGTCCATCAAGTAAGTATGTTGAAAGTTCTTGTAGCTGCAGTAAATGTAGCTTCATAGTTTCAGTGATTCATTATTAAAGCAACTAATAGTTTCCGTATATATCATCATCATCAGGTGCCATGTCGGTTTGCGTAGACGATCATCTTTCTACACGTCTCACGGTTTTTTCATGCATGTCAAAATTTCACTCGATGATTTTTTATTCTGCTACTTGGATAAGCTGTTCAATAGTTGCTCTCTTACTTTCCCCCGATCATCTTTCCACTCTGTCAATTGTTAGAGTATTCTCAATCATTTATTATTGTATCACATGCCCAATAAACATTGATTATCACTTTCGTATGATTATGGTGATATTTCTGGTTTCTCCAGCTCTTTTTAAACATTTTTCAGTAGTCATTAATTTTTATGAATTTCTTTAATATTCATAGAATTCGTATCATTCGCCTTATAAAGCACATCTCAGCTGATTCCAGTGTTCTCTTTGTTTTCTTGCTTATCGTCCGTGGCATTTCAGTTCAGGAAGCACAGCGTTTCGTAGTCCATGCTTCCAGCGACTAACTGTTCTTGTATTTCTTGTATTTCTTCCTCTTCTTCTTCTTCTTCTTCTACCTTTCAGCTCCCTGTGGAGAATAGGACTTCAACAAACACTTTCCAAGCCGTTCTGTTTCTTGCCATTCTTTTAAGATCGTTCCATGTCTTCCCCATCATCTTCATATCTGCTTCTATCTGTCTTCTCCAAGAATTCATTGGTCTTCCTCTTTGTCTTTTCCCCTGGGGATTCCAAAAAAGTTGAAGACGACTATATCTGGTGGCTTTAGTAACTGATAGTTATCTTACTTGGTTATTCCTGTTACGATTGTTCAGTGACTATTCCAGCCGTTAATAATTGATTACTGCTCCTGATAGTTCATATATTTGAAGAATCCGGTAGTTGATAGCTCCGTGCATCTTTTGGTTACTCTAGCATGCAGTTTCAGTGCATCAGATGGTTTACGAACCAAACAGATTTGGCAAATAGTGGCTTCGGAGGTAATTGTTAAAATAACAGACGATTTTTCCTAACTGGTGGCTACCAGAGGAGATGATTCCCGTAACTGACGGGTTTGAAACTGATAATGTAACTGGTGGATACCAGAGCTGATAGCTTCTGTAACTGATGGCTATTCTATTCTATTCTATATATGGAATCAGTTTAATTGCAGTCAGAGCATCCCCACACCCGCTCCAATGACCGTCCCAGCATTTCTCGAAGCTTATAAAGACTGATTGTTCCTGTAAAGTGTGAATTGTAGGACATCTGCTTTTACTGATGGCTTGCACAACTGATGGTTCCCGTAACTAATGACTACCACAGCTGATGGTTCCCGTAACTGATGACTACCACAGCTGATGGTTCCCGTAACTGATGACTACCACAGCTGATGGTTCCCGTAACTGATGACTACCACAGCTGATGGTTCCCGTAACTGATGACTACCACAGCTGATGGTTCCCGTAACTGATGACTACCACAGCTGATTGTTCCCGTAACTGAGGACTACCACAGCTGATGGTTCCCGTAACTGATGACTACCACAGTTGATGGCTCCCGTAACTGAGGACTACCACAGCCAATGGATCCCGTAACTGATGACTACCACAGCTGATGGTTCCCATAACTGATGACTGCCACAGCTGATGGATCCCGTAACTTATGAATATGACACTGATAATGTTGTAAACGACGTAACTGATAGCTACCACAGATGATGATTGCTCCGGTAACTGATAGTTGCCACAAATGACAGTTCCTGTACTGGTGACTATCATTCAGTAATCGCTGATGATTCCAGTAACAGAATGCTATCGTAGTTGATACTTCCTTTAAGTAACAAGCTGTAACGTAGGACATTCTTGTTAAGTCCTTTAATCCCCACTCTTTACTTCACACACCACCTGTATTATACTGTGATGGCATGACCTACAGTGACTATTATTTTATCATAACCAACGACCATCACCCAAACATCCCATAGCTACGCCTCTGCTCACTGGGTAGCAAGGTCCATCGTGCAGCCATTTTTTCCACGTTCGTCGATTTTGTGGACAGAGAGGAAGCAGGTTCTAATAACGAGAATCCCACACTGTAATATGATCGGTCGCAGTTATTGCCCGCTATTGATAGCTTTTCAAAGGCGAGTCGAGGGAACGTGCATTTCTATGGAATAAAGAGAGAGAGAAAAATGGGGAAATAGCCGAAATTTTCGCCGATTTAGTAATAGAAACAATTATAAAGAAATAACTGGCGATACATTATTGGAGATGATTGAAAGGCCGCTTAAAGATAATGGATTTTTGATTACTTTCATTGCAGAGGCAGTCGGCTACACCCAAAATTGAATTTGGCGCGATTGAAAATTTGGCAGACCACGGAAGAAGTGAAAGAAACAAAATTTTGTTTGATATTTTGGCCACATACAGATTCGTTTAATTTCTTTACCGAATATCATTTCCCATACGGAAATGTGAACTGTTAGCGAATGTAAGATGGATTCTGTCCGCTATTAATTCAATCACGCGCTGCTCTGTGGGTCGTTTTTGCGTATGTGTGTGCGTGTGTGTGTGAATTATTTTTCTCCCAATGAAGAATAACATTAATATGCTGAATCTCCATATCAGCTAAAGAGAACGACGTAAGTGTTTGTGAGTGAATTATATGTGTGGGTACGTACACGGAACGTATGTGTGTAACTCTTTTATCACGCGAGAGAAACGTTCCCTTCTGTGAGATTTAACACAAAAATATTCTGGCGAATCAACGAACAGGTTTTGATCAGTAGAGAAATGTATAGTTTCTGTCTCTTCAATTGATTTCCTTCATGCAAGCATTATATATATATATTTTTTTTTATTTTTTATTTTTATTTAAAATATTTTCTATTTAACTTTGTGACTGTTTTATTTTTATCATTGAGCAACATGTAGAAATGCGGAAAGCACACTTGTTTGTCACTAATGCTTGAGTTCAGTGGTGGTAAAATGACGGCCCGCGGGCCAGATCTGGCCCGACTGTCTGTTTTTCTTGGCCCTTGATGTGTCCACAGAAACTACTATATTAATTAAATATTTATAAATAAAAACCAAAGTTCCAGTCGGTTTAAAACAAAATACTTAATGCCAACAATAAGCAAAGGCTTTGTTTACAATTGGGACCACAATGTTGCTTTTCTGTCAGTGTCACGCGGTAGTATGCAAGATAGATAGATAGATAGATAGATAGATAGATAGATAGATAGATAGATAGATAGATAGATAGATAGATAGATAGATAGATAGATAGATAGATAGATAGATAGATAGATAGATAGATAGATAGATAGATAGATAGATAGATAGATAGATAGATAGATAGATAGATAGATAGATAGATAGATAGATAGATAGATAGATAGATAGATAGATAGATAGATAGATAGATAGATAGATAGATAGATAGATAGATAGATAGATAGATAGATAGATAGATAGATAGATAGATAGATAGATAGATAGATAGATAGATAGATAGATAGATAGATAGATAGATAGATAGATAGATAGATAGATAGATAGATAGATAGATAGATAGATAGATAGATAGATAGATAGATAGATAGATAGATAGATAGATAGATAGATAGATAGATAGATAGATAGATAGATAGATAGATAGATAGATAGATAGATAGATAGATAGATAGATAGATAGATAGATAGATAGATAGATAGATAGATAGATAGATAGATAGATAGATAGATAGATAGATAGATAGATAGATAGATAGATAGATAGATAGATAGATAGATAGATAGATAGATAGATAGATAGATAGATAGATAGATAGATAGATAGATAGATAGATAGATAGATAGATAGATAGATAGATAGATAGATAGATAGATAGATAGATAGATAGATAGATAGATAGATAGATAGATAGATAGATAGATAGATAGATAGATAGATAGATAGATAGATAGATAGATAGATAGATAGATAGATAGATAGATAGATAGATAGATAGATAGATAGATAGATAGATAGATAGATAGATAGATAGATAGATAGATAGATAGATAGATAGATAGATAGATAGATAGATAGATAGATAGATAGATAGATAGATAGATAGATAGATAGATAGATAGATAGATAGATAGATAGATAGATAGATAGATAGATAGATAGATAAAAAAGATAGATAGATAAAAAGATAGATAGATAGATAGATAGATAGATAGATAGATAGATAGATAGATAGATAGATAGATAGATAGATAGATAGATAGATAGATAGATAGATAGATAGATAGATAGATAGATAGATAGATAGATAGATAGATAGATAGATAGATAGATAGATAGATAGATAGATAGATAGATAGATAGATAGATAGATAGATAGATAGATAGATAGATAGATAGATAGATAGATAGATAGATAGATAGATAGATAGATAGATAGATAGATAGATAGATAGATAGATAGATAGATAGATAGATAGATAGATAGATAGATAGATAGATAGATAGATAGATAGATAGATAGATAGATAGATAGATAGATAGATAGATAGATAGATAGATAGATAGATAGATAGATAGATAGATAGATAGATAGATAGATAGATAGATAGATAGATAGATAGATAGATAGATAGATAGATAGATAGATAGATAGATAGATAGATAGATAGATAGATAGATAGATAGATATATAGATAGATAGATAGATAGATAGATAGATAGATAGATAGATAGATAGATAGATAGATAGATAGATAGATAGATAGCAACATCGCAGTTAGCCAGCCTGTCCGCTCTTACGTTACCCCTTTTTTCATACATTAAAAGTAATTAGAGGAAGGTGCTGCTAAAAAGGACTAATAGTTGTGGTTAACAATTGTATATTGTATCCCCCAAAACTCTCAAATTTGTTAGTCTGTTTTATTGCGAGCATTATCTACTAAATAATTCAAACATAAATACGTTTTTAAAAGTGGGTGGGGGGGGGGGGGGGGTTGTTGTTGTTGTTGTTATTTAATAAATGACTTTTGGTGTTGTTGTGGTGGCACAAACTGAAACCACTCCAAACAATATATCAATTTTAAGAATAAGTGGAATGTAATAGGTTCAAGACATCTTCAACTAAGAACGCTGGTAAATTTCCAAAATGAGAACTAATATGCCACTTTGTGATTAAAACAAACAGATGTGAACGACTTTGTGATTAAAACAAACACATGTGAACGACTCTTTGAGATTAAAACACACACGTGTGAACGACTTTGAGATTAAAATACACACGTGTGAACGGCTTTGAGATTTAAACTCACACGTATGAACGACCTGAGATTAAAACACACACATGTGAATGACTTTGAGATTAAAACACACACATGTGAACGACTTTAAGACTAAAACACACACGTGTGAACGACTTTGAGATTAAAACAAACAGCTGTGATCGACTTTGAGATTAAAACAAACAGCTGCGAACGACTTTAAGATTAAAACAAACAGCTGTGAACGACTTTGAGATTAAAACAAACAGATGTGAACGACTTTGTGATTAAAGGTGGGACATTGTTTCAATTACAGTTTCAGCTGTTTAAATACATCATCATCAACAGCAAATATCGTGTCTGCTGGTATAGATGAACATATCTCTCCACAACTACCATAAACCAGAAAATGTGTGTTTGTCTCCCATAAGTGAGAGCCGCGATATCTCAGTGGTTAGTGAACTGGACTAGAAAGGACAAGGGGTGGGGTTCGATCCCACCGACGGCCTCCGGGTTCACCCAACCTTAAATGGGTGCCGGAATCTTTTCTTGGAAAGTAAAGCGGCACGGGCATAACACCGACCACATTACCCCAAAAATCATGTGCTGAAGGTCTGTAAAATTTATGGTCACTAACACCATATTCTCTCATATGAATAATCATGAGACGTGTAAGGAACAAAATAAAACCAGAAATAAGTGAGGAACAATGTGGATTTGTGGAAGGAAAGGGCACCAATAATGCAATATACATCTTAATAACATTGATAGAAAGATCTATAGAGGTAAAGAGAGATCTATATATGTGCTTTATAGACTATACGAAAGCATTTGACAAAGTAAAACATGTGGAAATAATCAATATGCTGGAGAAATTAAACATTGATGGCAAGGATCGGCGAATCATAAAAAAACATATACTGGCAACAAACAGCAGCTATACGAATTAACAACCAAACAGGACAATTCCAATATATAAAGCAAGGAGTCAGACGAGGCTGTGTTCTGTCACCGGATTTGTTTTCACTTTACAGCGAATATATTATGAGATCAATAGTAGACAAAAAAGGAATTGAAGTCAATTGTCACAACACAAATAATTTGCGATATGCGGATGACACAGTCTTAATAGCAGAGACAGAGAATGAACTACAAGAAATGATAGACATAATAGTAAAAGAAAGCAACAAGAAAGGTCTCAGTCTGAATAGTAAGAAAACAGAAGTAATGGTTATATCGAAGAAACAATCACCACCATCATGCAGCATAAAAATAAACGAGACAAATCTGAAACAGTGCAACGTTTCAAATACTTGGGCACAATAATAACATCAGATGGGAGATGCACCACAGAAATAAAAAGCAGAATAGCTCAGGCCAACATAACATTTCAGAAGGTTAAAAATATCTTATGCAACAAATCTATGTCAATAAAAATGAGAAAGAGAGTCCATCGGTGCTATATAGAACCAATTCTGACCTATGGAAGCGAATCATGGACAGTGGACAAACAAATGAAAAGACGATTGGAGGCAACAGAGATGGGGTTTCTCAGAAGAATGTTGAAAGTTCCATGGACAGCTAAAAAGACCAATGAGGAAGTTCTCAAAGAGGCCAACACAAAAAGGGAGCTCTTAAAAAAACATCAGAAAGAAGCAATCAACATTTTTTGGGCACATCATGAGAAGAGGAAAGTTGGAATACTTGGTTACAACTGGCAAAATAAAAGGAAAGAGAGATCGCGGGCGACAAAGAGAGAAAATACTGGATAGTTTGGTGTCATGGCATGGAAAACAGTCAACAACAGTACTGATACGATGCACTGTAGATAGAAGATTGTGGAGGGACATGATCACCTACGCCAACCGGTATGGCACATGATGATGATGATGAACACCATATACACTGTACGCCACTTGGTGTGACGGGGGCTCTTTACCTTTTTTTTTTTACTCCCATAAGTGTCGAATTTTATATATATATATATATATATATATATATATATATATATATATATATATATATATATACTTTGTGCTGTGTTTGTTATTCCAGCTAAAGGCCTACTGAGCCGAATCGTCGTTCTGCATTTGTTTTATTCCTAAACCTTTTCCCCTCCTTTTAAACTTTCATTCCTGTCATCAGCTTTACAGCAGCTTCGCATTTGTATGCCTTAACTTTTTTTTTCTGTCCGCCAGTTTCTGACTTCACGTTGCCGCAAAAAATGAGTCCCATACATTTTTTCTCTCCTGAAAATAAGTCGACTTGGCGTGATGCCGACTATATATATCCCATGAAATGGAACCAGTTGGTTATAGACCTATCCCACATATTCCTCTAGTCGCGAATGGAATTATTTGATTTATTTACTTCAGTGTAAATAATAAATGTAATGGCAAGATCAAGGAATGACTTATCATCTTTTTCTTCTTCTACCTTTCAGCTCCCTGTGGAGCATAGGTCTTCAACAAACACTTTCCAAGCTGTTCTGTTTCTTGCCATTCTTTTAAGATCATTTCATGTCTTCCTCATCATCTTCATCTCTGCTTCTATCTGTCTTCTCCAAGAATTTCTTGGTCTTTCTCCTTGTCTTTTTCTCTGGCGATTCCAAAAGAGGGACTGTTGTGTAATACTCTCAGTTGGCTTCCGCAGTGTGTGTCCTACCCAGAGCCATCGTGATATTTGACTGGTATACTTCCATAATTCTAAAGAATGACTTTTTCGCGTATTAAATTTTCGCAACACTTGATAAATACCCACACAAACATTCTTTATACTCCAGCGCATAACATTCCCATAAACGTATATAATTCACACTCATTTGACATACACTTCTCGTTTTGCACTTACAATTAAGTGCATGTGAACACATGTGCGAGTGTATGTTCCCTGTGCGTGAGTGCATAACAGTAGGGAAATAAAGGCCCCGATATGCACTCGTAAATAGAAATAATTACAATATGGCCTGATATTTGAAATTGTTGGCTCTTTCCAACAAAAATGTGGAGAACAAAGCAACACAGACCTTTCATTTTTCTGCTCAGGAAATTAGATTTATATTGATTGCCAACAAAAAATATAAATAAATCAAAAATAAATCCACAGCGACGGTTTTGGCCAAAATAAAATTCAATTCATTGAAATGGAAATCGGACAGTGGCGTAGTCATTGTATTCGGGTCCAGGAAAAAAGTTAGTAATTTATTTTTGCAATTATATATGTTAACTTCTCTTGTTCTTCATCTTGTTCTTTCTTTTTGTTCTTCTTTTTTTTGTTCTTGCTCTTGCTCGTTTCCTTATTATTTTTCTTCATGTTTTTCTTCTCCTTTTTCTTCTTACTCATAGTTTTCACCTTCTTCTTCTTCTTACTCTTGTTTTGTTCCTCTATTCTTGTTGTTTTTTTTTCTTGTTCTTGGTCTTGTTATTTTTCTTTTTTCTTGTTCGTCTCTTCGTGTTGTTGTTTTCCTCCTGTTCTTCTTTTTGTTCTTCTTCGTGTTCTTCTTGTTCTTCATCTTAATTACACACTTAAACAAAACAGTAAATAATGACTTGCCATCTGGCATCCTAACACCCTCGGTGATTGAGTGGTTAGTGTACTCGCTTCCTGATCAGCAGGATCTGGATTCGATCCCCATAAGTGACGATTTTTTTTTCCAGACCGACAAGGCTCCGGGTTCACCCAGCCTCTAAAAATAGGTACCGGAGAATTTTCTGTGAAATAAAGGCGGCCTGGTGTGATACTGACCACATCACCCAAAAATGTGCCGTAGTCGTTGGAACATATAACCACTAACACCATATTCTCCATACTCTTGGAAAGGGATGAACAGAGAATTTCAGTTTTTCTTTCACTGTCTTCATGTCTTCTTTCACTGTCTTCATGTCTTCTTTCACTGTTTTCATGTCAGGAAAGAGAGAGAGAGAGCCCCTGTCGTGATGCTCCGTGGGGTTTATAGAATATGTTGTTAGTGTCCTTATTTTTTTCGATCATCGGCACATTTGGAGCAATGTGGTCAGGATTACTTCAGTGGTCCCGTCTTTTATTCAAGAGAAAAGGTCGGGTACCCATTAACAGCTGGGTGATCGTGAATTCACCGATCGGGATCGAACCTAAGTTCTTGATATTGGTAAACCAGTTCATTAACAATTAGAATTATGAAAATGTACCAGTCAAATAACAGGGGATAAAGAGATACAGCGAAGACGATGGCGATGCACAGGACACACACTGCGGAAGCCAACTGAGAGTGTTACACAACAGGCCCTTTTTTGGAATCCCCAGGGGAAAAGACAAAGAGGATGACTAAGAAATTCTTGGAGAAGACAGACAGGAGCAGAGATGAAGATGATGGGGATAACATGGAATGATCTTAAAACAATGGCAAGAAACAGAACGACTTGGAAAGTGTTTGTTGAAGACCTATGCTCCACAGGGAACTGAAAGGTAGAAGACGAAGAATAATTTCATTAATAATGCCTATTCCGCAACCTCGAAATCTGGTAGCAAAATAATCTTTCATAGTTGCTCAATCCAAGAACAGACTTTACTTAGGTTTCAAGATTTGATTAGACTGTGTGTATCTGCATCTATTGCTCTCGAAGTTTATATCGTCACATTTCCTTCGTGTGGAGCCGGACATCCACAAGTAAAAGAAATCAGTCAGTGGTCATAGCTTATTGGAGAAATAAAAAAAAAATATAGAGAGGGAAAAATGGTATGGTTAAAGCTTCACGTAACAGGTGGACATCACAAATCATAATGCCGTTTCGGCGCAAAGGCCTTCAACAGGAACAAACATACAACACACGTACACATATGTAATTTAAAAAAAAAATAATAAAAAAATTGATCTAGCAAGAGAAATTAAAAGTAAGGGAGAATAGAACGTTAATAAAAAAAGGTCCCTGTAAGATCTAAGATAAATCTTTCTTCTGAACGAACGGAAGTGCGCACGGGGTGCATGTTCGTACACAAAAGTGAAAATGTGTGAAAAGTGAAATGTTATTGCTTGCTTTGTGTCTATGAACCAGATTTGATATAATGGTTCTCCGGCGCTATCTTGTGGCTCGAAACAATCTAACCAATCTGAGCAAAAGGATAGGGATCGAAAATCAATTGCAAATCAAGTACCCAAAAATATAACATGCTGAAATCGGATGTATTGGGCCGAAAGACCCAAAAATTGCAGCATTTTATAAAATATGAAACAGCAGTAGTTCCCGGGTTAGTGAACTATGAAGAACAAGAGTCGGGATCGATCTGATCAACGACTTCCAGATTCACCTAGACTTAAATGGGTACCTTTCTGTGAATCAAAGACGGACTGGCGTAACACCGACCGTACCATCCAAAAAAAAAATGTCGCAAAGGTTTATAACAAATATATGCAAAAACACCATATGGGGATGTGACGTAATCAAGCTGTTTCTTATTGTTCTTCGTCACATAATATACAACGCAACTGCGCCCATTTAGCGTCTGTTTAAGTGCAGAGAATAGAAAGAATGAGCAATCATCAGGTAATCCCTGTCGAAACGATGAATACATGTTTTTATTAAAGATTCTAGGAGGGCAGCACAGCGTGGGAGTTGGGATGCACGCCTCTTGTTTATAATGCACACGGTTCGAATCACACACATCGAGCAATAATGGTTCCACCATTAACTCGGAACTTGGGGCAGGTCAGATCTACTGTGTAGTTTTATCGGAAATAGAAATAACACGTAGGTTCCACATTCCAGTTGAAAATATAAACAAGTTCTTGGCGAGAGTTTAAAAGGAACAAATTATAGGTCACTGTCTCGGCTAAATATGAAAAGTAATGATATTCGTGCAGTAATTAACAACGGTATTAACCACTTACAGTACACCACAAACAACTTATAGAATGCCAAAAAGAGATGCATCTAGATGACATGTACATACGACTAATATATAATGTATACTGGGAGCAAACAGCAATAATAAAATAGAACAAAGAGAACTCTACACCCATTGATATAAAAAGAGGAGTAAGACAGGGATGCATCCTATCACCAAGCTTGTTTAATCTATACACTGAGCAAATCTTTAAAAACATCAATGAGATGCCAGGCCTACAAATTAATAGAAAGATAATCAATAACCTAAGATATGCTGACGATACTGTACTACTAGCAGAAAATCCTAAAGATCTACAACAATTACTTAATGAAATAAACATGGCAAGCAAAAAATATGGACTAGATATGAATATCAAAAAGAATAAAACTATGATCATAAACAAAGAAAATACTCAAAACCCACAAGTGGATATCAAAATTGAAAGAATAGACCTTGGAGACAGTTCAGAACTACAACTACCTTGGACATACTATAACCAGTGATGGAAAATGTACAACTGAAATAAACTAAGCAATAGGAATGGCAACAAGTAATGTTAATGTCATGAAGAACATACTAATATCAAAATAAATAACACCAGGGCTAAAACTAAGAATAGCAAAATGTTATGTCTTCTCAACATTCCTATATGGTGCAGAAACATGGACATTAGACAAGAAAACAGAACAGAGAATTGAAGCCTTTAGAATGTGGATATATAGAAAAATAAGTAGAGTTTGATGAAAGGAAAAGAAAACAAACGATGAAGTCTTAAAACAACTAAAAATGAAAAGAGTTAAAATGAAGAGAGAAAACTACTAAACACAATTCAAACAAGACAAATGCGATTTTTGGGCCATATTAAAAGACACAACAGCCTACTAAAAGTAATCCTGGAGAGGAAAATACAAAAATGGACAAACCAGCCTATGACAACCTGCACTATCAAAGCAAGAGACAGAGCGGAATGGCGCTCCATGGTACCCAGCCTTCGATGCGGAGATGGCACTCGATGATGATGAGTTGTTAATCAAGGAATGAGTTGACAAATGTTAGGTAGAGAAGCCAAAGATCTACAACTTAACCACCCATGCTCATGGATAGTGCATGTTTAGATTCTGTCATGTTGGAAGCTATCATCATCTAGTGCATGTTTAGATTCTGTCATGTTGGAAGCTATCATCATCTAGTGCATGTTTAGATTCTGTCATGTTGGAAGCTATCATCATCTAGTGCATGTTTAGATTCTGTCATGTTGGAAGCTATCATCATCTAGTGCATGTTTAGATTCTGTCATGTTGGAAGCTATCATCATCTAGTGCATGTTTAGATTCTGTCATGTTGGAAGCTATCAACATCTAGTGCATGTTTAGATTATGTCATGTTGGATGCTATCATCATCTAGTGCATGTTTAGATTCTGTCATTTTGGAAGCTATCATCATCTAGTGCATGTTTAGATTCTGTCATGTTGGAAGCTATCATCATCTAGTGCATGTTTAGATTCTGTCATGTTGGAAGCTATCATCATCTAGTGCATGTTTAGATTCTGTCATGTTGGAAGCTATCATCATCTAGTGCATGTTTAGATTCTGTCATGTTGGAAGCTATCATCATCTAGTGCATGTTTAGATTATGTCATGTTGGAAGCTATCATCATCTAGTGCATGTTTAGATTCTGTCATGTTGGAAGCTATCATCATCTAGTGCATGTTTAGATTCTGTCATGTTGGAAGCTATCATCATCTAGTGCATGTTTAGATTCTGTCATGTTGGAAGCTATCATCATCTAGTGCATGTTTAGATTCTGTCATGTTGGAAGCTATCATCATCTAGTGCATGTTTAGATTCTGTCATGTTGGAAGCTATCATCATCTAGTGCATGTTTAGATTCTGTCATGTTGGAAGCTATCATCATCTAGTGCATGTTTAGATTCTGTCATGTTGGAAGCTATCATCATCTAGTGCATGTTTAGATTCTGTCATGTTGGAAGCTATCATCATCTAGTGCATGTTTAGATTCTGTCATGTTGGAAGCTATCATCATCTAGTGCATGTTTAGATTCTGTCATGTTGGAAGCTATCATCATCTAGTGCATGTTTAGATTCTGTCATGTTGGAAGCTATCATCATCTAGTGCATGTTTAGATTCTGTCATGTTGGAAGCTATCATCATCTAGTATATTTCAGATACCATCAGCAAAAATGGCTGAACCTGCCTTACTCTCTATAACTGATTTAATATAAACCTACTCCTGGCGATTACAATTCGTTGGCTCAGGCTCCACCTACATTATCATCTGAATACGCCTCCGTGACTTCGACTTTACTTTAAACTATTTTTCCTTGCGACCCCACACCGTCGAAGTTACCTAAAAATTACCTCTAATTACGACAACACGACTTCGATTTTGCCTAAAATTACTTCTCACTTGAACTCCGGACTACGATTTTAGTTATATGTTTCTTACGCGACACTGCGAATTTTCTTCCTTATTTGAAATTACTTCTGCCTACGACTTTATAACTTCGAATTTACTGAGAAATCACCTCTGACAACTACCGCGATCCCGCAAAACTTGTTAAAAGTATCACATGCACCTAACTCCAGATATAGCTGACCTAAACCCGTCTGGTAATCTCACTGCAAACGAGGAAATTAGAGAAATCGCCAATCAACCACTAATATCTTCAGTAATAAAGAAAAGACGATGGTCATACGTTGGACATGTGATGAGAAGAGATAATAATCGAATAGCAAAGCAAGCCCTCATATGGGAAACAACAGGTAAAAGAAAAAGAGGAAGACCCAGGGAGACACTGAGAAGAACATTGATGAGGGAGGCAAGAGCAGCAGGAATCGGCTCCCTCAATGAGATAGAACTGCTTTCACAGAACAGAGACAGATGGCGAGGTTTGATAAAATATCTTTAAAAGAAAACTGCTAGAACAAAAATTCATATAGGAGAAGGTGTATCTTGGTCTACGCCCTATGGGCCGGTTACGGCTCGAAAGGTCAATAGATAGATAGAATCTCACTGCTCACTAGTGTTTCAGATACGCCACTGAAACTCTATGTGTTTATTTTTGTTTGCAAGTGGGACGGGCGGTCTAAACTTTCTATAATATCAAAACTAATGCGCTGGAATGTTTCCTGTGTTTAGTACACAATCGATAAAAATAACTCCCGTGGCATTTGGGGGAAATCCCAAATGATCATCAACGTGACTTGTTAAAATATAATAACACGGTTTGATGTGAAATGCGTGTACAACTAGAGGGAGATAATATCACAACGATAAAGTGGAGGTATTATGCAAGGGAAACCACTCTTTAGAGCGAATGAACAGAATCGTTTGATTCGGTGATAATAACAAATACTTGTAATCGTTAGACAATATGCTTAAACGTTGGACAAGATGGAAGGGGAGGGGAGAGTGAAAAATTTATGATTTATGTGCGATAATTGTATAGTAATTGAATTTGGGATAATGGGGTAATGAATATGTTTGTGTGAGTCATGTGATGGGATTTTTTTAAAAAAAATTATATGAGCGGAGATTTTTATGAGACGTGCTTTTGAAAGGGAATGGAAATATGGTGGTAGATGACGAATATAAAGATGAAAAGAGTTTTAGAAACGTGAGGGAGCGAGGCACAGAAGGGGGCATAAGTGTGTATATTAGTTTGTTTATATGTTATATATATTTAGCGCATATATCTATATATATAAATATACATATGAAGAGGTCATGTTAAAAGATGAAGAACAAGAGAAATAGAAAGAGGCAGATGTTAAAATAAGGAAGGAAGGGGGCATAAAGAATGGAAGAGAGACGGCGAGATGAATGGAAATAGAAAGAGATAATAGGAAGAACGGTGAAGGAATAAAGTAAAAATAAAGTAAAGAGCCCCGTCACGCCAAGTGGCGTATAAGTAATATGGTGTTAGTGACCATAATTTTGATAGAACTTTGGGACATAATTTTTTGGGTAATATGGTCGGTATCTTGTCCTTTGTAGTCCAGTTCACTAACCACTGAGCTATCACGGCTACAGAATTGGAATAAAGGTGGAGGAGAAAATAAAGCAAGAGAATGAGAGTGAGCAACGAAAAGTGGAATGAGGGGAGAGAGAAATAAAAGTACGAAGAAAGAATGACTCAGAAAGATAGAAGTGGGAAGATTGATAAAGGAAGAAAGAGAGGCTGTGGTATGTGAAGAAAATTAGTAAAATTAGAGGAAAAACGAATGGGGAGAGAGTATGTGCGTGTGTGATAATGGGGAGAGAGTATGTGCGTGTGTGATAATGGGGAGAGAGTATGTGCGTGTGTGATAATGGGGAGAGAGTATGTGCGTGTGTGATAATGGGGAGAGTATGTGCGTGTGTGATAATGGGGAGAGAGTATGTGCGTGTGTGATAATGGGGAGAGAGTATGTGCGTATGTGATAATGGGGAGAGAGTATGTGCGTGTGTGATAATGGGGAGAGAGTATGTGCGTATGTGATAATGGGGAGAGAGTATGTGCGTATGTGATAATGGGGAGAGAGTATGTGCGTGTGTGATATTGGGGAGAGAGTATGTGCGTATGTGATAATGGGGAGAGAGTATGTGCGTGTGTGATAAGGAGAGGGGGGAAAACCTGTGAAAAAAAAAAATAAGAAAAGAAGGCTGTAAAAGTGAAAGGGTTAAAGGCCAATATATATCATTTAGTTAGTACCACTTTTGAACACGGGTGTCCGGTTAGCGCAATCGATAGGCGGTTGGCTTACCACGGCAACAGCCGGGGTTCGTACCCTGGCGAGGACACCTGGGTTTTACTAATTCCCTAAAAATTAGTAGGAGCCGCGATAGCTCAGTGGTTAGTGAACTGGACTACTACGGACAAGGGGTAGGGTTCGATCCCAACCGACGGCTCCGGGTTCACCCAGCCTTAAATGGGTACCGGATTTTTTCTGGGAAAGTAAAAGCAGCACGGGCGTAATACCGACCACATTACCCCAAAAAATCATGTGCTGAAGGTCTGTAAAATATAGGGTCACTAACACCATATTTCCCTATACGCCACTCGGCGTGACGGGGGGTACTTTACTACTTTTACTTATGAACACCTTATGTTATAACCAGCAGGTGTTTAAACTTTGGTTAACCGGATTGTAACTAGTTTCAAGGATTATAAATCACACACGCTAGTATATATGAACACAGAGATAAAGAAAATGACAAGTAAAAATAATTTTTAAAAACAACAATAAGTGGACATCATGCAAACAAAAAAGGAAAAGTGCTAACAGACTATGAAGATAACACAAATCTTGCTAAAAGTTATACAATGAAGAACTCAGAATACAGTCAGTATTGAATTAGAAGAACAACAATTTGGGTTTAGGAAAAACAATGGGACAAAAAGCAGGCATATTCTGAATCAGGACATTAATAGAAAAGTACACAGAAGTAAACAAACCAATATTTTGTCTGCTTCATAGACTGCACCAAAGCTTTTGATAGAGTACACCATAAACAAATTATAGAATGCCTAGACATCTAGATGACATACGACTAATTTGTAATTTATACTGAAACGAAACAGCAATAATAATATATAACAAAAAGAACTCTACACCCATTGATATAAAAAGAGGAGTAAGACAGAGATGCATCCTATCACAAAGTTTGTTCAATCTATACACTGAGCAAATCTTTTAAAATACCACAGAGATACCAGGCCTAAACATTAATGTAAAATAACAAATAATCTAAGATATGCTGATGATACTAGCAGAAAGTCCTAAAGATCTACAACAATTACTTAAAGAAATAAACATGACAGGCAACAAATATGGACTAGATATGAACATCACAAAGACTAAAACTGTGATCATAAACAAAGAAAATAATCAAAACCTACAAGTGGATATCAAAGTTGAAGGAATACACTTGAAGACAATTCAGAGCTACAACTACCTTGGACAAACTATAACCAGTGATGGAAAATGTAAAACTAAAATAAACAAAAGAACAGGAATGGCAAAAACTAACTTTAATGCCATGAAAAAAATACATCATCAAAACAAATAACACCAGGGCTAAAACTAATGATAGCAAATTGTTATTATCTTCTCAGGATTTCTGTATGGTGCAGAAATATGGGCATTAGACAAGAAAACATAACAGAAAACTGAAGCTTTTGAAATGTGCATTTATAGAAGAATAGGTAGAATAGGATGGAAGGAAAAGAAAACAAACGATGAAGTCTTAAAACAACTAAAAATGAAAAGAGAACTACTAATCACAACTCAAACAAGACAAATAAGATTTTTAGGGTATGTTAAAAGACACAGCAGCCTACTAAAAGTAATATTGGAAGGGAAAATACAAGGTAAATGAGGCAGTCAGACCATGACTAACATGGACGAGTAACATCAAAAGATGGACAAGTCAGCCTATGACAACTTGCACTATCAATGCAATAGACACAGGGGAATGGCGCTCCGTGGGAGCCAAACTTCGATGCGGAGACGAAACTTAATGATGATGATGATGATGATGATGATGATGATGATGATGATGATGATGATGATGATGATGATGATGAAGATTTGGGCACTTGAAACACTGGACCGTATTTTAGTTCGCAGATATCTCCTAAAGAAAATTAAAATAACATCGCAGACTGTGATGGTATATATGGCCCTTTTCGTCTTGTCAGGCGGTCTAGTAGAGGCTATTTTGTATTTTTTTGAGGTTTTGATTTTGTCGAACAGCGTCTCTCATGGTTAATTCTACCAATGTTTGAAAACACACGCTGTCACAGAATGAACAAGTCAGGCCCACTGGTCCACAGGGTTTTCCATCCTTTTTCATGAGTCTTTACTCTTCTAAGTTTTGCCCTAGCACAATCTCAAATGATGTTATACCATTCCTTATACATGCTCTCCATGATGTGCGATCAGATGTTCCCAGTTATATTCACATATGGAGAAGTTATTCAGAGATGATTTACAGATATCTCTATATCGTAGTTTAGGTCTGCCGATTTGTCTTTTTCCGTGTGTTAGTTCGGCATATAGTATTTGTCTGGGGATGCGCTTTTCTTCCATTCGCTGGACATACCACAGTCATCGTAGTCTTCGACATCTGAGCATCGACATGATTCGACATGTAGCCTATTTAGTTCTTTATCTATGAGGGCTGTTGTTCTAATTTGCCCTTCTTTCAGTGTGTTTGCTTTAGCAAGTCCAGGGCACATGGTCCTTACGTTCCATGTGCCAAGTTTAAACATTGGTGTTTTCTTTCTCATTTCACTTTGCCTACTCTGCCTGGGCACGGAATATGGAGATAGTGCTGTGTGATGGTGACATTGCACCAAAAGTAAATGCAAAGAACCACCACTGCCTAAAATCAACACCATAGCAGGGACATCACCACCGAAGAATCTATCTTCCTTTCGCCTGAAGTATTGTCTATATCTCCAATGTCGTTTTCTGTATAAATGTTACTGTCTTTTGTAATTCTTGCAGTGGCCCATATAGTTTTATCGGAAGTGTTGTATCTATGGGCCAATGGATTTTCCTCAGTCTACTATATTCAGTGCAGTTTTGAAGTATGTGTTAAGCCTGTCCACACGTACAAGTAGTTGAGGTGCCGATCTTGAATTTTGTATACATATGACTATGGAGTCGATTGTGTCCTGTTCTGAGGCGTATAATGATAACTTGTTCATATCTATTCATATTATGAAAGGCATCCTGATTTGGGACTTGTGTTCCTCTGATTGATTTGATTATCTGTTTCTTATGATGGTACGTAACCGAGTGTATCTAGTTGTGTGTCTGTTGAACCTTCCTTTGCCAACTGATCTGCTTTCTCATTTCCTGGTATTCCACAGTGAGATTGAATCCACTGCAGGGCAACACTGTGGTGCTTGCAGAGTTCAGTCAATAAGGTCTGTAGGTGTGGTAATTTTCTGAATTGTATTGTCTGGAGTACTGATCTTGCATCTGTCAAAAACACTACAGGCTGTGGGCTAAAATTACTGTTCAGCAGTTTTTCTATTGCCAACTTTATTGCTTGTATTTCTGCATCATAATTGTGACAATATTTCCCTGTTGCTATTTTATTCATATCCCTAGTGTTATTTGGGTACTCTATATATGCACCTGCTCCTCCATTCTTTACTGCACTCTGTGTTGATCCATCTGTGTACACACGGATCCATAGGTCTTGTGGGTATTCTTCATCCAGGAAACTGAGAGTTATTGTTTTTCGCTGTAGACTATTCTGTTCCTCTTTATCAACTATTCCTTTCACTTCTGTCCGTATTTGTATTGATAATCCTGACTCCTCTGTCCAGGGAGTCTGTTCTGGTATGGGCAGTAGGGGTTAACAACTCTTGGCATGTCTGGTGTCTGTCTACTAATACGCTTGGCTTGATGGATAAAACTGCTTCTCTTAAGTCGTCCCAATGCAAGATTTTGGAATCGGTCCTTCATTTGATGTCTCGGTATGCAAGCAAATTTTTCTGCCTGTATCAGCACCTTTGTGTCCGTCCGTTCTCTCAGTGCTGGTATCCTCCACAATTTCACCATCTCCAATATTGGTTTTGATTTCATTGCTCCTGTGATGACCCTAAGTGCCTGGTTTTGTACTGTATCCAGTTCTTGCAATGTGGTGTTTGATGCTGAGCACCATGCGGATGATCCATATTCTAAATGTGGGCGTATACTCTGTTGGTAAACTTTACTGAGTATTTTCCCACTCGCACCCCATGTAGTTCCACACAGCTTTCTTAGAATAGCCAATTTCCTCCTTGCTTTTTAGGTTGTCTTATTTATCTGCTGTTTCCAAGATAGTTTGTTATCAAATGTAACTCCGAGATACGTAGCTTGTATGTCTTCTTTCACAGGCTCATTGTTTATGTAGAAGACTCCTGCTTTTTGTTTTGGGGAGAGAGTGAAAAGTGTAGTACTGCATTTGTCTGTATTGATGCTGATACACCATCTATTTGTCCATGAATTCAGTGCATTCATAGCTCTTTGTAGCAATTTGGAGGCCACTGTTGCATACTCCTCTGTGCACCACATTACCAAGTCATCTGCATACATTGCTACTTTGATGCCATGTGGTAGTTCAGTAACTAGGATCATTGATGTAGTTCAGAAAAAGTGTTGGAGATGTACCCCTCCCTGTGGAACGCCCTGGCGCAGTAAGACCTTCTTACTCTTAAGACCATCCAGTTACACTCTGGTTCTCCTGTTATGCAGGTATTCTTTGACTCATTTGTACATCATGCCATTTACTCCATAATTTCGCAGTTTCTTCAAAAGCCCTTCCTTCCATACATTATCAAATGCTTTCTTTAGGTCCATCTATGCTGCTAGTACCAGTTTCTTTCTTGAAATGCATCCTCAATTTCCTGGGAAAGATAGGTTGCCGGATCTTCGGCAGAGTAACACTGTCTAAAGTCTGCTTGTTGTGGGGGGAAGGAGATTTTCACTTTCTAGGTACCACTGCAGTCTGAGATTGATTATACGTTCCATTGTTTTACACAAACAGCTTGTAAGGCTGATTGGTCTATAGCTGGATGTCGTTGAACCATCTTTTCCTGGCTTTAGTAATGGTATCATAATTGCTTCTCTCTATGCCTGTGGCACTCTACCTGTGATCCAGCAAATGTTGTAGATCTGCAGTAGTTTTGCTTTAGCTGCAGTTCCCAAGTTCTTAATCATTTCATTGGACACTCCATCACTGCCTGGTGACTTTTTCATTTTTAATTTGGATGTTGGCAGCTCTAGCTCTCTTTGTGTAATGGGTATTTCCATGACTTCATGTGCGGTCTCTTCTTGTCTTGCATTTTGTTGTTTTAAACTTGTCTCTTGTCGTTTCTCTAGGCTAATTTCAATATTATTGTCATTTTCAAAGGAATCTGCAAAGTGATTTGCTGCATGCTTACCTGTTAGGATGTCTCCATCCTTCTTCAGTGTAATTTTGGTGTTCCTTTCTGTACCCTCATCATTCAGCTGTTTTACAAGCTTCCACACTTTTCTTGTGTCTCGTTCTAGATTCAAGGACTCTGTTTTCTCTTTCCAGCTTCCCCGTCTGGCTTGTAGTTTAGCCCATTGAAATGTGGCTTTAGCATGCTGATAGTTATTGTGGTGTTCCTGGCAAGGGTTATTTTCTGCTTGCTTTCGAGATATTTCCATATCATTGTGTAGTTGCTCTAGTTCACTACTCCAGTATGGTTTGTAGTGTTTCCGTGCCCCTCTAGGTATTGTTTCACTGGCAGCTTGTATTATTAGTCTACTGAATTCATCAACTATTTTGTTGATGTCTCTGTCTGTATATAGATCTTTAGTCAGTACACTGGTGTAGTGTTGATACATTTTCCAGTCTGCCTTTTTGTAATTCCATCTGGAGAGAGTGCTGCTCTCCCTGACGGCCTCATTTTGCACAACTAAAAAGACTGGTCGGTGGTCGCTGCCTCCAAGTTGTTTGCCAACAATACGTGAGATATTCCAATCCAGGTCTGGTGAATGGAAAACAAGGTCTGGTGTAGATGCGGTATGCCATGATCTGGAGTAGAATGTTGGTGGATCTGTTGTCTGGTTTAATAGTATAAGCCCATTGTCATCCTGCCAATTTTCAAGCTCTTCACCTCTCTTGTCCACATGTTCATAGCCCCAGCTCTGTGAGTGGCTGTTAAAGTCTCCACATACAATTATTCTTTCTTTTAATGTAATTGTGTCTAGTGCTAGTGGGCGGTCACTCGGACAGTAGTAGTTAAGTAGATGGAAGTCTGTATTTTCTGTCCTGAGGTGCAGCATTTGATATTCCGCCTCATCCATACACACTTCAATCTGACATGCATTGATGTTGTTCTTTACAAGTGTCAATATTCCGCCCTTTTGTCTGTTTTTTTTTTATGTCAGATCGGTAGCACTGGTATCCCCTAATCTTCAAGGCTATGTCGTTGTTTAGATGGGTTTCCTGCAAACAGCATATGCTTATTTGTTCTTAATGCAGGATATTTTCTAATTCTATCTTTTTACTGTACCCATCTCTTTTGCTGTTGATGCCTTCAGCATTCCAGTGCATTATTTTGAGTGGTCTTATTTTGGATTGGCCATAGCTCTATTCTCTCGCCCCCTGACTCCACAGAGCGGTTGAGAAGGACATCCAGTAATAGAGGTTGGGCCCTGTCGAAGCTGAGGGCACGACGCTGCACCTGCCTGAGTGTCCATCACAGGGCAATTGCCATATCGATTTGTGGTTATAGACATACTTCCCATTGGCGTGAGTGCGTGGCATCCTGATTGTTGTAGTGCGCCTTTTGGCTGGTTGCCTCCGACTTCAGCACTTAAACTCGCTAGAGCAGACTGTGGTCTTGCTCGGTATAGGAAGGCCTGGCCAGTCTTGGTTTTCAGTCCCTGGTGACTATTAAGCATCATCCTCACGATAAGGAGCTGGCCTTGATGAGGACCACCGAAGTATAAAAACAAATCCAAAAGTGAGCTGAAGCAACGCTTGGGACAACATACAAATCGAACATATTGAAAGTCTTCACCTCACTTGGAAGACACACATCAGTGTCTATAAATGCGCAAAAACTCCCCCTCCCCCATCAACAATCGTTTTCCTCCCGTCTGCCTCCTCCACATAGCCTGGGCAGATTTACTTTATATTACCCCTCCCCATTCCTTGCTATCCCCCTTTTTCTGTTTCTCGATCAGCGGTCATTTCTTTTTTTCTTTCTGGCATTCGTACAACCAGGACCTGGGTCCCCTACAAAAAAGTTACGTTTTTTTTCCACATATTATGGCGTCCTTAATTTTACTGGTTTTTAATTATATCCTAGGGTGTAGTTAGATTATATTTCCTTTGTGTGTCCGTCAGTCTGTTTTTGTTGTTGTTTTCTGAGGAAGTCCGCCTGTAGGTGGAAACGTCAAAAGTTTTGAACTTTTCTTCTACGTAAAGCTGTCAGCCTACATTGTTTTCAACTCGTTCCCTTCATATCAGCTTTACGGGGGACTGGTTGGTCTCGGGACAAGACGCCGGCCTCGACATAGAGAGGTTGAGGGTTCAAATCCTGTGTACACCAGTTGGGAATTTTATTTATGATTTCTCTCTGCGGCAACCATCAGCAGCGAGGCCCGGCTTGAAACGTCAATTGCTCATCGACGGAAAAAATATGAGTACCTCCGAAGACAGAGTTATCTGCCTGTGCGGCGAGGGACCCCTGTGCACACGGCTGCCAGGGAAAAATGGATTAACACGCAAAATTCATTTCTAGTCTCTAGGGACTTCGTTAGAGGTAAAAGCTGGCGAACGAAAAAAAATCAGCTTTACCGCAGCATTGCAGTTATTTGCCTGTTCCAAGCGCGTAGCCCGTGTCATTGCAGCACTTATGTTCTATCTTTTCATCGTGCTTTGAAGTCAAGATTTCCTTATTTTTGTTGAACTGGTATGGCCCCTTCTCATCATATCTCCGAGTCATTATATTTTATCTGTCTTTGTGTTTGATGCTAATTATACAGATAATTCTAATGATATTTTTTTCAAAGTCAAACAGCTCATCCCATTTGCTTGTAATATATCTCTGTCTTCCACTTTATGTATGGACCATGTTAGGCACTGATAACAGTAGATGAAAATGTATCTAATTTCATTTGTCCTACATTTTATTATTCAAATTAAGGGACGCAATGCAAGGTAACTTTTATAGTTGGATATGTTGTAGTAGCTTCCCCTGTGTATCATAGCAAACAAAATGGCCAACTCTAGTTGATAAGATCTCGAGTAATTGTGGTCTTTAGGAATAGTTTGTTCGGCGTGAGTACTTTCATCGTGCTGCCAACGTAATCAAAGGCAGGAGTAATGTTTTCAATCTGGAAATGGCACAAATTTAAAGCTCTGATACCTTTTTCAGAACATATCAAATATTTTCGTCTGATCAGTAGGTACGCGAGGGTTGACCAGTGCCACTATCAGCAGAAGAGCTGTAGTTCTATTTATTGACCCATAAGTCACATCGAGCAGTTTGTCAACATTTCATAAATAATTAAAGCTCTAAATAGCGCAGATATTGTATGTATATGACCCTTTTCGTCTTGTCAAACGGTCTAGTGGAGGCTGTTGTATATTTTTTTTTTTTAGTTTTTGCTTTTGTCGCAGCTCCCTTCGTGGCCAATTCTACCAATGTTTGACAAACACACACGGCTACGGAATGAACAAGTCAGGCCCACTGATCCACAGAGTTTTTCCATCCTTTTTCATGAGTTTTTTTTTTTTTTTTCTCTCTAAGTTTTTGCCTTAGCACAGTCTCAAATGATGTTATACCATTCCTTATACATGCGCTTCATGATGTGTGATCACTAACCAGATGTTTCCAGTCATTATCACAGATGGAGCAGTCATTCAGAGATGATTTACATATATTTATATATATATATCAGTAGTTTAGGTGGGCAGCCTATGCTTTCTAGCACCCTGTAGAGCCCATTTCTATTTACTCCGATGTTAACGACAACCTTACTTAACCTGGAAGCTGCAGTGGCACAATGGTTACTAAGGACAAGTGATTGGGTTCGATCCTGATCGACGGCTTCCAGATGCACCCATCCTTAAATGGGTACATGATTTTTCTGGGAAAGGAAACACTGCCGCAGCCGTAATACTGACCTTCTCCCCCCCCCCCCCCCAAAAAAAAAATGTACCAGGTTCTATCAAAATAAAATACAGACACTAACAGCAGATTATATGTACGCCACAACGTGGTGTTACTGGCAGTTTAGCAACTTGGCCCTCTGACCATCCTCTAAAGCAATGACAACAGAAGCTGCAGGGAGCGGTCAGACACAAAACACAACCTGCCGCACCATGTTCCGCGCTGCAACACCGGGCATTTGTCACAAGAGAGGAAAAACGTTTTCGACACAACAACCGAAAATCAGATATTGTCACGCGGATGTTTTTATACTAACTTATCATGTTGTATCATTTTCTTGAAGCTTTCTCTAGACTACCTAATGATGTTGTATCATTTTTGTAATGCTTTCTCTAGACTAACCTATTCTGTTGTATCATTCTTGTAATGTTTTCTCTAGACTAGCCTATCCCGTTGTATCATCCTTGTAATGCTTTCTCTAGACTACCTAATCACGTTGTATCATTCTTGTAATGCTTTTTCTAGACTAACCTATCCTGATGTATCCTTCTTGTAATGCTTTCTCTAGACTATCATGTTGTATCCTTCTTGTAATGCTTTCTCTGGACTAACTATCATGTTGTATCCTTCTTGTAATGCTTTCTCTAGACTAACTATCATGTTGTATTCTTCTTGTAATGCTTGCTCTAGACTAACTATCCTGTTGTATCATTCGTGTAATGCTTTCTCTGGACTAACTATCCTGTTGTATCCTTCTTGTAATGCTTTCTCTAGACTAACTATCCTGTTGTATCATTCTCATAATTCTTTCTCTAGACTAACCTGTTGAGTTATTGAGTTATTTGCGAGTCATCATAATTATACTCCGAGCATGTCCATAGGTGCTCAGATCCCCTCCTCAGCAAGTCCCGGTGTGTCCAGCAACTGACGACTCCAGTTCTGTGTTGGTTGATAAATCTTCTTATACGCACAATAAGTTGCTCGCTTCTGGCTGTGCCTATCTTAACCTTCCATTTCTTTTATCCAAAGGAGTGATGTAGACTTATGGATGTCGAGGTCCTGTGCCCTACCCACATATCGGAGGACATTGATGATGTCCGTCAAATCCATTCGTTGACCGTCTTAAACGACAGCGCAGATAGCCAAACTGTCCGCTATTTCATTTCCCCGTACTCCCGCATGTCCAGGGACGTAGAAAAAAGGTGACCTTACGTATTTTTGACTAAAACAATGACTCGACCATTGCATGCGTACAGAACCCGCCACCACTTTTTTTTATCATGTTCATTGATAAATTAGTATGCAGGCGTGGGTGTAGTCTTGTGACTCTAACCATTTGAACGCCCTGTTGACTACCATCACCTCCATCGTCATGCTACTCGTGGTCATAACGTATGCACCACTGTCTCCATTGATTATTCTGCTCGCCAAGCGTGCTCTAAATGCGCATGCTCTCCTTTGGTGTCGTATTGCAGATCCGTCTGTATAGATGACTGCATCTTTCTCATCGGTGTTATCCCAGATGAGGCCGTTGACTTCCGCATTGACCACGACTGAGTTCTGTTCCCTACATTTCCTGTCGAGTGTGACAATACACGAGAATGTCCGCCTGAATGACGTAGGTACCGGTATCCATTCCTCAACAGCGCTGTTATTGGTAAGCCCACAGACCTATTTGATGACATATTCTGCTCGGTCCACCCATGATTTGCCTCTTCTTAGTCTGACACCTTTCTCTGTGTTGAGCTCTTGGTGCGTTGGATGCCCTTTATCTGCACTTATCTTCAGGTATGATTGTGCCCTCCAAATCTTGATTCTGTCATCCATGGTTGGAATGTCAAGACGATACCTCATTGCTACACAGGGAGTGTCCCTCGTACACCCCAAGATAATGCGCATGGCTTTATTCTGTATTTTCTCCAGCCTGTCAATTTGAGTTGTACTGACAGTAAGAATTGCCATGGCATACTCGACTGGTGCGAGGACCGTGGAACAGAGAAAAGGGTAAGTAGCCTCTACACGATGTTGGCAGCTGCCATGACCTTCAAGGCGGCTAATCCTTTCAGGATTTTGTTATCACATGGTCGACGTGCTACCGGAAACACAGACTGCGATCAAACTTAACTTCGAGGTACGTTATCAACTTGTCCTGGTCACCTCATCAGCCCCCATTCGTACCACCGGTGTTTCTGTGTTAACGATATGATTGTTAAGGGAGACCGTGCAACTATGCTTTATAAGGATTAATCAATGTACCTGATACTCCACACCAGGGAGTGATGCGATCGAGTTCGTCTTGCATTGTTGAGGCAATTTCCCGTCTGTCCTTTCCCTGACGATATACCCGAATGTCATCAGCAAAAGTCATATTATTCCCCTCCCATCCAATTGTTATTCAGTTATCGTTATTGTGTACACGTTAAATAGAACTGGTGACAATGGTGAGCCTTGTGGCAGTCCTGGACAAATGGATGTTGGCTCGGATGACCAACTTTATCATTTGAGTATCACCTTCCTTTGAAATAGTGCTGCAGCGATCCATCTAATGAGAAGGGCTGCACCGCCAGTTTGAGGAGCATGTGCATGAAGTATTCAAATGGTACCCTGTTGCATGCATCCTCCAGATCTATAGCAGCAGCACATGTCTCCTCTCGTCCGTGGAAGCCTTCGAAGACGCCATAGGCGAAGACTGTCAAATTGAGCCATGTCCCTTTGTTATATCTATAACCTAAGTGTGGGTGGGAATGATCGTAACTGTTCAAGGTGACAGGTGAGGATACGGGCAACTATTTTCTCCAGTAGCTTACCCGTAGTGTTCTGCATTGTGATGATTATGTAGGCACTGATCTGAGAATGGTCTTTGTTTGGCTTCGGTTGAGATAGCAAGTGCACTACTCCTTAATCTGGCCACATTGGATGCTGGCATTAAACTCTTTGTGCTGTTTTTTTTCCAATCGTCGTTGGCTAATTCGCAAATGTCGTCATACCCACACAATCTGGACCTGAGCACTGTTGTGTGACTTTTCAAGTGTTGTGTGACCTTTCAAGTGTTGTGTGACATTTCAAGGGTTGTGTGACCTTTCAAGTGTTGTATGACCTTTCAAGTGTTGTGTGACCTTTCAAGTGTTGTGCGAATGATATCGGTTGTGATTGTGATATCTTCTCCCAGCACTACATCCTCACACAATTCTGAGAGAGTGACCCCCGTATCCGCATTCTTACAACCTAATTTCTTTGGTCCATCTGCTCAATGTAGCGGGCAGCAGGGCCTTCCCTTTGCTCTCATTAGATTTGTGCCACGTCTAGCCTGTATCTGGAAGTCTGGTATGCCTCTGTGTCGTGTTGTGAGAATAACCTATCCTGTTGTACCATTCCCTGAATACTTTCTCTAGACTAGCCTATCCTGGTGTACCATTCCCTTAATACTTTCTCTAGACTAGCCTATCCTGTTGTACCATTCCCTTAATACTTTCTCTAGACTAGCCTATCCTGCTGTACCATTCCCTTAATACTTTCTCTAGACTAGCCTATCCTGCTGTACCATTCCCTTAATACTTTCGCTAGACTAGCCTATCCTGTTGTACCATTCCCTTAATACTTTCGCTAGACTAGCCTATCCTGTTGTACCATTCCCTTAATACTTTCTCTAGACTAGCCTATCCTGTTGTACCATTCCCTTAATACTTTCTCTAGACTAGCCTATCCTGTTGTACCATTCCCTTATACTTTCTCTAGACTAGCATATCCTGCTGTACCATTCCCTTAATACTTTCGCTAGACTAGCCTATCCTGTTGTACCATTCCCTTAATACTTTCGCTAGACTAGCCTATCCTGTTGTACCATTCCCTTAATACTTTCTCTAGACTAGCCTATCCTGTTGTACCATTCCTTTAATACTTTCTCTAGCTTAGTCTATCCTGTTGTACCATTCTCTTAAGCTTCCTTAAGACCAACATATCCTGTTGTATCACTCGCTCTGCATAATAATTTCCTAATTCTTTAGAACAGATCGAATCATCATCATCATCGAGTGCCGTATCCGCAACGAAGGTTGGCTACCATGGAGCGCCATTCTGCTCAGTCTCTTGCTTTGATGGTGCAGGTTGTCATAGGCTGATTTGTCCATCTTTTGATGTTACTCGTCCATGTTAGTCTTAGTCTGCCTTTGCCTCTTTTGCCTTGTATTTTCCCTCCAGGATTACTTTTAGTAGGCTGTTGTGTCTTTTAACATGGCCCAAAAATACAGATCGAATAACAGTTAAAAATTGGTGAATTAGATAAAGTAACCCCGAAGCAATCATATAGGGGAATAAACAGAAAATCCAAAACAATAAAGATTATAGAAATAATCGCGACACTTATTTTCACCACTATGATCATCATCATCGTGTGCCTTCTCCACAACGAAGGTTGGCTACCATGGATCGCCATTCTACTCTATTTCTTGCTTTGATGGTGCAGGCTGACATAGATTGACTTGTCCATCTTTTGATGTTACTCGTCCATGTTAGTCTTGGTCTGCCTCTGCATCTTTTACCTTGTATTTTTCCTTCCAATATTACTTTTAGTAGGCTGTTGTGTCTTTTAAACATGCCCCAAAAATTTCATTTGTCTTGTCTTAATTGTATTTAGTAGTTCTCTTTTTATTTTCAGTTGTTTTAAAACTTCATCGTTTGTTATCTTGTTTCCATCCATTCTACCTATTCTTCTGTAAATCCACATTTCAAAGGCTTCAATTTTCTGTTCTGTTTTCTTTTCTAATGCCCATGTTTTCTGCACCATACAGGAATATTGAGAAGACGTAACATTTTGCCATTCTTAGTTGCAGCTCTGCTGATATTTGTTTTCTATACCACTATAACTATAACACTAACCACTATAGTGTTCGGATTTCGAATAATCCATTCGTAGTTCATATCATCTTCCTTTATGGCTTTGTAGTATCGAGGAAATATATTGTGGTCTATTGCTCTTATGTTGGCCTCCGCCGCTGTTATGTTTTCCTAGTGTTTCTAATATCCCATCAATCCATCCTTTTGTGACCAGCTTTTGGATTTGATTTCCTCGTAGATATAATAAACTCGTCTTCATATGTTGCTCTTTCAATCTTATTGCGTGGCCAAACCACTGTAACTGTTGTTTCTTTATGTATACAATGGCTACGATCGTTATTTTTAGCAATTTTTTCTTAGTTCTCCTTGAGTTATCTCTCAACTTTTTCCTGCCATGTGCCTGATACATTTAATTTCGGTGATGGTTATTTCGCTGATTATTGTTAAGTTTATATTACAGGTCTGGCGTTGTTAGCACAATGTTGATATGAACATTTCTCTGTTAAGCTCTGCCAAATTCTTTTTTTTTTCTTTTCTTTCTTTTTCTTGTCTTTCTTTTTTCTTGTCTTTTTTTAAATTGTATTTATGCTGATACGTACATATTTCAATTATGTTTTCTTTTGTCATTTATTTAATTTGTCTTAGAGTGAATGGTGCGTTATGTATCCTCTATTTAACTGGAAGCCTATTTGGCAGTCGGGAGCCGCGATAGCTCAGTGGTTAGTGAACGGAACTACAAAAGACAGGAGCTAAGGTTCGATCCCAACCAACGGCTTCCGGTTCACCCAGCCTTTAATGGGTACCGGGTTTTTTTCTGGGAAAGTAAAGCGGCACGGGCGTAATACCGACCACATTACCCCAAAAATCATGTGCCGAAGGTCTGTAAAAATCTATGGTCACTAACACCATGTTCCCTTTACGCCACTTGGCATGATGGGGGTACTTTACTTTTTTTTTTACTATTTGGCAGTCACTAATCTGAACTTATATAACTGGTCCTTGTCTTCTTCTTTCTGGCGTACAACTTTCCTAATTAACAAGTTGGAAAATATATATGTATTGCTTGCAATATACACTGTCCTTCTTTTCGTATTGGTACGAGGATGACCAGTTTCCAGTCTTTATCTGGCTTTATGTTGTTGCGTGGTGCGTGATGATGGTGACGTTTGTGATGAAATGATAGTGTTTCTGAAATTATTGTTGAAAACAAATTTGATTTGTTGATTGCAGTACAAGAAGACATGTCACCAGACGTGTTAGCCACACATGCATGAGATATTCTCATCTCGTCAGCCAAAACATCATCCCCAGAAAAGGGCACAAGAAATAACATTACCTCTCAGACCAAAAAAAACTGACCCTCGTAGAAGAAATAAAAACACTTAAGTAAACAGGAGCAAAGCGAAACAGCGATGAATACATAGTGTACATAAAAGAAGTTAGAACAGGGATTAGAGGCAAAAGTAATTATATTATGAACGCTCGTGGCAGAATTGAAGAGCTTTGTCAGTAAGGGAAAGAAGGCGAAATGTTCAGATAAATGAGAACGATATTAGGAAATCTTAGACCACCATTTCAAGTAATTAATGTTCACAATGGCAACACACTAACCGAACAAGAAGATAAATTATAACGATTGTGCGATTGTTGCACAGCAATGTATAAAGATGTTTCAAAACACTGAAATATATGAATAGAAAGTTGTTGTTGTTGTTGTTTCATTCGCCAGCTTTCAACTCTGACGAAGTCCCTAGAGACTAGGAACTGAATTTTTCAATTTTTCCCTGGCAGCCGTGTGCACAGGGGTCCCTCGCTGCACAGCAGATAACTCCGACTTCGGAGGTACTCATGTTTTTTCCGTCGTGAGTAACTGACGTTTCAAGCCATGCCTCGCTGCTGAGACCAGGGGTGGTTGTCGCAGAGAGAAATCATAAATAAAAATCCCAACCGGTGTAGCCAAGATTTGAACCCACAACCTCTCTGTCCCGAGGCCGGCGTCTTGCCTCGAGACCAACCAGTCCCCCATGGACTGGGAATATGAGGAAACTGCAACAAAGAACACATTTCATGCATAGCCTTCAATGATTCCTGCTGCCTATCCACCATAGTCCAATAGTTCACGTCCTCCCAAAGTGATGATCGTCATATTTCTTTAAAAATGTATAGCGCTTGATGATGTTAGGCCATCGTTGTTGGCTCCAATTTCGAACATATAAATACGCAGTTGGTCGTCAGATTATTCCCGTCGCAAATCAAACAACAGACCGTAAGATTAGCGTACGGCCGGTCTAGGGATTTACGATGAGCCATTACGATGACGTAGCACACATAACAATGTCGCAAGCACAGCAATGACGCGCCCTTTAAATTCTTGATTACTTTAGTGAATGTAGCCTACGACGAACAGAACATGGTGCAAATTCCCTAAATATATAAAACTGCGGCTGACGAAGCAGTTCACATTAATGAGTAACATGGAAATAACTTGCGTCAAGCAAATCCAACAACGGTCATGAACAGCACCAATGTGACGCAAAGCGCACAACAAGCCTAGACGGTGGAAGGTCGCATTTACAACACTTGATTTGTCGAAAATGGAATATTGCGGGCGTACGACATTGATTTATCAGCGTATATGTAATAAGTAGATCATCATCTTGACTTTAACGCATAGGAGTGCAATTTAGAACCGAATTAATCAGACATCGAATGCACTTTCTGCAGCGATCGAGAGAACGTGGACTAGATCCGCCATCTTAGAAACGGAACGAATAGACAGTGAAGAAAAAGAACCAGAGCCTATGCAAGATGAAGTTCGTCTCGCAATAAAAAAAATCTGAAAAAAGGGAAGTCACCAGGAAGTGATGATGTTCCCGCTAATGTATCCAAGCTGAGGGAGGCCAGCGTTCGTATTTACCTTGCACTGTGTGTGAGGATCTGGATGAATGCAGACTGGCCAAAGTCTGGAAAAGATCAGTTTACATTCCAAAGAAGGGAAATCTGAAGCTGTGTTCCAACTACAGAACTATTACCCTATTAATAGCCAGCGAAATACCCTTGTGGACCGTCATGAATAGGATAGCAGGAAAGTTAGAACAAGAACTTCATATAGTTCTAGCAGAATTCAGACATAGTAGTGACACCCGAGACCACATCTTTAACATGAGAAACTTCCTTGAGAAGTGTAGAAAATACAACATAGAGCTGAATACATGCTTCGTGGATTACAGCAAAGCCTTTGACTGCGTACAACATCAGAAACTGTGGAACATCATGAAAGATTTGGCTTTCTAACACTCCTAATACAGTACTTTCAGGGCTTGTAGTGTTTCTCGCTACCCATCTCTATTCAGGGTGTGATGTTCGATTTTATCTAATGAGTCTATGCCTGCCAACTTTACTTCTCTTATAAGTGTTATTTTTAGTGTCTATTTAGATCTTCCTTTTTCTGCATCCTGATGTTTAACATAGAACAGCCTGTTTTGGAATTCTCTTGTTGTCTCTTTTCAGCACATGTCCGACATAGTAAAAGCATCAGCACTAGATAGAGGCAGATTAGGGGAGGCAATTCTAGGTAACTGTGATAACTGGGTTTACTGTAGTAGCCTCCCTTATGTGTTCCAGTAATAAAATAATAATGGCGGATCTCACTTGATAACATTGAACTGCTGCGAGCATAACAATCATTGGGGCATTAATTGCCCATGATGAGTTAATGCTGGCAAAATAAAGGAGGTTTGAGTAATGTTTCCAATCTGGAAATGTGAAGTTATGATACATTTTTCTGAATACAGCAACTATTTTCATCGGATCAGCAGGTACATGACATTGATTGATTGACATGAGAGTGAGAGCACAATAATAATATAACATAACACAATAATATAATATAAAAATGGTATTAGTATTTCAAAATTGTTTACATTTATTACAATGTATATATTATGCTGTGTTCCTTTATTTGTATGATATAGGAGAATTAGATACTTGTTCGCTGTTACGTTTTTTGTGTCAGAAAGATGGTTTATTCTATCATTCCAATGCAGATCAGTGTATAATAATATAGTTCAGTAGAGTATAAACCGTATAGATAAAAAAAGTTCCACTGTTGGGATCTTCCCCAGCGAAGCGGAGTCACAGTACATAGTACATGCATGTGATCTGAAATTCTCTACAGTGTTCGCAATAGTGTGTTCTGTGTTGATTGCAATATACGTCATCATTGGAATACCGTCAATATGACAGTTAGGCGGCAGGAACTTTTAATTACTGTATCTGAAAAGTGTTCCTTGTTGCAGTTTCCCTCATATTCCAAGTCCGGCTTGTTGCAGAGCTACTGAGTTAAGTGCTCAGTGTACATCGTGAGCTGTGTGTATCATCCGTGTTGATCATGTTTCGATATTCCAATTGGTTTACGATGAATGATGATATCGTATGTACAATACACAGTATAGAGTAACATGTATTATGAGTTGGACGGTTGGTTAGTTACAATAAAAGTGTAGTAATAGCCTCCGTTACTCATAGTTGACTAGATTTTTCAGCGCCCCTAGAAATGTTATTTTTTCTTTTCTTTCGCCGTGTGTTCTCTTTTCCTATGAATCTGTCTGCTTTGAACTTCTTGTTTGAGTTGGAGCTTTAGAGTGTGTTTCCAGTAATTGTGGTCTGCAGCAATTTCTTCCAGGCTGCAGGGTTAGTTTATGTACAGCGTACAGTCTTCATGTTGCAGTTTACACGCGTATGCAAATAGTTTTGGGCTCCCCCCTAGTCCTTTTTAATTAAAATAAATAATGAACTACACGTTTACAAATAAAGTAAAGCCTTAAGTTAATCATAATAGAATGCTTCTGAGCCTTCTCCGCATAGGAAGGTTGGCTACCATGCAGCGTCATTCCACTGTCTCTTGCATTGATAGTGCAGGTTGTCATATGTTGACTTGTCCATCTTTTAATGTTACTCGTCTATGTTAGTCTTGGTCTGCCTTTGCCTCTTTTACGTTGTATATTCCCTTCCAAGATTACTTTTTAGTACGCTGCTGTATCTTTTAACATGTCCTGAAAATCCCATTTGTCTTGTTTGAAGTGTGTTTTAGTAGTTAGTAGTTCCTTGTTTTATTATTAGTTGTTTTAAGACTTTATCGTTTGTTTTCTTTTCTTTCTATCAAATTCCTCCTATTCTTCTATAAGTCCATATTTCAAAGGCTTCAATTCTCTGTTCTGTTTTATTGTCTAATGTTTATATTTTCTGCACCATACAGGAATGTTGAGAAGATATAACATTTTTGCTATTCTTAGTTTTAGCCCTGTTACTTTAGTATATTTTTCATGGACAAAATTACTTTTTTAACCATTCCTATTCTTTTGTTTATTTTTGTTTTACATTTTCATCACTGTTATAGTATGTCCAAGATAGTTGTAGCTCTGGTATATCCAGGTCTATTCATTCAAGTTTGATATAAACTTGAATATTATCTTTGTTTATGATTATAGTTTTAGTCTTTTAATATTTTCATATCTAATCCATATTTTTTGCTTGTCATGTTTATTTCATTAAGTAATTGTTTCAGATCTTTAGGATTTTTTTATAGTATCATCAGCAGATATAGGTTATTGATTATCTTTCCATTAATGTTAGGCCTGTCATCTCTATGATGTCTTTAAGATTTGCTCTGTGTATAGATTGAATATGTTTGTTGATAGGATGCATCCCTGTCTTACTCCTCTTTTTATATCAATAGGTGTAGAGTTCTCTTTGTTATATTTTATATTAAAAGTTATAGATATTACAAAGAGACAGGGCTCAATGCGGCAGTCTTTGCCTATGACGTCTTCAAAGGTTTCCACAGACGAGAGAGACATGTGCTGCTGCTATAGATCTGGAGGTGCATACAATACTATTTGAATATCTCATGCATATGCTCCTCAAACTGGCGGTGCACCCTTTCCTCATTAGATGGATCACTGCTGCACTGTTTCAGAGGAAGGTGATACTCAGATGTAGAAGTTGGTCATCCGAGCCAACATTCATTTGTCCAGGCTGTCACAAGGCTCACCATTGTCACCAGTTCTATTTAACGTGCACACAATAACGATCACTGAACAACAGTTGGATGAGGGGAAGAACTATGACTTTTGCTGATGGTATTCTGGTATATCAACAGGGAAGAGACAGAAGGGAAATCGCCTCCACAATGCAAGACGAACTCGATCGCATTTCTTCCTGGTGTGGGGTTTCAGGTGCCTTGATTAATCCTAATAAAGCATCAGTTTCATGGTTCTCCCTTAACAATCATATCGTTAATACGACCACACCAGTAGTACGAATGGGGGCTGATGAGGTGACCAGGGAGAAGTTGATGACATACCTTGGAGTTAAGTTTGATCCGCAGCCTGTGTTTTTCGGGACACATTGACCATGTGATAACAAAATCCCGCAAAGGATTAGCTGCTTTGAAGGTCATGGCAGCTGCCAACATTGAGTAGAGGCTACTTACTCCTCTGTGCCAGGGTTAGTCTCGCACCAATCGAGTATGCCCTGGCAATTCTTACTGTCAGTATGACTCAAATGGACAGGCTTGAGAAAATACAGAATGAAGCCATGCGCATTATCTTGGGGTGTATGAGGGACACTCCTGTGTAGCAATGAGGTATCTTCTTGACTTTCCAACCATGGATGATGGAATCAAGATCTGGAGGGCACAAGCATACCTGAAGATTAGTGCAGATAAGAGCATCCATTGCACCATGAGCTCAACACAGGGAAAGTGTCAGGCTTAAAAAGAGGCAAATCCTGGATGGGCCGAGCAGAAGATGTCATCAAACAGGTCTGTGGGCTTACCAATATCAACTTTGGCGAGGAGTGGATACTGGTGCCTATGTCATTCAACGGGACATTCTCGTGTATTGTCACACTTGACAGGAAAAGTAGGGAACAGAACTCAATCATGGTCAATGTGGAGATCAATGGTCTTATCTGCGATGAAACCGATGAGAAGGATGCAGTCATCTATACAGACGGATCTGTAATACGACACCAAAGAAGTGCATGGACATTTACAGCACGCACGGCAGGCAGAATAGTCAAAGAAGACAGTGGCGCATATGTCATGACCATGAACAGTATGACGATGGAGGTGATGCAGTGACCAGGGGCATTCAACTGGTTAGAGTCACAAGACTACTCCCATGCCTGTATACTGAGTGATTCGATGAGCATGATAAAAAAAAGTGGTGGCGGGCTCTGTATACATGCAATGGTTAGAGTCATTTTCAGAAGTCAAAAATACGTAAGGTCACATATGTCCATGTCCTAGGACATGCGGGAGTACGGGAAATGAAAGAGCAGACAGGTTGGCTAGCTGCGCTGTTGTTGAGGACGGTCAACCAATGGATCGGGCGACATTATCAATGCCCTCCAAGATGTGGAAAGAGCACAGGACTTCGACAACCACAAATCCACATCACTCCTTTGGATGAAAGAGATGGGAGTTAAGATGGGAACAGCCAGAAATTAGAAACTTAGTGGGCGTGTAAGAAGACTTATCAACCAACACAGAACTGGAGTCATCAGTCGCTGAACACTGCAGGACTTGCTGAAGAGGAGATCTGAGCACCTATGGACATGTTTGGAGTGCAGTGATGATGACCCGCAAATAACTCAATAACATATTCTTCTACTAGGTATGGTGACAGCTTGTCCTTTTTTTGTAAATTGTCAACATACGTTTGTAGCATTATACATCACACCCCACTACTTGCACCTGAGTTTACCGTAAGTGCAATCAATATTGGTTCATGTAATATGTGTTTTATAGTTAAATAGTCACTTTAGTTCTAATCATATTTTCTACAAGGCAGCTTTTGTAATGATTTATTTGATCACATAAAATTAATATTGTAAATGAGGTACTTGAGTTCATGTTGTATTTAAATTTGGTGGAATTATTTGCTGTTCAATTATTTTATAAACATACCATTTACTTTTTGTTTATTATTTTCTTTCAGGACTTTTAGTGTCAGTGGACAATATAGAAGAAAACTACACATTATGAAGTTCTAGGCATTACAAGAGGTGCTACAGCCAAGGATATTCGAGCAGCATTTCATTAGGAAATCTAAGAATGCCATCCAGATGTCAGCAGGAAGGATCCAAACAACACAAGCATTTATTTTAGTGAATGAAGCATACTCTGTGCTGAGTAATCCCATCTGCGTTATGACTATGATGCAACCATTACACATAGTCAAGGTCATGAACACAGCAAGCCACAAAGGAGCCAGCCTTTCTACTACCACCATCATGAGCACTACGATGAACAGATTCGTAGAGCTAGTCAAATAAGAGATGAGGATTACAAGAACCGTTCACATAAATATGCTAAACATCAAAAGATTTCAAACTCAAAAGTTGTTGCCTTTTGTGTTCTGACAATATTGCTAGGTATTGCAACACATTATGTTGTATTTCAGAAGTCGACATCTTTACACCTCAAAACTTTAGACGAACGAGATGCGAAGATACATAAAGCATGGGTGAATGCAAAGAACAGGCTGAATTATACTCAGCAGAGATCAAATTCTTATATTGCTACAAAATGAGAAAAAGAAGAAAGAACAAAGATTTAATGCGGAAGAAAAATAAACTAAGAAATTAGATAGTAAATAAGAAAAATAAAGTAGCAAATAAAGTATTAGTTAAAAAAAAATAAAGTAGCAAATGAAGTATTATTAAGAAAAAAAATATAAAGTAGCAAATAAAGTATTAGTTAAGAAAAAAATAAAGTAGCAAATGAAGTATTAGTTAAGGAAAAAAGTAAAGTAGCAAATGAAGTATTAGTTAAGAAAAATAAAGTACAAATTAAATATTAATTAAGAGAAATAGAGTAAACATTTAAAGATTACATTTCTATAAAAATGTAATAAGGAAACATATGTTGCCAAAATAGTTTATCTAGGACCATTAGGTTAACTCTTTGTTTTTCAGGAAACAGTTTCATCAATATTCTAAAAATAAAATTTCCAAATAGACAGTTTCATCAATATTTTAAAAATAAATTTCCAGATAGACAAGTTTCATCAATATTTTAAATATAAATTTCCAGATAGACAAGTTTCATCAATATTTTAAATATAAAATTTCCAGATAGACAAGTTTCATCAATATTTTAAATATAAAATTTCCAGATAGACAAGTTTCATCAATATTTTAAATAAAAATTTCCAGATAGACAAGTTTCATCAATATTTTAAATATAAAATTTCCAGATAGACATACAAGTCACACATTGAATGTTTTTAACTTGTTTATATAGTTTCCCTTCAGCTTTCTTTCTAGTACTATTGTTTGTTTTATTCAACAGCTCTTCATTTCATTTGAAGTAAGCAGTTACTAGAAGCCGCATTAGCTTAATGGTTAGTGAACTGTTTAATGACAAGCGGTGGGGGTTTGATCTCATCTGACAGCTCCTTGCTTCACCCGTCTTAAATGGGTACTGATTTTTTTTTGGAAAGGCTGGGCTAAAAATAACTAGTAGAAATGAGAGTTAATGTGGAAGTAACTTATATTTTGTATTATTAGCACAGGGTTTTAAAAATCTTCTTTTGAGTGCTATTTGTATTTCTTCTTTGTGGTAAAGTAATTTTTACAATAAATTTGAATGACTGGTGTAGAATTTATTGTAATTATTATGTAATAGTGACTTTTTCAGTAACATTATTGAGGTATATGAATTATCCATATTGTTTCACTACTCAGTCTAAGATAATACATGTGCAACTATTAATATATGAGTTAGTTATCATATTGAGGCAGAAGGTTATGTTTTGAATAAAAAGAAAGTTTCTTGTAATTATATGTATATATGTAAATATATATAAACACGAAGGGTATACTCACTTTCTAAACAAAAGAATGATGCAAGAATGTGCTGTTAAAATTGTTAAGATCTCGAGTCAGATATGGCTGCTTAAGTCATATAAAACCTGCAGATTGAATGAGAGGCCTCCTACAATAGGATCTGACCGCTGCTCTGATGTTTCTATACTTTGTTATGCTAGAAGAGTTTACATGTTTCTCCAGCACCAATGATTGAACTGGCTTTAGTTATTGCTATGAGAGCAGTCTTCCTGCGCCAGAGTGATGATAGGGCTGGCACCAGGCCAAAATAAATACTAATCTGTTACAATTAACAACACACGGCTGAAATAACTGGAATAGACGTTTATTTTTTAACCCTTTCATTGCCATAATGGATAAAAGCAAATATGCACGTAGCCTGTTGTTCTTTATGTGCCATATATATAGGTGTTCATGTCTTTGCACTAATCTCTGGCCGTAGCATTACATCCTGTGCATTGTATCAGTCTGTTGTTGACTGTTTATCATGCCACGACACAAAACTATCATCTAGTATCTTCTCTCTTTGTCATCCATGATCTCTCATTCCCTGTACTTTACAATATTCCAAATTGTCTCTTCTCATGATATGCCCAAAAATGTCAAATGTTTCCTTCTTATGTTTTTTAGGAACTCTTTTTGTGTTGGTCTCATTAAGAATTTTCTTGTTAGTCTTTTTAACTGTCCAGAGAACTCTCAACATTCTTCTGAGTAATATCACCTTTGTAGCCTCCAATAATCTTTTAATTTATTTGTCTTCTGTCCATGATTCACTTCCATAGATCAGAATTACTTCTATATAGCATAAGGAATTCTCTTTCTGACTATTGACATAGACTTGTTGCACATGATGTTTTCATTTTCTGAAAATCTACTTTGGCCTTAGCTATTCTGCTTTTCTATTCCTGTGGTGCATCTTCCATCCAAGGTTATTATTGTACCCAAGTTTTTGAAGCTCTGCAATATTTAATCAAGTTGCTGGACTGGTTGGTCTCGAGACAAGACTCCGGTCTCGAGATAGAGAGATTGTAAATTCAAAATCTGGCTGCAACAGTTGCGATTTAAAATTTGTGATTTCTCTGTGCGGCAGCCACCCCTGGTCTCAGCAGCAAGGCCCGGCTTGAAACATCAATTACTCATCGATGAATAAAATATGACTACTTCCGCAGATGGGGTTATCTTGCCTATGCGACGAGGGGCCCCTGTGCATGTGGTTGCCAGGAAAAATGGATTAACACACAAAATGCAGTTTCTAGAAGACTTCGCTAAAGATGAAAGCTGGCGAAAAAAAAAAAATTTGATGTACATTTCAGTGTCTTTATAAAAATGGGCCACAGTTGTAGATGTCAACAATTTAAGAAGCTGGAAGCTACATCGTACTAAAAATTTGACTCTGAAATGTTAAAATAAAGAATTCAAGGGCATTATTAATATACCTCAACTTGAAAATTAGCTTTCGTTATATATGCAAATTATTATTGCATATTATTACAATATATTAGAGAGTCAATACTTGCCCTTCTTCCTGTTTCTTCACTAATGTTTTAATTAAAGGTCTAAATATATCACATTTGAGGTTTTGTTACTCGTTATTTGTAATTGTGATAAATGCAACATTTCACGCTACCACCAATGCCAGAACATCTACCACCAATGCCAGAACATCATCACCATCATGAGCCATGTATCGCAGCTGTACTTGTTACCTCATCTTAGCTGTTTTCTGATCACAAAATGTGACTTCCTTGAAGATGCTAAGAGCAGCAGGAAACTCGTCAAAGTAAATAGAAATGTTTTGAAGTTATAGCTGTGTCTAAACTATTACCGTGGCTTGAGACACAGACTTATACACAGGTGTGTTTCCTCAGTGACTCCATGAAAAATTGCACCTGGTTGGGCTTTGATGGCAATGGTTAGAATCTTTGGGGAGGTCTAGTCTAACAAGTCTTCTGAATTTTTGTGCCAGGACACTTGGGTGTAAGAGATAATTAACGTGCTGACAGATTTGCCAGTTTAGCTGATGTTGAGTGAGGAAGGTCAATGGACTACACTAATATTCTAAAAGCTTAAAGGATACTGGATGAAAAAACAACTAAAAAAATTACCCGGAGTCCACAGCTATAAACAGAATGCGCAAATATAAGTCATGTCAAGGTGGGAGAAGCCAGATGGGAGCACTACTCAGGATCAAAAACAATTTGTCAACCAACACAATACTGGTGTTGTTCGTCTCTACACAGTGAGTGATATACTTCAGAGGAGATCTGAGCACTTACGGACATGTCCAATGTGCAGTGATGATGACCAGTCAACTAAACTAAAACTAAATGTATTGTTTCAGATAAATAAAATATTACATTGTAATCTACACTAACAGTGGAGTGATTTTCATTAGGGGAAGTACAATTGTTGAACATTGGAATAGGACCTTCTTGAAACAATAACCATACAGAAAGTGAATCCGGTGATATTTTTAAAAAGACAGTTAACACTATGTGTCTAGTCTTGAATAAATAACTCTTCTTTGTCATCGTAAAGTATTTCTGACATAGGAATTAAATGATGCAGAGGATGTAACAAGGTGCATTAAAATAAAAATACATTGTAGAACAAAAGCAAGAATCATCCAGGAAATACACAAACATATTTGTGACTGACATAAATTAACTAAATACAATTTTGAGGAGGAGTTAGGCTAAGAAAATGCACACATAAAAATGTTTTGATGAAAGCAGGCATGCCCGCAAGTAACATTAAATTAGAGGTAAATGCTTGAAGAATGTAACTGAATCTCCTTTGAAGAACACCAAAGAAAGATAAATCTTGTTTTTCGAAGTATGCCAGAAGCTAGTGTGAATCATCATCAAGTACCATGACAGCTGGCGTAGGTGATCATGTCACTCCACAACTTTCGATCTTGATAGCAATTTCTTTTTTCTACCTCCGCCAAGCCATTCTCTTAGGCTGTCTGGTGCTTCCCTCTATCTCTTCATCCCTCAATTTTCCCAGTTGTTACAATCTATTCCAGCTGTTCCTGTCTCATTACATGGCCAAAAAATGATGATTGTTTCTTCCTAATATTTGGATTTTAGCTTTCTTTTTGCTTTGGCCTCTTTCAGAATGATTTCATTACTCTTCTTAGCCGTCCATAGTTTTCTCAACATTCTTCTGCAAAACCACAATTCTACAGCCTCCGGTGATTTTTTGTCTTTTGTCATATTGTCCATGATTCACATCCATATCTTAAGACTGGTTCTAAATAACATTTAAGAACTCTTTTTTTTGTGTTTGTTTCTATTGTCAAAAATGGATTGGACAGTATCTTCCTCATTTTTTGGAAATCTGCTTTTGTCTGAGCTATTCTGCATCTCACCTCTTTAAGGTGAATAGGCACTATAATAGAGATCCGAATGATCAATTTGAAACATTCGACAAGCAACATGATGATTATGCCAATGAGTTTATTGATTCCGTTACACTGGAATGTTTGAATTAATAAGATTGATAAATTAGCTACGGAAGCAGGGAAGCAAACTCAAATATATACATACATGTATAACTTGTTAAAGGCTCAGGCGCTTTGTGAAGTGCAGATATGTAAACCCATTGATACGTAAAACCATTGGTACGTAAAACCATTGAAAGGCAGAGAAGAAATGTTGCCAGTAAAAAAAAAAAATAACTTTTCATGAACTTGCAGTCTCAGGCCTCAGCAGGACATAACTCTGGAGTCATGACCTTGATGTTTGCCTACACCCCCTTCCTCTCCTTACCCTCTCCCTACCTTAGAGTGGCATGAAGCTAAAGAACCGAACCCAGAACACCTGCTTCTGATAGTTAAATTGTCTCCATTTGCAAAACTTTATATACAGAGTTTTTTATCATCATGTGCCATGCAGGTTGGTATACACGATCGTGTCCTTCCACAATTGTCCGCCCACAAAGCATCGTGTCAATTTTGCTGTTGTCTGTACACCTCCCCCCACACCCCCCCCCCCTTTTCCACATACTTTAGGAACCGTTCTTTTTTACTGTATTTCACACCTGTGATCGCTCTTTCAGCTCGACAAATAAATGTCAGTCCCCGTCCGTATCTGACCAAGCTTCGGACCGCTGGGAAGTGACTTATTTCCCTTTTTTGATAGTCAAACATATTATTGCCATGTAGTTGGATTTATGTGTATATCCTTTTATAATTTTTGTGTTGGTATTTGATGTTCCAGTTAAATACAAAACTATTTAGTATTTTCCCTTTTATCTATCACCCGTTGAGAATGTTTAAAATATGGTATGCAGAAAATATCAAATTAAAGAACGGGAATGATTTCAACACACCAAGGATTGGAAACTGATGAGTACAAAAGCAAGTCGTCAGATTATCTTCATCAAACAACTATCCATAAATACTCATATCTCCTCTCGATCTCCTCTCAGCAGTGTAAAAATAAATCTGGCTATTTCACGAGTCTTCTGTTCTCCCTGCAGCTCTCTTGAATTTAGGCAACATTCATCTTAACTGGTACTTGCACCACGGCTACATATTCACCAACGTCATCAAAATCATCTCGTCTCATTTGTTTTTTAGTGTTAGGGATAAGCAATCCGGCACTTTCGCATGGAGACATTAAAAAAAACATGATGTGGTATACAGGGACGTATAACAACAATATCTCTACCTACAACGTTTACCAACAATGTTCTACCCATAACGTTTGACAAAAAAAAAGCTATACCCACAACGTTTGACAATAATAGCTCTACCCACAACGTTTAACAACAATAGCTCTACCTACAACGTTTGAAAACAATAGCTCTACCCACAACGTTTACCAACAATATCTCTACCCACAACGTTTAACAACAATAGCTCTACCATCAATGTTTAAACAACAATAGCTCTACCCACAACGTTTCACAACAATAGCTCTACCATCAATGTTTAACAACAATAGCTATACCCACAACGTTTGACAATAATAGCTCTACCACAACGTTTTAACAACAATAGCTCTACCTACAACGTTTGAAAACAATAGCTCTACCCACAACGTTTACCAACAATATCTCTACCCACAACGTTTAACAACAATAGCTCTACCCACAACGTTTGACAACAATAGCTCTACCCACAACGTTTGACAACATAGCTCTACCCATAACGTTTGACAACATTAGCTCTACCCATAACGTTTGACAACAATAGCTCTACCTACAACGTTTAACAACAATATCTCTACTCACAACGTTTGACAACAATAGCTCTACCTACAACGTTTAACAACAATAGCTCTACCTACAACGTTTAACAACAATAGCTCTACCCACAACGTTTGACAACAATAGCTCTACCTACAACGTTTGACAACAATAGCTCTACCTACAACGTTTACCAACAATATCTCTACTCACAACGTTTGACAACAATAGCTCTACCCACAACGTTTAACCACAATAGCTCTACCCACAACGTTTAACAACAATAGCTCTACCCATAACGTTTAACAACAATAGCTCTACCCATAACGTTTGACAACAATAGCTCTACCATCAATGTTTAACAACAATAGCTCTACCCACAACGTTTGACAACAATAGCTCTACCATCAATGTTTAACAACAATAGCTCTACCCACAACGTTTCACAACAATAGCTCTACCATCAATGTTTAACAACAATAGCTATACCCACAACGTTTGACAACAATAGCTCTACCCAAACGTTTGACAACAATAGCTCTACCTACAACGTTTGAAAACAATAGCTCTACCCACAACGTTTACCAACAATATCTCTACCCACAACGTTTAACAACAATAGCTCTACCCACAACGTTTGACAACAATAGCTCTACCCACAACGTTTGACAACAATAGCTCTACCCATAACGTTTGACAACATTAGCTCTACCCATAACGTTTGACAACAATATCTCTACCTACAACGTTTAACAACAATATCTCTACTCACAACGTTTGACAACAATAGCTCTACCTACAACGTTTAACAACAATAGCTCTACCTACAACGTTTAACAACAATAGCTCTACCCACAACGTTTGACAACAATAGCTCTACCTACAACGTTTGACAACAATAGCTCTACCTACAACGTTTACCAACAATATCTCTACTCACAACGTTTGACAACAATAGCTCTACCCAACGTTTAACCACAATAGCTCTAACCCACAACGTTTAACAACAATAGCTCTACCCATAACGTTTAACAACAATAGCTCTACCCATAACGTTTGACAACAATAGCTCTACCATCAATGTTTAACAACAATAGCTCTACCCACAACGTTTGACAACAATAGCTCTACCATCAATGTTTAACAACAATAGCTCTACCCACAACGTTTCACACAATAGCTCTACCATCAATGTTTAACAACAATAGCTCTACCCACAACGTTTGACAACAATAGCTCTACCCACAACGTTTGACAACAATAGCTCTACCCACAACGTTTGACAACATAGCTCTACCCACAACGTTTATCAACAATACCTCTACCCACAACGTTTGACAACAATATCTCTACCCACAACGTTTAACAACAATAGCTCTACCCACAACGTTTGACAACAATAGCTCTACCCACAACGTTTGACAACAATAGCTCTACCCACAACGTTTGACAACAATAGCTCTACCCACAACGTTTAACAACAATAGCTCTACCCACAACGTTTGACAACAATAGCTCTACCCACAACGTTTAAAAACAATAGCTCTACCCACAACGTTTAACAACAATAGCTCTACCACAACGTTTGACAACAATAGCTCTACCTACAACGTTTAACAACAATAGTTCTACCCACAACGTTTGACAACAATAGCTCTACCTACAACGTTTAACAACAATAGCTCTACCCACAACGTTTGACAACAATAGTTCTACCCACAACGTTTGACAACAATAGCTCTACCCACAACGTTTAACAACAATAGTTCTACCCACAACGTTTAACAACAATAGTTCTACCCACGACGTTTGACAACAATAGTTCTACCCACAACGTTTGACAACAATAGTTCTACCCACAACGTTTGACAACAATAGTTCTACCCACAACGTTTGACAACAATAGTTCTACCCACAACGTTTGACAACAATAGCTCTACCCACAACGTTTAACAACAATAGTTCTACCCACAACGTTTGACAACAATAGTTCTACCCACAACGTTTAACAACAATAGTTCTACCCACAACGTTTGACAACAATAGTTCTACCCACAACGTTTGACAACAATAGTTCTACCCACAACGTTTGACAACAATAGCTCTACCTACAACGTTTAACAACAATAGTTCTACCCACAACGTTTGACAACAATAGCTCTACCCACAACGTTTAACAACAATAGTTCTACCCACAACGTTTGACAACAATAGTTCTACCCACAACGTTTGACAACAATAGCTCTACCTACAACGTTTAACAACAATAGTTCTACCCACAACGTTTGACAACAATAGCTCTACCCACAACGTTTAACAACAATAGCTCTACCCACAACGTTTGATTCAGTGTAAAGACCGCAGTCAGGTGCACGAATACCATAGCACCGACGCTTAGTCCTTAAAGTGGAACCTTCAGCAGAAGTTGGAAGTTATCGAAAGCTGAACAAATCCTACAGCGCTTATTTTCTTATAGAACTGTCTCAAAGCCACGTCCTAGTACGCCCAAAGAAAATGTATAAAGAATTCCCTACGTTCCAGAAAATATGGACTTCGGATTATTTTTATATTCTGTATTGCAACAACTCTTGTGCGTTCAATATGTAATGAAAGCACAACTCTCTCATTAAACCAGTAAACTTTATGTTCATTTATTGTTTATTTTCTAATTCGTTCCTTTTCCTCCCCTACCTCTATCACTCTTTTTTTCTCTCTCTCCAACTCCCCCCCCCCCCCCCCCACTCTCCTCCATGTCTTCCAATGTGATTTCTACACAACATAGTTTATGCATACAAATTCAGTGATTTATATAAAGATGTCAAAATGTGACACAGTAGGCCTATCCATCCCTCGGTATCTTCATGTTTTTTACATCTGGTTTCTAATATATCAAAGGTAATAAAAGGATGAACTAGCTAAAGAGGCAGAAGAAGCAGCAAATAAAGGGAATATGAAAGAACTGTACAACAGCACAAAGAAATTAGGTGGAAAATACAAACAGATCAACGCCTTTATCAAAGACAAGAAAGGAAATCTGCTTAGTAATATAAGGGAACAAATGGAGAGATGGAAAGAACACTTTGAAGAACTTTTGAACAGACCCGGCTCAAATAATCCTCCAGATATACTACCAGCAGAAGAAGAGTTACACGTTAACTGCGGAAACCAAGCAAAGAAGAAATAATGAAAGCCATCAAATTATTAAAAGATGGTAAAGCCACAGGACCAGATGAAATTCCTTCGGAAGCCATCAAAGCAGATATTAACACCTCTACCAAGATGTTACAGGATCTATTGGATAAAATTTGGGAGAGGGAAGAAATACCTAAAGACTGGAGAGAAGGTTATATGATCAAACTACCAAAGAAAGGAAGTTTACAGGAGTGCACAAATTATAGGGGAATTATGCTACTATCAGTGCCAGGAAAAATATTAGGCAGAATCATTCTGGAGAGACTAAAAGAGGCTATAGAGAAACACTTGAGAGATGAACAAGCAGGTTTTAGGAAGAACAGATCATGTGCTGATCAAATAACTACCCTACGTATAATAGTTGAACAAAGTTTAGAACTAAAATCCCCACTATATATTGGATTCATAGATTACGAAAAGGCATTTGATAGTTTAGACAGAAGAATGCTTTGGAAGTTGCTGAGTCATTACGGAGTCCCCATAAAGTTTATTAACCTGATAAAAACATGTATGAAGGAACAAAATGTAGTGTGGTGCATGAAGGACAGTTTACAGAAGCATTTGAAATAAGAACAGGAGTAAGGCAAGGATGCCTCCTGTCTCCATTTCTCTTTCTACTGGCCATAGATTGGATTATGAAAATAACTCAAAACAACAGAAATGGGATCCAGTGGTCACTGACCAAACAACTTGATGATTTAGACTTTGCTGATGACATAGCTCTTCTATCACACAGCCATCAACAGATGCAGGATAAAATGAGTATATTAGATGAGAGATCACAACAGCTAGGACTAAAGATTAATAGAGATAAGAACAATATTATGAGAATTAATGCAGTTGGCAATAACCATATAAAACTAGGAGAAATACCTCTACTAGACGTACAATCTTATATATATCTGGGCAGTAATATAGATAAAGAGGGAGGAACAGAAAATGATACCAAAATAAGGATATCAAAAGCAAGAGGAGCTTTCATTGCACTGGGAAACATATGGAAATCCAAAGAAATTAGGCTAAATACAAAAATAAAAATTTTCAACTCAAATGTTAAGTCGGTCCTATTATATGGCTGTGAAACATGGAGAATGACAAAATTGACAATCACGAAAGTACAGACTTTCATTAATGGATGCTTGCGCAGAATAAAGGGATGGAAATGGCAGGACAAAGTCACTAACGTGGAATTATGGAAATGTACCGGTCAAATACCAGTGGATAAAGAGATACAGCGAAGACGATGGCGATGGATAGGACACACACTACGGAAGCCACTGAGAGTATTACACAACAGGCCCTTTTTTGGAATCCCCAGGGGAAAAGACAAAGAGGAAGACCAAGGAATTCTTGGAGAAGACAGATAGAAGCAGAGATGAAGATGATGGGGAAGACATGGAATGATCTTAAAAGAATGGCAAAAAAAGAACGACTTGGAAAGTGTTTGTTGAAGACCTATGCTCCACCAGGAGCTAAAAGGTAAAAGAGAGAGAATAAAAGGATGGAAATGGCAGGACAAAATCACTAACTTATAATTATGGAAAGGTGGCAGTCAAATAGCAATGGATAAAAGACGCAGTGACGACGATAAAGCTGGAAAGGACACACATTGCGGAAACCAACTAACAGTATTACACAACATGCCCTTCTTTGGAATCCCCAAGGAAAAAGACAAAGAGGAATACCAAAATATTCTTGGAGAAGACTGATGAAAGCAGAGATGAAGATGATAGGGAAGACATGGAATGATCTTGGAAGAAAAGAATGACAAGAAATAGAACGGTGTGGAAAGTGTTCGTTGAAGAACATGTCCATAGGTGCTCAGATCCCCTCCTCAGCAAGTCCCGTCCAGCGACTGACGACCCCAGTTCTGTGTTGGTTGATAAGTCTTCTATACGCCCACTAAGTTTCACGTTTCTGGCTGTGCCCATCTTAACTTCCATTTCTTTCATGAAAGAAGTGATGTGGGCTCATGGTTGTCGAAGTCCTGTGCCCTTCCCACATCTCGGATGGCATTGATGACGTCCGCCAGATCCATTGGTTGACCGTCTTCAACGGCAGCACAGCTCCGCTCTTTCATTTCCCATACTCCCGCATGTCCAAGGACATAGACAAAGATGTCCCTACGTATTTTTCACTTCTACAATGACTAGACCCATTGCACGCGTACAGAGCCCACCTCCACTCTTTTAAAATCATGTTCATTAAATCAATTAGTATGCAGGTGTGGATATAGTCTTGTGACTCTAACCAGTTGAATGCCCTGGTCACTGCCATCACCTCCATCGTTATAACGTATTCACCACTGCCGTCCTTGACTATTCTGCCTGCCGAGCGTGCTGTAAATGCCCATGCACTCCTTTTATGTCGTATTACAGATCTGTCTGTATAGATGTCTGCCTCTTTCTCGTCGGCGTTATCCCAGATGAGACCCTTGACTTTCGCATTAACCACGACTGAGTTCATTTCCTGTCGAATGTGACACGAGTATGTCCTCATGAATGACGTAGGCATCAGTATCTACTCCTCGCCAGTGTTGATATTAGTAAACACACAGACCTATTTGATGGCATCTTCTGCTCGGCCCACCCATGATTTGCTTCTTTTTAGCCTGATACATTTCCCTGGCGCAATAGATGCTCTTTATCTGCACTTATCTTCAGGTATGAGTGTGCCCTCCAGATCTTGATCCTGCCACTCATGGTTGGAAAGTCAAAAAGAAACCTCATTGCTACACAGGGAATGTCCTTCGTACGCCTCAAGATAATGTCCATAGCTTCATTCTGTATTTTTCTAGCCTGTCATTTGGCGTCGTACGGACAATAAGATTTGCTAGGGTATACTCGATTGATGCTAGGACGATCTCCTGGAATAGAAGGAATAGGTTATTACCCTAAGTTTGATTATAATTGTCTGTGATTTCCAAGGGATGTAACTATAGCAATTTTAAAAGAGTAAATGAGAGTTAATTAATCATAGTCAAATGTCGGGTCCACTAGTGAATAATTTTGAGGTCCCATCATGGTATGTTTTATAATTTACTCATAATTTTTATTTTCTTTTATTCATTTTTGCTATAAATGTATCGAAATGGATAGTTTTTAATTAGATATTTCGAAGGGGAGGTGCAAATAGTGCATTTTCTTGTAAAATGCGTTGCCCGTGGCCGTGTTATATTAATTTTTTTTAAATTTCAAAATAATTTCAGTGTGAATGAGAGTATTGATTGAGAGTGAATAAAAATACAATTTGAATTTGTTTTTTATTAATTAAAAAAAAACAACAACAGCGCAATGAGTCTGAATGAGCGCTGGCGTCTCAAACATAAACACGTTTTATATATATATAAACATTATTATAACCTATGCTCCACAGGGAGGGAGCTGAAACTACTGAAAGTAAAAGTCGAAAGGTAGAAGAAGATTGTTATAAATATAAAATATTTAGCAAAACAACAGATGATGCTGTGGTTAAATTTTAAATGTTGCAGTCTTGACTTGAGTCTGTAAAATAATGAGGGTATACTTTTCTACTAGTTTATAATAATTATTAATTTTAAAAATATGTTATTATGTAACTGGTAACAACATTTTTAATTAATCTCATGAACATAATTCATAAAGTTATAAGTTATATATGCCAACAATATCAGTAAGGGAAAAGAAATTGAGATGAATAAATAATAATTTAATTTAATGAACAATATACCATTAACAATCACAATGCTACTGTGTACTTTTTTTAACAGTCTTATCTCTGAACATAATCATTTGTGTACAACTTACAAGATATGATGGTGTTGCTGTTGGATACTCACTTGTCTAATGTCTCAGCATCTATTAAGTGTTCAATCTTTAAATTTAGTTTCTTTTATGGATGTGCATTTTGATGATTTTGTTTTGTTTGTTTTCACCCCAGTCGAAAACCTTTCGGTCTAAACATTGGCATGGTCGTTGGTTCTTTGTTACTTTCTTTGGTTTTGATTTGTTTCGTTCGCACAGCTGAAAATCTTTATTCCTAGTTCCTATCTCTTTTTATTATTATAATACTAGATGACAAAATAAATACCATGGACAGCTAAGAAGAGTAATGAAAATGTTCTGAAAGAGGTCAAAGCAAAAAGAGAGCTAATTTCCAATATTAGGAAGAAACAATCATCATTTTTATGGCCATGTAATGAGAAGAGAACAACTGGAATATATTGTAACAACTGGGAGAATTGAAGGACGAAGAGATAGAGGGAAGCAAAGAGAGTAAATACCAGACAGCTTAAGAGAATGGCTTTGCAGAATGTCAACAACAGAAATGATGAATAACTGTCGAGATCGAAAGTTGTGGAGAGACATGACCACCTACGCCAGCAGGCCCAGTACATGCTGATGATGATGAGATGACAAAATCTAATAATTGGAATAGCTGGAGAGGTCATCACAGAGAGGTGAAATGAAAAATAAAGGTCACAACACAAACAATATCTCCCCTCAACAATGAAGGGTATATAAGGAACATGTTATTTTGATTGCTGTTTAGGACTTGCCTTTTTCATAATAAAAACATGTTATAAATTTCTCGGTGAAAAGTAATAAATTGAAATATTTTTGTTATTATTTCTTTTCCAAAATCACCCATGGCTTCAATCTCTTCTTTAGTTATCAGATATCTTAGGCCAAAAGTTGCAAATCTTGCAGTTTGTTGTAAACTACAACACAATGCATTTGCATCCACTTTAAGAGTTGTCAGTGAAGTGAAAGATTTGTTATATAAATGCAAACAAGTCCACAGCAACAACAACAAAAATGGTGACTCATTAGTTCATATTGGGAATGTAGTTTTATTTTCCTATGACCTTTCACGCATTTTTTGGGCGTTGTAGTCAGTATCACACCAGACAGTATTTTGTGAGAGGAAAATCTCTAGTATCTATCCTCAGGGGCTGGGTGCATCCTGAAGTCATGTTGGTCCAAAGATTCCCCAATAATAATATGTTTATTATCTTATTATCACAGTCACATTATATATATATATATATATATATATATATATGTGTGTGTGTGTGTGTGTGTGTATGTATACTTTGTGTTTAGTTAGTTAACTAGTTCATTAGTTGACAAATTATCCTTGCTGCACATCTGAGAACTCATCAATCTTTACTGTTTACTTATTACTTATAAATCATTTTTTAACTAGAGTCTGTCAATAGCAGTATAACATTATATGCTATAAACAAGGAATATGACACAGTTTACAATTGGAAGCAGCATATTACAAATTGTACCTTGCATATAATTTTCTATGGATTGTCAATACTAGAATCTTGCGTATACTGCAATTTAACAAAGATCTGTGAAAGCGATACGAAAGGTTCTGTGAAGCTTGAGAATTTGTTAAAAGTGTAAATGTATGAGCATACCATAGGACTTAGTCCTATGAGGTACATGTCACAACACTACATAACTAAGTCTTGGCATTAGAAAGTGAGGCTGCAGGTAGTATTGTCTTCAGTCTAATTAAATCAGTGTCCTTATGACCCCTTTATGGAGCATATTGCCATGGACAAGGCCTCTCCATCCACACATATTCTTAGATATTTTCTCCACTTCTTTTCAGTCTAGGCTAATGTTCTTGAGTTCTTCTATGGATTTTCTTCTCCATGTTTTCTTTGTGTGAGTCCAGTTCATCTCCATTTTCTATTCATAATCTGTTGCTTGACTGGCCCTTGTTTTGTTCTTTCCCAGATATCCTCGCTTATCTTGTGATACCATCTAATAATAAGAATGTTCCTCAGACAGTTATTTACAAATGGTTTCCTTGTCAGCATTTTTGTAACCTGCCAGATATTTTTGTATATGACTGGTAGTCTGCCTATCCCTAACTAACATCCTTCATTCATTTATTGGATGCCATCTCTACATCGAAGGTTGGCTACCATGGAGCACCGTTCTTCTCTGTCTCTTGTCTTGAAAGCGCATGTTGTCATAGGTTCACTTGTCTACCGTTTGATGTTATTACTCCACTTTAGTCTTGGTCTGCCTCTACATCTGCCTCCTTGTGCCTTCCGTTCAAAATGAATTTTAGAAAGGTGTTGCATCTTCATATGTGCTAAATATTTTAGTTGTCCTTTTCAAATCGTGTTAAGTAGTTCTTTTTTTGTTCATTTTCATCTGATTTATAACTTCCTTGTTTGTCTACTTTCCCTTCCACCCAGTTTCTCCCCATTTAAAACTCCTTAGTTACCTCTTATGGCAGGTGGGGTTGGTGACATTTGCTCTACATCAGGTACACAGTTTCAATAATGTAATTCTGGATCTTGAATGTGATATATAAAGCAGCAAATATTAATTGCTTTTGGAGGTATAAGATTGAAAATATATAATTATTCTCAAGCAGCATCCACACAATATAACCAAACTTTCACTTGACAACAATCTACTGGAAAATTAGAGAAAGAAACCAATGAGGTAATGTTAAGGACAAGATTATAATTAAATTCATTATTTTATCCATATTCGCAGTCATACTGTAAATCAGTAGCAAAGATATGACCATTTGTTCTTAACTAACGCTGAAAGTTTAACTTATTCATTGACAATAAATTTTGGTCCAAACATGTATTACTTCCTTCTCTTTTAATATTTATGTACAATTTACCCTGCAGCTTGGCTAATTTTAATGTAAATTTTTAATAAACTGTACATTTCAGTTTCAGGATAAATAAAATGCTTTATTGCAATAATATGAAAGATTTGCTTACTTTCTTTTTTTCTAATGCAGGCTGCAACTGTTGATAGTGAGTGAGCTAAGAACATAAACAATTAAAAGAAATAAATATCACAAACGTGTATGCAAAGTTTTAAAATGGATGTATGCATCGACTTCTTTAAATGTGCTAATTGTGTACATGTTCTAGTAGCACCTGATTGGCAGGTGATAGATATGTGTTCTGGCGGAAAGGGGGGGGGGGGAGAATGAGGGAAAAATAAGATAAACCTTGTTAAGTATTTTATTAATAGAATGCTAAAATACTGTATTGAATTCATGGAGTTTTACTTTGATTGATTATATTGCAGGGCTGGGAAACCCCCTGCAGGACTTCACCTGGATGTTTTGAAAGACGGCAAAATGATTCAGGTATCTGCCTTTTATAAAGAATCTTGCAAGCTTGCAGCAGAAAGAAAATTGAATATATTTTTACTTCTGTGGGTTTTTTTTTTCCAACTTTTGATTTAAATTATGCTTATTATGTCAGATAAGTAATACATTGCTCTTGCGTTTATCTAGAAAATATTCTGGCTGTTGTTTCTTATTTGTGGTTTATTGATATTTAGTTATTGTACATAAACACCTGCCAGAACAATATTGACTAGAGCAGCCTTAGAAAGGCAGCAGTTTATATAAGGAGAGGTCAATAATTGAGAATTACATAAACCCAGAAATCTGTAAATTTGCAAGACAACAGATAAAAATGCTGGCCCAGTATCAATAACTGCTGCAAAGAAAACCATTGATATTTATCTAAATGATGAATGGATATATGTATATACAATGATGCAGCCACAAAAGCCAGTATCAAAGCTATATATGAAATTCTAATACATTATCCAGATGAAACAGCAGAAGAACTATATGGCCAGTGTGGTAAAGTCTGCAACAACTATGAAGCAGAACCCATAGAAGCTACAGTATACCCTCAGAATACTGTTTTTGATACCATACCATCAAAGAAGAGAAACGCTCATCTTTACTGATTCCAAATCAGCTCTGCAGATGCTTGGAAGTAACATAAATAAACCAGAACTCACACAGCTCACTATAGACATAGATAACTTCATCAGTACACACGATGTAATGCTAATGATGCAGTGGATCCCAGGACACTCAAATACAACAGAAAATGATAAGGCAGATATATTAACTAAGAGAGGATCCAGACCAACACAGTTTCACACCACCATTTCTTAAAAAAAACAGCTAAATAAATTATAAACTCCAACAGTTGAGAAGAGTGTTGAATAGTAAGGGAATGTTCTCATTAGTGTCATTAAAAGGAACAAAATTAAATGTACAAAAATTACATAAAGACAGAATGTGAATGTTTGTTTCATCAGTCACCCAGAAAAGGTTATTTATTGTATTGTTTACTGATGACTGGAATTGACTTCAATGCACTCAGAATTAATTGTGAGCCTTTAAATATTTTAAATAGTTTTAACATTACACCTAAAAATAGTTTTAAGAATTGGTAGTAGTTGCCTCCGTCAGTCATAGTTGACTATGGATTTTGCTGTGCCCCTAGGGAATGTTATTTTTTTGTTCTCTAGCAGTGTATTCTCTTTTTCTATGAATCTGTCTGCTTCTTGCTTGAGTTGGAACTTAGTGTGTCCAAAGATTGCGGTCTGCAGCTATCTCTTCCCAGGTTGCAAGGTTTATGTTCAGAGTCTTCATGTCATTTTTACATACTATAAATTGGAGTTTTCGGCACCCCCTAGTTCTTTTGCCATCTGCTAGGTGTCCTTAAAGTATATCTTTTGTATGTGTCCATCTTTCATATGGTGTAAGTTACCAAGCCAAGGTAACTTACATTGTTTGACCAGCATGTGGATCTTTGTAAGGCCTGTGTGAGTCATGACCTCCACATTTGTCCCTTTGTCATTCCAGGTGATATCAAGAATATGGCACAGATATCACATATGGAATGCATTTAACCTTCTCTCTTGCTTTGCATAAGTTGTCTGTCCATGATTCTCTGCCATATAGAAGGATACTGATGATGCAGACATTGTAAACTGGCAGGCATTTGTTTTAGTTGTCACTTCGCTGTTTTACTAATGTGCCTAGAAAGGCAATTGAAGGTGGTAGCAGCTTTACCAATGCGGTGTCAATTTCTGTATCTAAAGATAGTTATGATTAATGATAGACCCCAGGTAATTATATTGCTGCACGACATCAAGTTTGTAGCTGTCTATAAAGATGGCAAGTGCTGCTTCGATGCCCTGACCGAAAATATTAATTTTCTGCAAACATATTGTGAGGCCGAATTCCTGGCAAGCATATGAAAATGCATGTTAAGAATTATCTTTAGCAAAAACTATTCTCCTTTAGGAAAATAATGTCACCATTGACAAATACAAAAATGTATAGTGTCCAATAAAGGAATTATAAATATATTATAAATATATTATGTCACGCTTGACTTCCAAAGTTTACTGCCAACCGCTTGATTTATACAGATTGACTGATAATGTCATGGCTTTTCATAGATGCATTCAGTGTCAGTTCATATAACTTGTTGACCGTTTTAAACATTTTGATCTTATGTAAATAAATAATGGAGAGTGGGTGACTGAATGGATTAAAAACTTTTCAGGCCAATAAATGTTCAAAGATCCTGGTATCAAAGAACTTTGACTTAAAAACTTCATGGTGACTGCATTAGGCCTTTATCCCCCAGTCCTATAGAATATACCTGGCATGCCCTAGAAATGGGGTAAAAACCATAACTATAGTCTCATTTTTTATATATTTTAAAGATTTGTTACCATATAACAATAGGTTTGTTTTTTATTTTTTTTTTAAACGTAGATTTTTATTTTAAAAAATCTTTTTGAACTTAGAAAAAAAATTTGAAAGAAATAAACTTTGAACACCTTCAATTTTGCTAAATTAAGCAGTTATGTAATTATAGCTTATATTGCATGAATTGTTGTTTAATCATCAGAAACTCATGATAGATGAGAAGAAATGTTATTTCTTTGGACGCAACAAACAGCTGTGTGACTTTACCATAGATCATTCTTCATGCTCTCGGGTCCATTCAGCACTTGTCTGGCATCGGCACCTGTCTCGGCCTTTCCTAATGGACCTTGGCAGTAGTAAGTAAAAATAATTGCACCAATAATGTTAAAATTTGAATACTTTTTTGTTCAGTTTTATTATGTTTCTTTTGTGTGTACCTTCTGTCATTTCCAGCCAGGCTGCAGTTTTTGCACTTTAAATTTTAGCAGACAGTTTAGTTGGTCTAATGAAAATGGTTGGTCTAATGAAAATGGTTGGTCTAATGAAATTGGTTGGTCTGATGAAAATGGTTGGTCTAATTAAAATGGTTGGTCTAATTTTAATGGGTTGGTCTTTAAATACGATTTTCGATACCACACCATCAAAGAAAACAAACAGTCATATTTACGGATTCAAAATCGGCTCTGCAAGCACTGGAAAACAACACGAACAAACCAGAAATCACACAGCTTATCATAGACACAGACAAACTCATTGAAACACATAACATAAGATTGGTAATGCAATGGATCCCAGGACACTCAAATATACCAGGAAATGATAAGGCAGATACATTAGCTAAGAGAGGATCTAAACAGATACATACATCCATCACACTAGACACAGCCAAACAAGTCATAAACTCCAACAGTAGGGAGGAGTGGCTGAATGGATGGGCCTTAGGGAAACAGGGAGAGAGCTTTTTAAATATATGGCAAGACCAAATCCACAAGACAACATCAACAACCTAACAAGAAGAGACCAAACCGCCATCTTCAGACTGAGAACAGGACATGTTATGCTAAGTAACCACATTAATAGAATACAACAAAACCATACCCCAGTATGTCCACTCTGTGATCCCCCACAAGAAACTGTAGAACATCACCTGTTTCAATGTCCAGAGCTCACTGACATCAGAACAACACTATTTCCCCAAAGACCCTCCAAATGGAATACTCTGTTCCGGAACAACAGCAGAACTTAAAAATACCTGCAGATACTACATGTACTACATGGCATTGGACCGAAGGGCATCAGCTCAAAGGTCACTGGATCAATAACAACAACAACAATGGGTTGGTCTGATGAAAATGGTTGATCTAATGAAAATGGTTGATCTAATGAAAATGTCATCAGGTCATGACATTCAGTTTCAATCTAAGCAAACTGGCCTTCATTGCACAACATAAATATTTATGATAATGATGATAATAGCAAGATTAAATGTATCATTATTTATATGATTTACAGTAAGCAGAAATATATTGAAGGCTCTAGAGATGTCTAAAAGAAACAAGAAAACTCCCATCACTCTCCATGGTATTAATGGAATATGGGATTAGTGCCAGCATTATTTTTATTATAGTTCATTCTCGAAATTTCGAGTCCACAGAGTTGATTAAGTATCTCGGAAACTGTTTGAACTGTTTTTTTGTAATTCTTTTTCATGAAATCTTAGTTTTTCACCGACCTTATTTTTTGATTTTTTTTCCCCTACTGTCATCCATTTAGTAAAGATTTTTGCTTCATTGAGGTATATAAAAATATGATTTTCTTGGTTGTCCTAATTCGTAGAATTTTACAATGCCCACATTGTTGTAATCAACTCACGGTCTAAAAAGGCAAATTTTACGTGCTCTCCATACAATCTTAGCACCATCTCACGCTCACTGAACCATAACTTGTAAGGCGCAATCCACTGAGAGGTTTGTTAGAAAATTAACATAATTTACAGTAAAATCTAATGTTTAAAGCAAACGTTTTGATATTTTCCTAAAATTATATTTTAAAAAAAAACGATTTGTGCAAAATTCATTCTACCTTCGTACTTAAATGTTATAAAATCTTAAGGTCTGTGAAAAAATAAGATTTCATGAAAAAGAATTACAGAAATTCTTCAAACAGTTTCCGAGATAATTGATATACTCTGTAGGCACGAATTTCTGAACGCACTATACCAGCATATTTTGGGATAACGGGGTCATCATAACATCAGTGTTGTCTTACCTAGCAAAAGAAAAACTGGTATCTATATAATGCTGGGTGAAGTTAGAGGCTTTTTCAGTGATCAGCTATTGCTGTGTGTTAGACATTTAGACCATCATTGATCATGAACAAGACCATGCATTTGAGGTCTTCACCGGTTCCCCATAATATGTCAAAAGTTAGAAGCCATTGCTGTGTGTTAGACATTTAGACCAGCATGGGTCATGAACAAGACTATGTCTTTGAGGTCTTCACCAGTTCCCCGTAACTTGTTAGAAGTTAGAAGCCATTGATTGGGAATTGAACCCATCCCCTTCTTTTCACTAATCATTGCTGAATAGTAGCTCCCACTAAAGATGTAGCTGGAATTAAAAAAACATAATGAATGCTGTAATATTCTTAGTTTTGACAGAAGCTATTTGAAGTTTTAGTTTTGATAGCAGTAATGACAAAAGTCAATGTTATCTTAGGTGCTTATTATTAAACTTAATATTCTTTAATGTAGAAAGAATTCCTCTAATAGAGACAATGGCTGCGATCTCCGACTAGTACAGTCACTGCCAAGAAGGAAAGGAATGGCAAACTACCTTCTTTTATTGCCTAGACTAATCATGACAAATCACAACTTTATACCTACAGCTAACGACGTTAATAGGGACTCCACAGCCACCTCGTCCGGTAGGGAGTGTCATGTGCTACAGGTGACACCCGATCGTCATCAAGCAACTGTATGCAAGATCAAAAATAAAGAGACACTAGCAATAGGAACTTGGAACATTAGATCAGCATTCCAGGTTGGTAAAATAGAAAACATCAGCCAAGAAATGAAGAGAATGAAATTGAACATCTTGGGACTATGTGAAATGAGATGGAAAGGAGCAGGATTATTACAACGCGACAGCGGAAATGTAATTTACTCTGGGGGAACCACACATGAAAGAGGTGTAGGCATTATGTTAGATAAAGAAAGAAGCAAACAGTGAAAGGATTTTGGCCAGTATCAGATAGAATTATGCTAGTAAAATTGAGAGGTAGACCAATGGATATCAACATAATTCAAGCTTATGCACCAACAAGTAATAGCGAAGAAGAAGACATTGACACTTTTTACAATGAGCTAGAGATGACCATGGAACAGTGTAAATCCCAAGAAATAACTATTATATTAGGGGATTTCAATGCAAAGGTAGGAACAGCTAAAGTGCAAAATGTGGCTAGTGGGCATGGCCTTGGAGAGACGAATGACAGAGGGGATAGATTGATAGATTGGGCAGAGACACATGAAATGATTATAGGTAACACCTGGTGCAAACAACACCCTAGGCGACTATGGACATGGCAAAGCCCAGACAAAAAAGTACACAATCAAATTGATTTTATACTGGTACAGAGAAGATTCAGGAATGGGCTAACATCTGTTAAAACAAGGCAAGGAGCAGATTGCAATAGTGACCATGTACCAGTAGTTGGAAAGATAAGAATAAAACTGCGGAAGGCACATAAATCACCAAGAAATATAAAATTAGAACTAGATATACTTAGAGTAGATAAACAGATGAGTGATAAGTATGGCACGATAGCACAAAATAGATATAATGCTATTGAGAAAATACAGGACATCGAGGAGCAGTGGGAAATGCTCAAACAATCGATTCAACAAACATCAAAAGAAGTTATACCAGTGACCAAAAGAATTAGCAAAAAGAAATGGATGACAGAAGAAGAAATATTACAACTAATGGATGAAAGAAGAAAACATAAGAAAAGAAGAATGGACATACAAAATATTGCACAAAGAGATCCAGAACAAATGCAGAGAAGCAAAGGAAGGGTAGTTAAAACAGAAATGTGAAGAAATGGAAAAACAACAAAAGAAAGACTCAAAATTTATGCACAATCAGTTAAAGGAATTGATATCCTATTGAAAGGATATCAAAAGCAAGAGGAGCTTTCATTGCACTGGGAAACATATGGAAATCCAAAGAAATTAGGCTAAATACAAAAATAAAAATTTTCAACTCAAATGTTAAGTCGGTCCTATTATATGGCTGTGAAACATGGAGAATAACAAAATTGACAATCACGAAGATACAGACTTTCATTAATGGATGCTTGCGCAGAATAAAGGGATGGAAATGGCAGGACAAAGTCACTAACGTGGAATTATTGAAATGTACCGGTCAAATACCAGTGGATAAAGAGATACAGCGAAGACGATGGCGATGGATAGGACACACACTACGGAAGCCAACTGAGAGTATTACACAACAGGCCCTTTTTTGGAATCCTCAGAGGAAAAGACAAAGAGGAAGACCAGGAATTCTTGGAGAAGACAGATCGAAACAGAGATGAAGATGATGGGGAAGACATGGAGTGATCTTAAAAGAATTGCAAAAAACAGAACGACTTGGAAAGTGTTTGTTGAAGACCTATGCTCCACTGGGAGCTAAAAGGTAGAAGAAGTTAAATGAATTAACAGGAAGAAAAGAAGTCAAAGTTTCAGGATGTGTCAAGTCAAAGAAAGGAAATATAATAATGGGACAGGAGAAGACAATAGAAAGATGGACAGAATATATCAGTCAACTCTATGATGATGAAAGACCAGAGGTAAGCAATTCAAACAAAGACACAGGACCACCAATTATGCAGAGTAAAGTGGAGGACACAATTCAGCACATGAAAAGAGGCAAAGCTCCAGGTCCCAAAACAAGATAACAATCAAAGAGATAAATGCATTAGGAGAGCTGGGAGTACAAGTCATAACAAAACTACTCAATGACATATATAACACTGGACACATCCGAAGAGCTACTAAAATCTATCTTTATAGCCATACCGAAGAAGTCAGGCACCACTGATTGTGAAGACCATCACACTATTAGTCTCATGAGTCATATGACGAAAATATTACTAAGAATCATCATGAGAAGTGTAAGAAAAACAAAATAAAACCAGAAATAAGTGAGGAACAATGTGGATTTGTGGAAGGAAAGGGCACTGATAATGCAATATACATCTTAAGAATATTGATAGAAAGATATATAGAGGTAAAGAAAGATCTATATATGTGCTTTATAGACCACACAAAAACATTTGACAAAGTAAAGCATGTGGAAATAATCAATATGCTGGAGAAATTAAACATTCATGGCAAGGATCTGCGAATCATAAAAAACATGTACTGGCAACAAACAGCAGCAATACAAATTAACAACCAAACAGGACAATTTCAACTTACAAAACAAGGAGTCAGACAAGGCTGTGTTCTGTCGCCAGATTTGTTTTCACTTTACAGCGAACATATTATGAGATCAATAGTAGACAAAAAAGGAATTTAAGTCAACAGTCACAACATAAATAATTTGCTATATGCGGATGACACAGTCTTAATTGCAGAGACAGAGAATGAACTACAAGAAATGATAGACATAATAGTAAAAGAAAGCATTAAGAAAGGTCTCAGTCTGAATAGTAAGAAAACAGAAGTAATGGTCATATCGAAGAAACAATCGTCACCAGCATGCAGCATAAAAATAAACAGGACAAATTTGAAACAAGTGCAACACGTCAAATACTTGGGCACAATAATAACATCGGATGGAAGATGCACAACGGAAATAAAAAGTTGAATAGCTCAGGCCAAAATAACATTTCAGAAAATGAAAAATATCTTATGCAGCAAATCTATGTCAATAGAAATGAGAAAGAGAGTTCATCTATATATATATCAGCTATATAGAACCAATTCTGACCTATGGAAGCGAATCATGGACAGTAGACAAACAAATGAAAAGTCAATTAGAAGCCACAGAGATGGAATTTCTCAGAAGAATGTTGAAAGTTCCCTGGACAGCTAAAAAGATTAATGAGGAAGTTCTCAAAGAGGCCAACACAAAAAGGCAGCTCCTAAAAAACATCAGAAAGAAACATTCAACATTTTTCGGGCACATCATGAGAAGAGGAAAGTTGGAATACTTGGTTACAACTGGCAAAATAAAAGGAAAGAGAGATTGCGGACGACAAAGAGAGAAAATACTGGATAGCTTGGTGTCATGGCATGGAAAGCAGTCAATAACAGAACTGATACGATGCACTGTAGATAGAAGATTGTGGTAGGACATGATCGCCTACGCCAACCGGTATGATACATGATGATGATGATTCTCTAATGTAGCCTAATGATTTTATATACAAACCAACCTCACCTCCACCAGGTGTACACTTCAAATATAGTGTGATGTCCCAAGTTAATGAGGAAATATTGCTGCATAGAAAGGAAAGGTTAAATTGGTATTTGGTTATGGAAGGCCTCGGTATCACTGCAAACGAATTAAAATCCATAATTGCTCAACCGCCTGTGCCAGTGGAATCATCCGAATTACTAACTCATCTCCCAAACAAAGAAAGGTAACTGTAGTCCCCATCGTAGCAGTCTCAGCACACGTCAAAAGACATCAGGCGAAACCGCGCAGAAAGTGAACACAGCCAACTGTTCCCTGTCATACGATATCATCATTCATCATAAATTATTGTTTGTAAAGCATAAATACTACAGCTATCGTTCTAAAGTATCTATATTAAAGTGATAGGTCAGTAACTTCATCAGGGCTTTTCCAAATACCATGGTGGCATTGTAGTGTGTGTGTGTGTGTGTGTGTGTGGGGGGGGGATAGCTGGCAAAGGAAGAGGTGAGAAGAATTGGCAGGTCTTAGATTCACAGACTCTTGATTTATTGTTAAATACAGAGAGAAGTTGATATTAGTGGTTGCAGGCATGTATGCTCCAGTGATTGGGAGTTGAGAGAGAGAGAGAGAGAGAGAAAATGTTCAGAAAAAAAAAGATATTTTAGTAAATGCTTTAGAATTTTTGATGCTTACTTCAGTTATTAGCAAATTTGTGTATATAGTATATATACAACAGATCGGGTAATTTTACCTGCTACTGTATGTAGTAAACAGTAAAACCTGTGGCTGCCTTGTAGGTAAGCTCGGGAGAGTAAAAGGCTAAGAGAGGGTACCCCGAAGTAAAACAACCACACTGCCTTGTGGGTGAGACTTTTAAGTCAAAGAAAAAAACCATAGACAAACCGACGGAAGTCAACAGAAAACCACTGTTGTAACTTCTTTGTACAATCATGAATCACCACTAATGAAAATTTTCTGAAAGAGGTCAAAGCAAAAAGAGAGCTACTTTCCAATATTAGGAAGAAACAATCATCATTTTTTGGCCATGTATTGAGAAGAGAACAACTGTAATATATTGTAACAACCGGAAAAATTGACGGACGAAGAGATAGAGGGAAGCAAAGAGAAAAAATACCAGACAGCTTAAGAGAATGGCTTGGCAGAAGGTCAACAACAGAAACGATAAATAACTGTCGAGATTGAAAGTTGTGGAGAGACATGATCACCTACGCCAGCAGGCCCGGTACTTGATGATGATGATGAGTATACATACTTATGGGGCCTCGGTAGCCTAGTTGGGAAAACCACCCGACTAGACTACCGACGTTCGGACAACCCGTGTTCAATTCCCGCTGGGAGCAGTGTGAATTGTACTCGTGGTTGGAATAAAAAAAAATACCCCCACGGTCGACCCAGCCGTTGGCAGAAATGGGTACCAGGGTATATTATCCTGGGAAGGTGAGGAATGTCGCTTCGCATCTGAGTTTCGATGCTTGAGGCTACACTATACAGAAATATCCGAACATTTCTGGATAGGCGGCCGAGCACATATGGGTATATACTCGCGTGCTAAGACGCCGGTTCAAGTCTCGTACTTTACCTTTACCTTTATACATACTTATGTTACATTCGGTTACAACTGTGCAATCCTTTGTATTGAAAAATGTGTTATTTATAAAAGTCTATTTAAAATTAAGTACATTATAATCATCTTACATTTCAGAGTGGAAGAAATAGTGCAAATTTAGTTTGGTGACCATAACAAATAGGTTAAATCATTTATTTATGGGATTGTAACATACATTAGAAACGAGAACAGATACCTAATGTTTCTCATTTCTCAAAATGCGTTTAGAATTGATCAAGCTGCAGTTTAATTTGTAACATACAATCTTTAAGATGAGAAAAAGAGTGGAAAATTATATTAGCCCCCCCCCCCCCCCCCCCCCCCCCGAAAAAACAAATTGTTTTTTTACTTGATCCAAATTCTTTGACTTTCACTCTTTACAAAACTGCATCCTTTCTATTTTAATCCTGTCTGCCTGATGCAAGTTTTTCTTATCACCATATAGCTTGCCACTGTGTAGATCGGGATTAGATCAGGTTATCTCGTTTCTCTGGAGCCGCGATAGCTCAGTGGTTAGTGAACTGGACTACAAAGGACACGGGGTAGGGTTCGATCCAAACCGACGACTTTCGGGTTCACCCAGCCTTTAATGGGTACCTGATTTTTTTCTGGGAAAGTGAAGTGGCACGTGCGTAATACCGACCACATTACCCCAAAAATCATGTACCGAAGGTCTGTAAAGTTTATGGTCACTAACACCATATTCCCTATACGCCACTAGGCGTGACGGGGGTACTTTACTTTTTTTTTTTATCTCGTTCCTCTAATTTTTAACATTCTTCGACATCTCCTCATAATCCTGGAGGTTACTGAGGCCCTACTGACAGACTTAGTCAACCTTCTCCATTTAACTCTTTCATCAGTTGTTCTTTGGGACTCTGCAAAGTCAAGGTCTGTCCATTCTTTGATTTTCCAATTGCTTTCTGTCTAACAATCAAGACAATCAAGATATGTGGCCGGAGCATTATATTTTGCATTTCTTCACAATAGTCTAAAGATCATCATATACTCCGATTTCTGGTTGTAAACTCTTTTGCAAACTTTTTTTTATTTGTGATACAATATGAGTAAGAGATGCCCAAAATCTTATGATAACATTTTCATCTCAACAGCTTGTATTTTGTTCTGTAGCTCTTCTGTAAAAGGCAGTGTTTTGCAAGCATGTAGAACAAATGATATAACAATGGTATGCATCAGATTTATTTTAGAGTCAGAGTGATGTTCTTATCTTTCCCAAATAAGTGTTTTTGCAATGCAAGAACTGCTGCATTTTGTGCTATTCTAACCAATCTTTGAGTACTTGAGCCTTCATTGCTGACAGTAGGTCCCAAGTATTGAAATTAATTTTTTTTTTTTTTTTTGCAATATCAACAATTATGTTGTACTAATTTTACAACAGTAGCTGATTATGACAAACATTTAGTATAGTTTGCTTTGTCTAGTTTCTATACTATTCCCATACCTCTTGCAAGGTAGCAGGTTGTTTGTAAACTCAAGAATTTTCCTTCTCCTAGTTCTTGGCTTATAGATTTCATCTAACAAGACAACATTGTCCTTGTCAATTCATCTCCAGTGAAATACAGAAGGAACTCCTTCACAATGTTTAGTTAACTTTTTTTCCTGGTTTATCTAATTAATGTCATAGAATTTTCATTTATTTATTGTTTATTTCACTGCTGTTGTCATGAAACTGTATATAAATGTAGTGCAGTGCAGGTGTCCTGCTAACATGTACCAGTTTTGTAAACACACTAAATTGCTACATTTATTTATATTTTCTTCTCTCTTCCACTTATCTGTATAAACATTACCACAAAAATGAATACACTCTTTTTAGTTTTTCCTCTAAAGTAATTGTATAACATTGCAGTTATATAAAATACAGACAATGAATACATAATCTTTATTGATGTGTAAATCCCAGATACTGGTTTTTCTCTACTATTTTTATTTTAAGAGACATTTAAGACTAACTCTTGTATCTGAACTTTCAGCTCATGGAACTTTCATTGGGCACATCCGCCTTGAGTCCAGAAAGCCACAACAAGTGCCAATTGACAGTGAAATCCATTTTGGAGCTTCAACAAGGGTTTATATAATTCGAGAGCGACCACAGATGGGTTCTACAGGAATAGATGATAAGGAGGGAAAGCGAGATGATTCTGAAGGAAATCTGTTGGGCCTACCCGAGTCTGAGACAGAATTAGATGTGAGATTTTTATTATCAATTTGTGTGTTCCCACTCTCAGACTAGATATATTTCATATCTACAATAAATATCAAATGTATTTTAATAATAATCAACAAGATACTAAATTGAACCATTTTTGTTACACTTATAATATCTGGGGAAAAAAATGTCTTTTAAAAAAATATACTTTGGAGGAATTTATCATCCGATAGAACAATATATGCTGAGTCTAGTAACAAACCTGAGGATTGAACTGAAAAAGTGTCTCAGTTATTACAAAATAGACATGTAACGTTGGATACAGTATTTCTTAAAGCTGCCAATGTGAACATAAAAAAAATATATTTAAATGAAATTAAGAAGAATACTGAACATGACAAGACTGACAGAATGAGAAATGGCAATACAAGAGAAAACGTTGAAGTGCAGGATTAATTTAAGAAACATGTGAAATGGCTTGCACATGCAATATGATCTTCACCTGCTGACACCCTTTGGAAGCATTCACATTCAGAAACAAATAGGAAAAGGCAGATCCAGAAGATCATCATCCTTTTGTGCCATATCCATATTGAAGGTTTGCTACCATATATCACCATTTCTCTCTCTCTCTTGCCTTGATAGTACATGCTGTCACAGGTTCTTCCATCCATCTCTTGATGTTAGTTCACTTACGCCTTTATCTGGCTCCATCTCATTTTTCTATAATTCTCCGCTCTAAGATGACTTTCAGTAGGTTGTCATCTGCCTTTATTGAACAATAAAATTCCATGTTTTGTTTGTGTTAGATATCTCTTTATTTTCATGTTTCAAAACTTTTTTAAAATTTCTTTCTCTCTTTGTCCAACTATTTCTTCCCATTCCGTAAATTAATATTTCAAGGGTTTACATTTTCTTATATTTTTTTTTTCTGGATCCAAGGGATGTCTACGAAAAATGATGAACCAATGAAATATTACAAAACACTAAGAAACACAACAGCAAAAGACTGCAAACTGTATATTCTGATAATGCTAAAAGGCACATGAGGAAGTAAGTAAAAGAGCCCCCGTCACGCCAAGTGGCATATAGGGAATATGGTGTTAGTGACCATAAATTTTATAGACCTTCAGCACATGATTTTTTGGGTAATGTGGTCGGTATTACACCCGTGCCGCTTTACTTTCCCAGAAAAAATCCGGTACCCATATAAGGCTGGGTGAACCCGGAAACCGTCGGTTGGGATCGAACCCTACCTCTTGTTCTTTGTAGTCCAGTTATCTAACCACAGAGCAATTGCGGCTCCCTACATGAGGAAGTATAAGAATGTTATTCTTCAACATATTTTGCTCTCTTACTCTTTTTAATGTTATTCATACCAGTTTTTTTTTTTTTACCTCATAGAAATATGATTTTTAGCATGATGTATGAAGTATGATATTTAACATGCTTATATGTTGATGCAAATTCCTGATGCTCATAATAAATAATACCTTATTACGTTGACATAAATTTTCAGTCACTGGTACCACTCAGCTGATTATCTGGAGGTTACCATTGGTAACACTGTTCATTGTAACTTATTTTCCTGTATTATATTGCACAGAATCTCACAGAGTTTAACACGGCACACAACCGGAGGGTCATATCAGTTGCTGATATGCCAGATGTCCCCAATCCACTTAAGCGCAAACATAAGAATTCACACGTTGGGTTTGCAGATGAGGAAGAAGTTATTAATCCAGGTATGGAAATAGTCTTTTCTCACCCGATAATAAAACAGTCGAGTATTTAACAAGCTAATTTGAAAAAAATACACTATTAAACACAGACATATGCAATGACATATACCTTACAGGATACATACCAAATGATCTAAAAACATCAACTTTCATTGCATTGCCTAAAAAGAATGGTGCAGTTGAATGCAGTGATTTCAGAACAATAAGCCTAATGAGCCATGTAACAACAATTTTACTAAAAGTTATACAGGGAAGGATTCAGAATAAAATCAATACTGAATTAGATGAGCAACAATTTGGATTCAGGAAAAACAGTGGGACAAAAGAAGCCTTATTCAGCATGAGAACATTGATTGAAAAGTACACAGAAGTAAACAAACCAATATATGCCTGTTTTATAGACTACACCAAAGCTTTCGATAGAATACACCATAACCAACTCATAGACTGCCTAAAGGATATAAATCTAGACGACACAGACATACGACTAATATGTAATTTGCACTGGGAGCAAACAGCAATAATAAGATATAACAAGGAGAACTCTATACCCATGGACATAAAAAGAGGAGTAAGACAAGGATGCATCCTATCACCAAGCTTGTTCAATCTATACACTGAGCAAATCTTTAAAAACATCTCAGAGATACCAGGTCTAAACATTAATGGAAAGATAATAAATAACCTAAGATATGCTGATGATACTGTTCTTACTAGCAGAAAATCCTAAAGACCTACAACAATTTCTTAATGTGATAAACATAACAAGCAAAAAATATGGACTAGAAATGAATATCAAAAAGACTAAAACTATGATCATAAACAAAGAAAATTCTCAAGACCTACAATTAAATATCACAGTGGAGGAAATACATCTGGAGACAATCCAGAGCTACAACTACCTGGGACATACTATAACCAATGATGGAAAATGCAAAATTGAAATAAACAAAAGAATAGGTATGGCAAAAAGTAATTTTAGTGCCATGAAAAAAATACTAACAACAAAACAAATATCAACAAGGCTGAAACTAAGAATGACAATATGTTACATCTTCTCAATATTCCTGTATGGTGCAGAAACATGGACATTAGACAAGAAAACAGAACAGAAAATTGAAGCCTTTGAAATGTGGATTTATAGAAGAATAGGTAGAATTGGATGGAAACAAAAGATAACAAACGATGAAGTTTTAAAACAACTGAAAATAAAAAGAGAACTACTAAATACAATTAAGACAAGACAAATAAAATTTTTGGGCATGTTAAAAGACACAACAGCCTACTAAAAGTAATATTGGAAGGAAAAATACAAGGTAAAAGAGGTAGAGGCAGACAAAGACTAACATGGACGAGTAACATCAAAAGATGGACAAGTCAATCTATGACAGCCTGCACCATCAAAGCAAGAAACAGAGTAGAATGGCGATCCATGGTAGCCAACCTTCGTTGCGGAGAAGGCACTTGATGATGATGACACTATTTTAAAAAAAAAACTATCTTTATGACACATAGTACCATTGCTGGTGTATATCGGAGGGTACCAACGATAGAACCAGAAGGATAAAAGCTGCTTGTTCAAGCAATCGCCACGACATGTGAGACTCATGTTTTTTTTATTTCACCCCTGATAGAAAAAATCCTTTCTGTCTACCGTGGGCTTTGAACACCGTATGGCGACTTTTCAGCCAGCGGAAATGTGATTTTAGCCGCACAGCTACGCGCACCTCAATACACTATAAAACAATGGAAATAATCAATATGCTGGAGAAATTAAACATAGATGGCAAGGATCTGCAAATCAAAAAACATGTACTGGCAACAAACAGCAGCAATATAAATTAACAACCAAACGGACAATTTCAACTTATAAAACAAGGAGTCAGACAAGGCTGTGTTCTGTCGGCAGATTTTTTTTCACTTTACAGCGAAAATATTATGGAATCAACAGTAGACAAAAAAGAAATTGAAGTCAATGGCCAAAGCATAAACAATTTGTGATATGCGGATAACACAGTCTTAATAGCAGAGACAATGAACTACAAGAAATGATAGATATAATAGTAAAAGAGAGCAATAAGAAAGGTCTCAGTCTGCATAGTAAGAAAACAGAAGTAAGTGTCTGATTGAAGAAACAATCATTACCATCATGCAGCATAAAAATAAACAGGACAAATCTGAAACAAGTGCAATACGTTAAATGCTTGGTCACAATAATATCATCAGATGGAAGTTGCATCACTGATATAAAAAGCAGAATAGCTCAGGCCAAAATAGCATTTTATAAAATGAAAAACATCTTATGCAACAAGTCTATTTCAATAGAAGTGAGAAAGAGAGTTCATTGGTGCTATATAGAGCCAATTCTGACCTATGAAAGCAAATCATGGACAGTAGACAAACAAATGAAATGATGATTATAGGTCACAGAGAGGTATTTCTCAGAAGAATGTTAAAAGTTCCTTGGACAGCCAAAAAGAAAAATGAGGACATTCTCAAAGGGACCAACACAATAAGGGAGCTCCTAAAAAACATCAGAAAGAAACAATCAACATTTTTTGGGCACATCATGAGGAAAGTTGGAAAACGTGGTTACAACTGACAAAATACAGGGAAAGAGAGATTGTGGACTACAAATGAGAAAATACTGGATATCTTGGTTTCATGGCATGGAAAACAGTCAACAACAGAATTGATACGATGCATGGTGGATAGAAAATTGTGGAAATACATGATCAGCTACGCCAACCGGTATGACAAATGATGATAAAACATGAAAGCGTACACACACATACATTCAAGCATTAATTATGAAATGCTTTTTGAACTGCTTTGTAGAATATGTATCAAACACAAGTAGACATGCGAAACAAGGACAAAGAATTGAGTAAACCCCAGGCAAGAACACATATAAAATAATGACAGTATTTAAGGGCTTACACGACAGTAGCATGTTTTTCCTTATAGATTAACTCTTTTCATACGTTTCACCGCACTGTGTGTCATGCTGATTTCGGCCGCATATGTTTCGCCGCATAGTGCGCCACTCTCAATTTGATTAGTGTGAACTGTCGTCAAACCATATTTTTTTTACACGTCATTTATCATCTTGTTATTGGTGAAATCTAATTCCTTGTTCAATTATCTAAAATTTGATATATAATATATTATATGCTAGATAAATGTAAATATGTAGATTTTTAAAACCATGAAAAATGTTGTCTCTGTAATCTCTTCGTTGCATTGATAAAAAGCTTCCGTACGGAAATATTTAAAGACTTAAGTAATTGATTTTAGTATGACACAATAACATTGTTGACTTAAATTTTAACAAACGCTATTTGTTTGTGCTTATATAATTCCATTATTGACATGGGTATCAAAATAAACAGTTGCCATGTTGGCATCTATTGAAATTTTAATCACATTCTTTAGCATTCTTGGCAATGCAAAATGTTTGAATCTCTTTTTGCGTCTCATATCTGGTAGCCACTGTTGTGCGTGCTAGGGCAACTGACTCGTTTTAGACAGTTGGTTGAACTGCATGCTTCTCTTCGTGATAATTGTGTGACATCAAGGGATGTGTTAAAGAATATATTTTTATTGAACAAATCAGATTTTATGTAAAAGTGGTGTACGGTCATACATATGTAGGTCCGAAGCTTACTCAACTTTGGTATCTGGTTTGTCACCATTTTATATTCAGAAACTGGGGGAGGGGTTTATGGTTAAAGGAATCAACTTTTTAAACAATTCCACACAAGCATACTTGCATGGGTGTAGTAAAGGCATTTTATTTTTGTAAATAGGAAATTGATATTTTCTTTGAAAATGAAATATTAAAAATTAAAGCAGACACAATGTCTATATAAATATAATATAAATAAAATATTGAAACATTGCATCATTGTTCTGTAAGTAGATAATATTGTTACCAATGATATTAAGAATATTGCGCAGGTGACAGCATAGTGCAGACAAGCAATGCGTTGTAGTAATAGTGTAAAAATGACAGCCTAAATTCAGACATGTACCAAAGAATAACAGTGCTTTATCATCAGTATTTTTAAAATTTTGGTCAACAACCGAGTATCCAAATTACTCAGTAAATGTACAAAACTTATATTGTTCAACTCCTGTAGGATACCAGTGCTAACATACTGATGTATGTGCTGAAAATCCATTCAGAGTTTAGATAGGTAATTTAATGCTTTTGAAAACAAGTATCTCTCAAGGTCCTCAAACATAAGCTGGAGGAAATATATTTCAGATGAAGTGATAGGAGTCGAATCTAAGTAATTGGAAATGTAAGGTCATATGCTCAGAATTGATGAAAAAAGAATTCCCCTTCAGGCATTTATGTGGAAGTCATCTGGTAAAAGAAAACAAGGCAGACCAAGAGAATCACTATTCTTCTTCTTCTACCTTTCAGCTCTCTGTGGAGCGTAGGTCTTCAACAAACACTTTCCAATCGTTCTGTTTTATGCCATTCTTTTAAGATCATTCCATGTCTTCCCCATCATCTTCATCTCTGCTTCTATCTGTCTTCTCCAAGAATTCTTTGGTCTTCCTCTTTGTCTTTTCCCCTGGGGATTCCAAAAAAGGGCCTGTTGTGTAATACTCTCATTTGGCTTCCACAGTGTGTCCTATCCAGCACCATCGTCTTCGCTGTATCTCTTTATCCACTGGTATTGGACTGGTACATTTCCATAATTCTATGTTAGTGATTTTGTCCTGCCATTTCCATCCTTTTATTCTGCGTAAGCATCCATTAATGAAAGTCTGTAACTTCATGATTGTCATTTTTGTTGTTCTCCATGTTTCACAGTCATATAATAGGACTGACTTAACATTGGAGTTGAGAATTTTTATTTTGTATAAATAACAGAAATGGAATCCAGTGGTCACTGACCAAGCAACTTGATGATTTAGACTTTGCTGATGACATAGTTCTCCTATCACACAGCCATTAACAGATGCAGGATAAAATGAACATAAGAGAATCACTATGCAAAACAATAATTAGGGAAGGCTCAACCATGGGACTAGAAACAGCTAAGACCTACAAGAACTAACAGCAAGTCAAGTCATGGAGAACTATGAATTGCACCTTAAATGCCATCTAGGCCTGTGAGAGAAATGAGTGCAATCTTTTACCTATACCTCGTAATGATCAGGAGCTACAAATTATTTCAAATCATTTATGTACCCTCAGGAAACAGCTGAAATCTGTCTGTGAAGAAGAGAAATCAAAATTATTTGAACAGGGCCTGTATCATATCATTAAAAATAAGTGTGTCTTTAGCAATTATACAAAATTAGTGCAATATTTTCTTCTGTTGAATTCAGCTAAAATGATTAGGAAAATGAAAACAAACAAACAAGAATTTTTATTTGTGCTTTTTTTTACCCCCATGATATTGTGTCCCTCTGCACTATCTTCATTAATAAATCATCTGTTCACAGAGGACATAGATCCATCAATAGGTCGGTTCAGAAACCTGGTTCAGACAACAATTATTCCCAACAAGGTAATGTTTTGGAACACATTTTTATATTTACATGAATTTGTTTGTTATATTTTGATTAATAAGTTTTATATTTACATGAATTTGTTTGTTATATTTTGATTAATAAGTTTTATATTTACATGAATTTGTTTGTTATATTTTGATTAATAAGTTATATATTTACATGAATTTGTTTGTTATATTTTGATTAATAAGTTTTATATTTACATGAATTTGTTTGTTATGTTTTGATTAATAACAGTTTTATATTTACATGAATTTGTTTGCTATGCCTGACTGAGGACTGTTTTATGTTTGACTGCTTGCTGGCTATACAATTTGCTGGTTTATGACTATTTAAACTTGTGGTTGTTACTTTTGTGACTTGCTGTGTCATGATTTATTTAGGTTGATGAGGTCAAGGTCATTGCAGCTGTTGTAGTTCAAAATGATCATTATTCATGAACAAATGATAGAAGTACTTGGCTACTGAAAAATAGACAGGATCACTGTTGATGAACAAAATCAGGATTGACAGGATTACTGTTAGTGAACAAAAGATGGATAAACAGCATCACTGTTTGCGAATGAAAGATAGATAAACAGGACCACTGTTGGCGAATAAAAGATAGATAAACAGGATCACTGTTGGCGAATGAAAGATAGATAAACAGGACCACTGTTGGCGAATGAAAGATAGATAAACAGGATCACTGTTGGCGAATGAAAGATAGATAGACAGCATCATTGTTAGTGAATGAAAGATCAACATCATGTGCCATAACGGTTGGCGTAGGCGATCATGTCCTTCCACAATCTTCTATCTACAGTGCATCATATCAGTTCTGTTGTTGACTGTTTTCCATGCCATGACACCAAGCTATCCAGTATTTTCACTCTCTGTCATCCGCGATCTCTCTTTCCTTTTTTTTTGCCAGTTGTAACCAAGTATTCCAACTTTCCTCTTCTCATGATGTGCCCGAAAAATGTTGATTGTTTTTTTCTGAAGTTTTTTAAGAGCTCCCTTTTTGTGTTGGCCTCTTTCAGAACTTATTTATTAGTCCTTTTAGCTGTCCAGGGAACTTTCAACATTCTTTTGAGAAATCCCATCTCTGTGGCTTCTAATTGACTTTTCATTTGTTTGTCTACTGTCCATGATTCGCTTCCATAGGTCAGAATTGGTTCTATATAGCACCGATGAGCTCTTTTTCTCATTTCTATTGACATAGATTTCTTGCATAAGATATTTTTCATTTTCTGAAATGCTATTTTGGCCTGAGCTATTCTGCTTTTTATTTCTCTGGTGCATCTTCCATCCAATGTTATTATTGTGCCCAAGTATTTCAGAAGTTGCACTTGTTTCAAATTTGTCCTGTTTATTTTTATTCTGCATGCCGGTGATGATTATTGCTTCGATATGACCATTACTTCTGTTTTCTTACTATTCAGACTGAGACCTTTTTTGTTGCTTTCTTATACTATTAACGAAAGACAGATATACAGAATTACTGTTGATGAGCAAAAGATCGATTGACAGGATCACTGTTAATAAATGAAAGATAGACAGGATCACTGTTGGTGAATGAAAGCTAGATAAATATGATCACTGTTAGCAAACAAAAGATAAATAGACAGGATCACTGTTAATAAATGAAAGATAGACAGGATCACTGTTGGTGAATGAAAGCTAGATAAATATGATCACTGTTAGCAAACAAAAGATAAATAGACAGGATCACTGTTAATAAATGAAAGATAGACAGGATCACTGTTGGTGAATGAAAGCTAGATAAATATGATCACTGTTAGCAAACAAAAGATAAATAGACAGGATCACTGTTAATAAATGAAAGATAGACAGGATCACTGTTGGTGAATGAAAGCTAGATAAATATGATCACTGTTAGCAAACAAAAGATAAATAGACAGGATCACTGTTAATAAATGAAAGATAGACAGGATCACTGTTGGTGAATGAAAGCTAGATAAATATGATCACTGTTAGCAAACAAAAGATAAATAGACAGGATCACTGCTATTATAGAATGTTTGGATATGATGATTGTGAATTATGGATTTATTTAAATTGATAACATTTTCAATAAAATGTATTAATATGGTTTGGCCACACAATAAGATGGACAATTCAAAATACAATACTGTGAGCCTTGAACAAACATTACATGAACACCCAAGTTCACTGGCAAACCACAGCAATATAAATACAAAAATATTGATTGACAGAATATTAGAAACACAACAAAGGCCAAGCAGAAGAACAAAAGACTGCAAATTATATCTTCCCTCAACACTAAGTGGCAAATGAGGGTCAGAAGAAAAATAAAATGTAGCTGAAAAATTGATGCAAGAATCTCCATCTTCTCCATACACTAACAGAATGCTTCCTTCATAATTGTAGCAAACAATAATATACATCTGATCTAGCAAAAAGGTGTCAAAATGAACAAGGATATGGGGGCCAAAATTAAACAGGACAAGAAAAAAAGCAAGTGCAGAACGTTAAATACTTGGGCACAATAATAATATCAGATGGAAGATGCACCATAGAAATTAAAAGTAGAGTAGCTCAAATTAGATGCCACAGAGATGGGATTAAATTTGTTTTAAAAAAATACATGCACTGATTAATAAAATAGTAAATAAAAAAACCAATTCAAACACATTGTTACTTCACTCCATTTATTGTAAGACTTGCTTTGAAACAAGGACTGTAAAGTGCACTAGACTAATAAACAATGTTACTACTTGCCTGGGCGTTATCATACTTTTACAATTGTAGCTGGAGAGTAAGTTTCATCTACAAATGTCTAGGCACAGTTTTTGAAACTTGAATATTATAACTAGACACTCAAGCGGGGGTGGTAATCAACAGCTTAATAAGGGTGTGCACCAGCTTTCATAGATATCATTCTGTTTAGCTGTTTGAGTCTAACTAGTTATTTTAAAAGAAATAAGGGTTGATTTGTGATTGTTTATATTTACATTTACATCCCAGCAACAAATCACAAACAAAACTTAACTTTGGTGAACTAGGTGGTCTAGAGGTAACATGTTGGCCTCTGGATAAGAAGGTCTCTGGGTTCAAATCCAATCACAGGTGGTGGGAATTTTTCAGAAATCAAATTCTTGATTTCTAAAGGTAAAGTACGAGACTTGAACCAGCGTCTTAGCACGCGAGCTTACACCCATATGTGCTCGGCCGCCTGTCCAGAAATGTTAGGATATTTCTGTATAGTGTAGCCTCCAGCATCGAAACTCAGATGCGAAATGACATTCCTCACCTTCCCAGGATAATACCCTGGTACCCGTTTCTGCCAACGGCTGGGTCGACCGTGGGGGTATTTTTTTTTCCAACCACGAGTACAATTCACACTGCTCCTAGCGGGAATCGAACACTGGTTGTCCGAACGTCGGTAGTCCAGTCGGGTGGTTTTCCCAACTAGGCTACCGAGGCTCCCATTCTTGATTTCTTCATGGCTTTACCCTCAACTGGTTTGTGGGTAATGAGATCCAATGACTTGCAGAAATTGGTGGAAAACAGGAGATTCTATGTACATTCTGTATATGTTATAGAAACCATGTATACGTTATAGAAACCATGTATACGTTATAGAAACCATGGTAGTTCAAAACTGAAAAGTAGTCCATAATGACTGCTGCCTGGACAAAAATTGTTAAGCAAATGCTGAAGATGGATGTGTTAGACCAAAAGGTGCAGATATCTCTGCTTTGCCTTAAACTAGGGACAGTGCATCCACATCCACTTAATGGGTGAGTACTAAGAGGAGGAGGAGACACCACTGCTTGATACTGTTCCAAAGATCAATAGTCCACATGATTACTATCATTAACTTGTTTTTATATCATATTCTGCTAATAAATTTGGCTTTTTTGATATTGCTGACTTTTATTCTATTTTATCTTAACTTCCAGAGAGGCAAAATGGACCTCCTGTCCATCAGTTCAAGTTCTGATAGCCATGCTCACAAACATACGCACACTCCACACAGCTTGTATGGCGACCTACCCACATCAGGTCCCGGCTCTATGTTGGCCAACCCTCTGAGCATTGCAGCAAAACTTGGTTTACCTGTGCCCAACCTGGCACCAGATGTTGACTTTAGCACACATGCTCCCCTGCCTATCACCCCAGCCAAACCTCTCCCTGTTGTGGGAGTGGAAGAACAAGGTCCAAAAGAACCAAAGAAGAAGAAATATGCCAAGGAGGCATGGCCTGGAAAGAAACCTACTCACAATTTATTAGTTTGAAAGAAATGACTTGGTTGTTACTTATTTGGCTGTTAATTTTTGGGATATGTAACTTGGTATGTTTTTAGCCTGAGATAGAGAAGGGGGTAATATGGCCTGGTCCTCAAAGCTAAGTTACTGCCCACACCCACCTCTCCCTTTTTCAGAAAAATAAATAGATTGGTAACAAGAGAATAATAAATATGTATAATGAGTGCTATGTTGTATTTGGTCCATATTCACTAATACATTTTCAGGTGTTATTTGACTGGTTGTATGAATATGTGTGAGTTTTTTGCATGGGTGCTGTAGAGAAGTGATTCAGGACTTGGACCAAGTGCAAACAAATACTAAAATGAAGGCCACTTCTTTTTTTTTGCCAGTTAATGAAATAAAAGTTAGATACATTGAATAGCATGAGTATTTCTGTTTTTATTTTGTATGTTTTTTTTTTTTTTTGGTTATGAGGAGTCTCATGGTTTTTTATATCCATACTGTATGGGGGGTTGAAGGGCTAATTTTAAAAGAAGCATTAGTTACTTGCATGAAAGTACAATAATGTTATGAATCAGCATAAGACAGTGTTCTGTATCTGTAGTGAGAGAGACACTCTATGTTCTTAGACAGCATGAGAAAGTATTTTTATTGAAAAAGTTGCAACATTATAGTTCTAATTGACATATAGTGCCTTTCTATGAGGAAAATAACAGCAGGTGCATTCCTATAAGGAGAATATCATCTTTGTCTCAATAAAGAAAATGGAACCTCAGTTTCCCATAAGATTAATGATCTGTTTTCCCATTGTGAAAATGTTACATGAATTCCTGTAAGACCTTTGGCTTCCCATAAGACCTGTGACTTCACATAAGACCTGTGGCTTCCCATAAGACCTGTGGCTTCACATAAGACCTTTGGCTTCCCATAAGACCTGTGACTTCACATAAGACCTGTGGCTTCCCATAAGACCTGTGGCTTCACATAAGACCTGTGACTTCACATAAGACCTTTGGCTTCCCATAAAATCTGTGACTTCACATAAGACCTGTGACTTCACATAAGACCTGTGGCTTCCCATAAGACCTGTGGCTTCACATAAGACCTGTGACTTCACATAAGACCTGTGACTTCAGATAAGACCTGTGACTTCACATAAGACCTGTGGCTTTCCATAAGACCCGTGACTTCACATAAAACCTGTGACTTCCTAGAAAGACCTGTGACTTCCTAGAAAGACCTGTGACTTCACATAAGACCTGCGACTTAACATAATACTTGTGACTTCACATAAGACCTGTGACTTCACATAAGACCTGTGACTTCAGATAAGACCTGTGACTTCACATAAGACCTGTGGCTTTCCATAAGACCCGTGACTTCACATAAAACCTGTGACTTCCTAGAAAGACCTGTGACTTCCTAGAAAGACCTGTGACTTCCTAGAAAGACCTGTGACTTCACATAAGACCTGCGACTTAACATAATACTTGTGACTTCACATAAGACCTGTGACTTCTTGTAAGACCTGTGACTTCACATAAGACCTTTGGCTTCCCATAAGACCTTTGGCTTCCCATAAGACCTGTGGCTTCCCATAAGACCTGTGACTTCCTATAAAGACCTGTGACTTCTTATAAGACCTGTGACTTCTTATAAGACCTGTGACTTCTTATAAGACCTGTGACTTCTTATAAGACCTGTGACTTCACATAAGACCTGTGGCTTCTTATAAGACCTGTGACTTCTTATAAGACCTGTGACTTCACATAAAACCTGCGACTTCACATAAGACCTGCGACTTCACATAAGACATGTTACTTCACATAAGACCTGTGACTTCTTATAAAGACCTATGACTTTACATAAGACCTGTGACTTCCTATAAGACCTGCGACTTAACATAAGACCTGTGACTTCTTATAAGACCTGTGACTTCACATAAGACCTGTGACTTCACATAAGACCTGCGACTTCTTATAAGACCTGTGACTTCTTATAAGACCTGTGACTTCACATAAGACCTGTGACTTCACATAAGACCTGTGACTTCACATAAGACCTGTGACTTCACATAAGACCTGTGATTTCACATAAGACCTGTGACTTCTTATAAGACCTGTGACTTCACATAAGACCTGCGACTTCTTATAAGACCTGCGACTTCACATAAGACCTGCGACTTCACATAAGACCTGTGACTTCACATAAGACCTGTGACTTCACATAAAACCTGTGACTTCACATAAGACCTGTGACTTCACATAAGACCTGTGACTTCACATAAGACCTGCGACTTCACATAAGACCTGCGACTTCACATAAGACCTGCGACTTCACATAAGACCTGTGACTTCACATAAGACCTGTGACTTCACATAAGAAAATATCTTACTCCTTCCCAGGAATAAAACATCTCATCATCTTATGTCTTCCTGTTGCGAATGCAACTATCTCTGCCTTGCAATGATAGAGTGGCCTACTGCTGTATAACTGGTGTTGAGTGAAGCATCATCTGTGTGAACTATATTTATAACAGAGTAGTTGTGTCAGATATGGGCTGCACTTCGAAGCAAACTGGAGGAATTGATTGTTAACCAAAGACATGAAGAAACAAGGAAATAAAATTGGAGGAAAATATAACGCAATATTGTGAAAACTAGATGCAAGGTAGATTTTGCATTGTTTGCAACATTGTGAAAACTAGATGCAAAGTAGATTTTGCATTGTTTGCAACATTGTGAAAACTAGATGCAAGGTAGATTTTGCATTGTTTGCAACATTGTGAAAACTAGATGCAAGGTAGATTTTGCATTGTTTGCGGCATAGCAACATTTGAGGAAGTATTGATGTCAAATTCAGAAGACGAAAGGAGATGAGACCAGGCACCACAAATATATCTTGTTCATTCTGCGGCCGGATATGTCTATCCAATTTTGGCTAATTTAGCCATGAGAGAAGCCATTTAATAACACAGCACCAAACATAAGACACTAATCTTATACCAAACAACTGACTAATCATGATTGCTTGCTACCAACCTTCTGTCAAAGACGCCAAAGGACATAGAGTGAGAGGAAGAAGAGGGAAAAGGAAGAAGTGGGAAGGCTGTATCAAAGAATGGTGATGTCTTGGTTTTGTCAATGCTTAGGACAGCAGAGAAAGACAGATAAAGATAGCTGGTTTAGGACTTCCATGCCCTGACGACCCCTAACAATTAAGTGATGAGTGAGTGAGAACTGGTTGCTTGCTCTCACCTGTAGAACGTGTGATGTAATGTCTAGGTCATTAACAAATAACCAAGCATATGGGTGAAAACTAGGGGAGTCGCGATAGCTCAGTTGTTAGTCAAGTGGACTACATAGGACAAGAGGTTGTGTATGATCCTGACCAACGGCTGCCAGGTTCACCAGCCCCTAATGGGTACCAGATTATTTTCTGGGAAAGTAAAGCGGCACGGGCATAATACCAACCACATTACCACCAAAATTCATGTGCCGAAGGTCTGTAAAAATTATGGTCACTATCACCATATTCCCTATATGCCACTTGCCGTGACGGGTATCTTTACTTTTTTTTTTTTATATGGGCAAAAACAAAACTTACCATCCATGATCATCATTGTTATTTTCATGCTGGCCTTCCCAATTTGTATTTGTGAGTTTGTAAACAAAAATGTTTTTTAGCATAATGATGTTATGTTTATGTATTTTAAGTTTCTTAACACCAACACTTATATAATTGTAATGTTGTTATTGTTATTTTGGCAGATAGAATCAGTGTTCTGCTTCACGAGAGCAGTTTGTTTATGGAAATACGAAACTGATAAACATGCTGTGATGAAACTAATTGCTTTTCAGTCACCTGGCTTGTTGATATCTAAAATGAGATGGCATTTTTCAATTTAGTGACTAGTCATTCATTCAGTAGTCTGGTAGTCTTTTACTGATTTTTTTTTCTTTACTCTGAAGATTACATTGTTTTGTCTGAGTGTCTGTGCTCTTCCTTCTCAGCCAGGTTTTTCTTTTCCTAACACAGGAAATCATCATCATGTGCCATACTGGTTGATGTAAGCGGTCATGTTCTTCCACAATTTTCTATCCACAGTGCATCTTGTCAATTTTCTGTGCCATGACACCAATATCTTCTTTATTTGTCATCCGCGATATCTCTTTCACTGTATTGTGTCAGTTGTAACCAAATAATCCAACTTTTCTCTTCTCATGATGCACCCGAAAAAATGTTGATTATTTCTTTTTAACTGTCCAGGAAACTCTCAACATTCTTATGAGAAATCCTGTCTCTCTGGCCTCTAATCATCTTTTCATTTGTTTGTTTACTGTCCACATTTCATTTTCATTGGTCAGAACTGGCTCTATAGAACACTGAAGAACTCTCTTCCTTACTTCAATTGACATAGACTTGTTGAACACAGAGAATATATAAATTATAAACATAATGCTATAACAAGCTAGATGAGAGGATACATAAATTATAAACATAATGCTATAACAAGCTAGATGAGAGGACACATAAATTATAAACATAATGCTATAACAAGCTAGATGAGAGGATACATAAATTATAAACATAATGCTATAACAAGCTAGATGAGAGGATACATAAATTATAAACATAATGCTATAACAAGCTAGATGAGAGGACACATAAATTATAAACATAATGCTATAACAAGCTAGATGAGAGGACACATAAATTATAAACATAATGCTATAACAAGCTAGATGAGAGGATACATAAATTATAAACATAATGCTATAACAAGCTAGATGAGAGGATACATAAATTATAAACTTAATGCTATAACAAGCTAGATGAGAGGATACATAAATTATAAACATAATGCTATAACAAGCTAGATGAGAGGATACATAAATTATAAACATAATGCTATAACAAGCTAGATGAGAGGATACATAAATTATAAACATAATGCTATAACAAGCTAGATGAGAGGACACATAAATTATAAACATAATGCTATAACAAGCTAGATGAGAGGATACATAAATTATAAACATAATGCTATAACAAGCTAAATGTTAGAATGTCTGCTAAAAGTAATAAAAATTCATTTATATATTGTTCTAAAGTTACAAATCATCAGCGTTAAACAAATTAGTCTTAAAAATTAACATTACAGCATGAATCAAAGTGGCATATTTTAACATTACACAGATGCTTATACATTTTATTAATATTATTCCTCAAATTGTTAACTTTGCAGCTCCCAAATACAAACTTTAACTAAAACTCCAGTTTTTGTAGCGTTCTGCAGTTATTTAATTTTTGTTTATTATTGTCCTTATCCTATCTACCACATGGCCATAATTTTATTCCAGGTCTGTTTTTTCTTTTCTTTTAAAATAAAATGATATTTAAAAAAATAGCCTGTTATTTATTTATTACTGCTTTTATTTCCTAACTTTATGTATTCTCTGTAGACTGCTTTTTGTAAGTGTTGGACATTGTCCTGTGGTATCCTCATGTAAACAACTGTAAAACATATTTTTCTCTCAGTTTTATTCTTTACTTGCCAGCTGTATTGCAATTTCTTATAACTGGCTCAACCAGACCTCTCTATATATATTCTAAAACAATTAAAAGTCTACTTTTTTCATGCTGATTGCTTCAGTCTCTTTTAACTGCCAATCTTTCTTTTCATATATTCTGAAACAAATAAAATGATACTTTCTCGTGCTTGTTACAGCAGGTTATTAAATACACTGATTACTGCAGGGACTGGGTGGTCTAGAGGTACGACATTGGCCTCAAGACAGGGAGGACCTGGATTCAAAACCCACTGAAAGTGGTGGTGATTTTTAAAAAATATGAACTGGTTGGTCTCGAGGTAAGATGCTGGCCTCGAGTCAGAGCGGATGTGGGTTCAAATCCCGGCTGCACCAGTTAGTATTTTTATTTATGATTTCTCTCTGCGGCAACCACCCCTGGTCTCAGCAGCGAGGCCTGGCATTTTACAATTTCAAGTTCTTCACTGTTGGTGATGATTTTGGGTTAGCTTTTTGTTTTGTCAGTGGACATTTTAGTTTTCTGTATGTTTAGATAGAGGTATCTTAGTTTTCTGTGTGTTTAGATAGAGGTATTTTAGTTTTCTGTATGTTTAGATAGAGGTATCTTAGTTTTCTGTGTGTTTAGATAGAGGTATTTTAGTTTTCTGTATGTTTAGATAGAGGTATTTTAGTTTTCTGTATGTTTAGATAGAGGTATTTTAGTTTTCTGTATGTTTAGATAGAGGTATCTTAGTTTTCTGTGTGTTTAGATAGAGGTATTTTAGTTTTCTGTATGTTTAGATAGAGGTATTTTAGTTTTCTGTATGTTTAGATAGAGGTATCTTAGTTTTCTGTATGTTTAGATAGAGGTATCTTAGTTTTCTGTATGTTTAGATAGAGGTATTTTAGTTTTCTGTATGTTTAGATAGAGGTATCTTAGTTTTCTGTATGTTTAGATAGAGGTATTTTAGTTTTCTGTATGTTTAGATAGAGGTATTTTAGTTTTCTGTATGTTTAGATAGAGGTATCTTAGTTTTCTATATGTTTAAATAGAGGTTTTGCCCTTTACTGTGTTAATCCAGAGCAGAAAAAAAAATTGATAACAAAATAATAGAATTGAAATAACAGAATAATAGAATTGAAATAACAGAATAAGAGAATTGAAAAAATACAGAAAAAAAAAATTGATAACAAAATAATAGAATTGAAATAACAGAATAATAGAATTGAAATAACAGAATAAGAGAATTGAAAAAATACAGAAAAAAAAATTGATAACAAAATAATAGAATTGAAATAACAGAATAATAGAATTGAAATAACAGAATAAGAGAATTGAAAAAATACAGAAAAAAAAATTGAAAAAAAAAGGTATGATTAAAGTTTCACGTAACAAGTGAACAACACAAACCAGAACGACGTTTCTGCACGATAAGCCTTCAACAGGAATGTTTGTTGTATGTTTGCTCCTGTTGAAGGCTTATTGAGCCGAAACGTCATTCTGGTTTGTGTTGTCAACTTGTTACATGAAGCTTTAACCATACAGTTTTCGTTTCTATATTTTTGTTTTATATTTCTGCTCATAATTAGCTTCACTGCTGCCTTGCATTTTGATGCATTTCTGTGTATTTCTTTGCCTTGACCCAACTTTATCCAGAACATTGAGAACAGGAAATTGTTAACAAAATAATAGAACTAAATCCAGAACATTGAGAACAGGAAATTGTTAACAAAATAATAGAACTAAATCCAGAACACTGAGAACAGGAAATTGTTAACAAAATAATAGAACTAAATCCAGAACACTGAGAACAGGAAATTGTTAACAAAATAATAGAACTAAATCCAGAACACTGAGAACAGGAAATTGTTAACAAAATAATAGAACTAAATCCAGAACATTGAGAACAGGAAATTGTTAACAAATTAATAGAACTAAATCCAGAACACTGAGAACAGGAAATTGTTAACAAAATAATAGAACTAAATCCAGAACATTGAAAACTAAAGATTGTAAAAAAAAATGTTAACATTGAACAGTAAATAGCAAAATAAACAGAGCCACTGGGCCTGTTGTTTTTTCACTTTCTTAAAATAATTATTGTAATTTTTTCTTTAAAAAAATTATAAATAAATTTGTTTCTTTGAAAATAATCTTTTATTTTTAAAAGAAAATCAATGTAATGTTTTACACCAAATTCTTAAATTCACATTCATATGTTAAGACTGGCTTTACATAACATTTAAGAACTCTTTTTCTTGTTTCTATTGTCAAAAATGGATTGCATAGTATCTTTCTCATTTTTTTTGGAAAGCTGCTTTTGCCTGCATCTCACCTCTTTTGTACATCTTCCGCCTGAGATTAACAAAGTTCCCAAATATTTAAATTCTTTTACCTGTTTTAATATTGTTCCACTTGTCTTTATTTTGCACTGTCTTTTTCTTTGTTGTTATCATTACTTCTGTCTTTTTGCTATTAAGGCTGAGTCCTTTATTTTTGCTTTCTTTCACTATAATGTCCAACATTTCTTGTAACTGATTTTCAGTGACACATTAACAACACGTATAATGATACCATGGTTTATTTCAAATGAACATAATGCATTTGCTAAATACAATATTACAATACATGTTACAATAAACATAATTTCATAAATCATGCATTAAATTTTGTTATAATAATTCTAGTAAATGTTAAAATGGTACCCGTCATTTCTTATGGTGTAAGAAGAATATGGTGTTAATACCCATATTTGTACATGCCCATATTTCAGCAAAGCTCATCAGCACAAACACAAAACTTGGAATATTAAAATCAAACGTACTATCTACCCTTACATATGGATGTGAGAGCTGGTAAACAACAAGAGACATAAAAACAAAGTTGAACGCATTCGAAAATAAATGTCTAAGGAAAATACTTGGTATAACGTGGGACGAATTCAAAACAAACGAAGAAATTAGAGAAATCGCCAATCAACAACTAATATCTTCAGTAATCAAGAAAAGACGATGGTCAAATGTTGGACATATGATGAGGAGAGATAATAACCGAATAACAAAGCAAGTCCTCATGTGGGAAACAACAGGTAAGAGGAAAAGACCGACCCAGAGAGACTGAGAGGAACATTGATCAGAGAGGGAAGAGCAGCAGGAATCGGCTCCCTCAATGAGATAGAGTTGCTTACACAGAACAGAGACAAATGGCGAGATTCGATAAAATATTAATAGAAGGATTGACAACTGCTAGAATAAAAATGTATATAAGAGAAAGAGTATCTGGGTCTATGCCCTATGGGCCGGCTACGGCTCGAAAGGTCAATAGATAGATAGATATTTCTTGTGATCATCTTCATTGAGGCCATTGTATTTTCTAAGAGGAACATTTTTCTGGTATCCATAATAGGATAAAAGAGAGATGCCTTAGAGTTATTATGAAAACGCACTGATAAGAGAGGCAAGGACTACATGCATCGACTTTATTACTGAGATTGAGAAGTTTACTCAGGGACTTAGGCGAGACATACTGTCTGATTTCACTGGAAGGGTAATGTTGATTGCGCCATTGAACGCGTTGAAAAATAGCGGTTTGTTTTCGTCGGTCTGTTGTTAAGGACGCCTAATTCATTTATTTGTCAAAAGCTCACAGTGTATCCACGTGCTGCAGAGCGATTTACTGGAGTTGGCAAGTCTACAACGTGGAAACGGGTTCTGGACCGTGCTACTGAATGAGTGCACGTGGGTCTAGACCATCCACAGCATCGACTTCCGGCGACAAAATCATCTATGTTACTATGACGACGGTAAGTATTCAGATGCAGCCCAAACGACAACATCGAAGAAGGAAAACAAGACAAGGTGAAATGAGAAACTTAGTGGGCGTGTAGTAAGACTTATCAACCAACACAGAACTGGAGTCGTCAGTCGCTGGACACTGCGGGACTTGCTGAGGAAGGGATCTGAGCACCTATGGACATGTCCAGAGTGCAATGATGATGACCCGCAAATAACTCAATGTTGATTATGATGAAAAACGATAGGCTTATTGTTTCCAGGCAAAAAAAAAATGAGCCATGGTCTTGATTTCGCTTGAACTACCTGACCAGCAAGCGAGTGTTTGAACTACCTGACCAGCAAGCGAGTGTTTGAACTACCTGACCAGCAAGCGAGTGTTTGAACTACCTGACCATCAAGCGAGTGTTTGAGCTACCTGACCAGCAAGCGAGTGTTTGAACTACCTGACCAGCAAGCGAGTGTTTTAACTACCTGACCAGCAGTTGTTGCAACCAGTTGTTGTTATCTCAGGGAATGAAGTTTATAGTAATTTTCAAATCAGGCACAAGGGCCGATGAAAATAGCTGCCCACCTCTGACTTAGAGTTTATAATTACATTGCATCATAGTAATGGCATTTTGTAGAAAATAAAGATAGATCATTTTAATTATGAAACTGTGAAGCTAGCCATTAAATTATTTCAGTGCATCGTGTACTCAAGTATTTTGAGAATTCATTGGGAAAAAAAAACACAAACAAGAGAAATTGATTGACACTTTTGATTTAGGATCAAAACGGAATACTTCCATACATCACTTGGCCACTTTTCAAGTGCCTCAACGTGCTTACCAACTTGTTATCTCAACAATTTAGAGAGGAACATGTAATTTTGCTGGTTAATTATTTGTTGTAAAAAGTAATTTTAGTGCCATGAAAAATATACTAACATCAAAACAAATAAAACCAGGGCTAAAACTAAGAATAGCAAAATGTTATATCTTCTCAATATTCCTGTATGGTGCAGAATCATGGACTTTAGACAAGAAAACATAACAGAAAATCGAAACCTTTGAAATGTGGATTATAGAAGAAGTAGAATTGGATGGAAAGAAAAGAAAACAAACGATGAAGTTTTAAAACAACTAAAAATGAAAAGAGAACTACTAAACACAATTAGAACAAGACAAATGAAATTTTTGGGTCATGTTAAAAGACACAACAGCCTAATAAAAGTAATATTGGAAGGGAAAATACAAGGTGGCAGAGGCAGACCAAGACTAACATGGACGAGTAATATCAAAAGATGGACAAGTCAACCTATGACAATCTGCACCATCAAAGCAAGAGCCAGAGTGGAATGGCGCTCCATGGTAGCCAACCTTCGATTCGGAGACGGCACTCAATGATGATGATGAATTATTTGTACACAACCTGTTCGTGTGCCTAAAACATGAAGGTCAGCGCATTCCAAGAAATATTTTAACAGAAATTCTTGGTATTGTCCATATATTGCTATTGGAGTGTGATAAAAAGAATATCCTAATCTGGGTGCTATGTAGCAGTGATGACAACAGGCACAAGGCTTTTACTTCCTCCCTGTCAGTGAACTAATCAGCAGATCATTCATAAAACTCAATGAATATAAACTAGCATTAATACAATTCGTTCTGAGTGCTAGACAAACGCTAGTAAATGTCTGAGACTACAAACGCTAATAAAACTCTGAGACTAGACAAACGCTAGTAAATCTCTGAGAATACAAACACTAATAAAACTCTGAGACTAGACAAACGCTAGTAAATGTCTGAGACTACAAACACTAATAAAACTCTGAGACTAGACAAACGCTAGTAAATGTCTGAGAATACAAACACTAATAAAACTCTGAGACTAGACAAACGCTAGTAAATCTCTGAGATTACAAACACTAATAAAACTCTGAGACTAGACAAACGCTAGTAAATCTCTGAGACTACAAACACTAATAAAACTCTGAGACTAGACTAACGCTAGTAAATCTCTGAGATTACAAACACTAATAAAACTCTGAGACTAGACAAACGCTAGTAAATCTCTGAGATTACAAACACTAATAAAACTCTGAGACTAGACAAACGCTAGTAAATCTCTGAGACTACATACACTAATAAAACTCTGAGACTAGACAAACGCTAGTAAATCTCTGAGACTACAAACACTAATAAAACTCTGAGACTAGACAAACGCTAGTAAATCTCTGAGACTATAGACACTAATAAAACTCGGAGACTAGACAAACGCTAGTAAATCTCTGAGAATACAAACACTAATAAAACTCTGAGACTAGACAAACGCTAGTAAATGTCTGAGACTACAAACACTAATAAAACTCTGAGACTAGACAAACGCTAGTAAATGTCTGAGACTACAAACACTAATAAAACTCTGAGACTAGACAAACGCTAGTAAATCTCTGAGATTACAAACACTAATAAAACTCTGAGACTAGACAAACGCTAGTAAATGTCTGAGACTACAAACACTAATAAAATTCTGAGACTAGACAAACGCTAGTAAATCTCTGAGATTACAAACACTAATAAAACTCTGAGACTAGACAAACGCTAGTAAATCTCTGAGATTACAAACACTAATAAAACTCTGAGACTAGACAAACGCTAGTAAATCTCTGAGACTACATACACAAATAAAACTCTGAGACTAGACAAACGCTAGTAAATCTCTGAGACTACAAACACTAATAAAACTCTGAGACTAGACAAACGCTAGTAAATCTCTGAGACTACAAACACTAATAAAACTCTGAGACTAGACAAACGCTGACTTTAGACAAACACTAATAAAACTGTTAGACTGGACACACTCTGAGAATAGACACACACTCAGACTAAACAGACACTAATAATTACCCTGAGACTAGTCACACGCTGACATTAGACAAACACTAATAAAACAGAGAAGACGCACTCTGAGACACGAGACTAGACAAACAGTAATAAATAAAACTGTCAGACTAGATTAGGATTAATGAAACCATGAGACTGAGACTAGACAAACACTGAGACTAGGCAAACATTAATAAAACTCTCAGACTAGACAAACTGTCAAAAACTCTGAGACAAATAAATCTCTGAAACTAGACAAAAATAGTAAAACTCTTAAACTAGACAAGCACTAGTAAAACTCTTAAACTAGACAAACACTAGTAAAACTCTTAAACTAGACAAGCACTAGTAAAACTCTTAAACTACACAAGCACTAGTAAAACTCTTAAACTAGACAAGCACTAGTAAAACTCTTAAACTAGACAAACACCAGTAAAACTCTTAAACTAGACAAGCACTAGTAAAACTCTTAAACTACACAAGCACTAGTAAAACTCTTAAACTAGACAAGCACTAGTAAAACTCTTAAACTAGACAAACACTAGTAAAACTCTTAAACTACACAAGCACTAGTAAAACTCTTAAACTAGACAAGCACTAGTAAAACTCTTAAACTAGACAAGCACTAGTAAAACTCTTAAACTAGACAAGCACTAGTGAAACTCTTAAACTAGACAAGCACTAGTAAAACTCTGAAGTGACAACAATCAAATTCGATACCGACAAACATTAATGGTACGAGACTGGACAAGAATTAATAAAACACTGAGGCTATATAAGCATTAAAAAGACTCTGAAACGGAACAAACAACGAAGCCCTGCCACTATCTATCTATTGTTCTTTCGAACCGAAGACGGCCCATAGGGCAGAACCACAACCTCAAAAACAGAAACCTTGCGTGCCAAAATGGCACATATTGCTAATATCACTGCTTCTACAATCTATGGCTCTGTTTCCATAGCAATACTTTTTACAATGACAGCTCGTCAGGCCATCGATCAACCTCCTTAGTTGCCTCTTACGACATGCCTGGAAGGTCACAGTGTCACTATTCTTTACTTCCCTCATAATGCGGCTCCGGTAACACACGGGCCTCATTATGCCACTAGACAATATAATAGAACTACTGTAATGAAATGGTTAAATCACAGTAAATTAAATCAATATTTGCAGTACATTAACGCTAACTTGTCAGTACACCTACTTTAATTGTTAAATTATTACGTTATTTCTGTTGTTTAATTTATTTTCAAGTCAAGCTGTAGACTCATTTATGTGGCATATCTCGTACTACTTTCAATCTGAAAATGATTACGTCACGTCATTCTCTATTTCAGTGGTTCCCAATATTCACCATGGTTCCCAGGGGCGCCACGTCCAGGATATTACCGTGTCCCTACTCAGTGGTTAGATATTACTAAGAATCATCATGCGAAGAGTGCTAAACAAAATCAGTCCGGAAATTAGCGATGAACAGTATGGCTTTGTTGGAAGTAAAGGAACGAGCAATGCCATATATATCATAAGATCTTTAGTAGAAAAAGCCATAGAGGTGAAAACAGACCTATACCTATGTTTCATAGATTATACCAAAGCATTTGACAAAGTAAAGCGCCAAGAAATAATCAACATTTTAGAAAGCATAAACGTAGACAGCAAAGATCTAAGAATAATAAAGAACATGTACTAGCAACAAACAGCGGCCATAAGAACTGGAAACCAATTGGGAATGTTTCAACAAATAAAACAGGGTGTTAGACAAGGTTGTGTGCTGTCACCAGATTTGTTTAATATTTATAGTGAGATTATTTTAAGATCCATAAGGGACATGTCTGGAATAACAATTGGAAGTCATCATATCTTGGTATGCTGTTGATACAGTCTTAATAGCTAAGAGTGAAAATGAGTTACAAGAAATGTTAGACATTATAGTGAAAGAAAGCAAAAATAAAGGACTCAGCCTTAATAGCAAAAAGACAGACGTAATGGTAACAACAAAGAAAAAGACATCACCCCAGTGCAAAATAAAGACAAGTGGAACACTATTAAAACAGGTAAATGAATTTAAATATTTGGGAACTTTGTTAACCTCAGACGGAAGATGTACAAAAGAGGTGAAATGCAGAATGCTCAGGAAAAAGCAGCTTTCCAAAAAATGAGGAAGATACTATGCAATCCATTTTTGACAATAGAAACAAGAAAAAGAGTTCTTAAATGTTATGTAGAGCCAGTCTTAACATATGGATGTGAATCATGGACAATATGACAACAGACAAGAAAATCACTGGAGTCTGTAGTTATGTGGTTCTACAGAAGAATGTTGAGAATACCATGGGCAGCTAAGAAGAGTAATTAAAATGTTCTGAAAGAGGTCAAAGCAAAAAGAGAGTTAATTTCCAATATTAGGAAGAAACAATCACAATTTTTTGGCCATGTAATGAGAAGAGAACAACTGCAATATATTGTAACAACTAGAAAAATTGAGGGACGAAGAGACAGAGGGAAGCAAAGTGAAAAAATACCAGACAGCTTAAGAGAATGGCTTGGCAGAACGTCAACAACAGAAATGATAAATAATTGTCGAGATCGAAAGTTGTGGAGAGACATGATCACCTACGCCAGCAGACCCGCTACTTGATGATGATGACTCATTGGTTGCAATTATTAAAGGACGACATCCACAAAGGCTGAATATTGTTGTTAATAAACAAATTGTGTGTTTATAATTGTAACAACTGTTGTTAATTGTTTTTTTTTAACAACCGAGTAGGTGAGGTGATTAATGGTTGAGTTTTGAAGAATTGTAAACATGCCATTTGTAAACATAGGTAGTTATTCATTGGATGCCGTCTTCGCATCGACGGTTGGCTACCATGGAGCTCCATTCATTCATTGGATGCCGTCTTCACATCGACGGTTGGCTACCATGGAGCTCCATTCATTCATTGGATACCGTCTTCACATCGACGGTTGGCTACCATGGAGCTCCATTCATTCATTGGATGCCGTCTTCACATCGACGGTTGGCTACCATGGAGCTCCATTCATTCATTGGATGCCGTCTTCACATCGACGGTTGGCTACCATGGAGCTCCATTCATTCATTGGATACCGTCTTCACATCGACGGTTGGCTACCATGGAGCTCCATTCATTCATTGGATACCGTCTTCACATCGACGGTTGGCTACCATGGAGCTCCATTCATTCATTGGATGCCGTCTTCACATCGACGGTTGGCTACCATGGAGCTCCATTCATTCATTGGATGCCGTCTTCACATCGACGGTTGGCTACCATGGAGCTCCATTCATTCATTGGATGCCGTCTTCACATCGAAGGTTGACTACCATGGAGCTCCATTCACTCATTGGATGCCGTCTTCACATCGAAGGTTGGCTACCATGGAGCTCCATTCATTCATTGGATTCCGTCTCAACATCGACGGTTGGTTACGATAGAGTATTCTCTAATTAAATTATTTGTGCACAGTGCATCCGTCTCAAATTTCATTAGTTATGGAGTACACCAAATAAAAATCCCGAGTCTCACACGTCGTGGCGACCGCTTTGACGAAAAAAAAAAGATAAATAATCAACAACAGAAAACAAAAACAAAGAACAATATATGGTCCGAAGCAGGATCGAACCCGTACTCCTTGGCACAGCGCCTAGCCACGAAAAGCCAAACGTTAGGGAACACTGCCAACTCAGCTAACTAAAAAAAATAGCGATCATTGGCGATGTCTTTCGCACAAGGCGTTCTCGTGACTATAGCATAGGGCTACGGTCAAAACTCAAGAATAAATTGTGTATCTGTATTTTTCCTATTAAGACAAGTATCTCCCGGTTAGGGTAGGGCTGAATACTTGAGTGACAGACAAACATTTTAGGACGAAACAACACGAATAGACCATATATTGTTCTTTTTTTCTGTTGTTGATTATTTATCATTTTTTTCCTAGTGCTGTAAACTTAGGTAAACATAGTGCTGTAAACATAGGCAAACATAGTGCTGTAAACATAGATTGATGTAAACATACCCCTTCCTCTGAATTAATTCGACTGCTTTGACCTAGTGGCCTTTATTTCTCTGGTCCCGTCGAAAGCCCCCGTCTTCCTCCCCTGCCCCCCCCAACCCCTCGGACATACACCATCAGATGTATATGGTTGATGTGTTATAGGATAGTTTATTTATTTATTAAGGTGTCCACTATTCTATAATTTCCTTATGTATAAAGTACAACTTTTTCTAATTTCATTATTTTTTTTCCAAATACACAATTAGTCAGTCTAGTCTAGTCGATAGAACAGCTTCATTGCACAACGGATAACTCAATAGAATACACAAATGATCTGATTCCACTATATTCTAATAATGAAACAATTCATAATGTTTTCTACGTTACACCAGCCAACATTGATCTCACCGAGCACACAATTCTGATGCCTAAAGGTTTAAACTCTTCATTTATGTTTATACTCTATCGTAGCCCACTCTTCCTCTGAATTAATTCGACTGCTTTGACCAAGTGTCCTTTATTTCTCTGGTCCCGTTGAATGTTCGTATGACAGGGAACAGTTGGCTGTGTTCACTTTCTGCGCAGTTTCGCCTTATGTCTTTTGGCGTGTGCTTAGACTGCTACGATGGGGACTACAGTTACCTTTGTTTGTTTGGGAGATGTGTTAGTAATTCGGATGATTCCACTGGCACGGCCGGTTGAGCAATTATGGATTTTAAATCGTTTGCTGTGATACCGAGGCCTTCCATAACCAATAACAATAACAATTTATGTTTCTGTATTTAATAAGCACAGATTAACATATTATTATTCTTTAGTTTACAATTTCCTGTAGGCACGGTCAATAAATTCATTTTCTCGAACTTATTTTTTTGTATTTATGTGCAGTTAGTGGATTCTTTTTCCCTAACTTATGTTTCTATTGTTAATAAAAACCTTTTTCTCTGGTGTATTTTTCTTGTAGTTATTTTCTTATCTAAGCACAGTGACTAAATCTTTTTTCTCTAGTTTATTTTACTTATCTAAGTACAGTTAATAAGTTTAGAACTACAGTCCCCACTTTATATTGGATTCATAGATTACGAAAAGGCATTTGATAGCTTAGACAGAGGAATGCTTTGGAAGTTGCTGAGTCATTACGGAGTCCCCATAAAGTTTTTTAACCTGATAAAAACAATGTATGAGGAATGAAATGTAGTGTGGTGCATGAAGGACAGCTTACAGAAGCATTTGAAATAAGAACAGGAGTAAGGCAGGGACGCCTTCTGTCTCCATTTCTCTTTCTACTGGTCAAAGATTGGATTATGAAAATAACTCAAAACAACAGAAACAGAAATGGAATCCAGTGGTCACTGACCAAACAACTTGATGATTTAGACTTTGCTGATGACATAGCTCTCCTATCACACAGTCATCAACAGGTGCAGGATAAAATGAGCATACTTGATGAGAGATCACAACAGCTAGGACTGAAAATTAATAGAGATAAGACCAACATTATGATAATTAATGCAGTTGGCAGTAACCAAATAAAGTTAGGAGAAATACCTCTACTAGACGTACAATCTTACATATATCTGGGTAGTAATATAGATAAAGAGGGAGGAACAGAAAATGATACCAAAATAAGGACATCAAAAGCAAGAGGAGTTTTTGTTGCACTGGGAAACATATGGAAGCCCAAAGAAATAAGGTTAAATACAAAAATTTTCAACTCAAATGTTAAGTCAGTCTTATTATATGGCTGTGAAACATGGAGAACAACAAAACTGACAATCATGAAGATACAGACTTTCATTAATGGATACTTAGGCAGAATAAAAGGATGGAAATGGCAGGACAAAATCACTAACATAGAATTATGGAAATATACCAGTCAAATACCAGTGGATAAAGAGTTACAGCGAAGACGATGGCGCTGGATAGGACACACACTGCGGAAGCCAGCTGAGAGTATTACACAACAGACTCTTTTTTTGGAATCCCCAGGGGAAAAGACAAAGAGGAAGATCAAAGGATTCTTGGAGAAGACAGTTAGAAACAGAGATGAAGATGATGGGGAAGACATGGACTGATCTTATAAGAATGGCAAGAAACAAAACGGCTTGGAAAGTGTTTGTTGAAGACCTATGCTCCACAGGGAGCTGAAAGGTAGAAAAAGAAGCACAGTTGATAAATCCTTTTTCTCTAGTTTATTTTTCTTACCTAAGCACAGTTAATAAATCCTTTCTCTAGTTTATTTTTCTTATCTAAGCACAGTTAATAAATCCTTTCTCTAGTTTATTTTTCTTATCTAAGCACAGTTAATAAATCCTTTCTCTAGTTTATTTTTCTTATCTAAGCATAGTTAATAAATCCTTTCTGTAGTTTATTTTTCTTATCTAGGGCACAGTTAATAAATCCTTTCTGTAGTTTATTTTTCTTACCTAAGCACAGTTAATAAATTCTTTCTCTAGTTTATTTTTCTTATCTAAGCACAGTTAATAAATCCTTTCTCTAGTTTATTTTTCTTATTTAAGCATAGTTAATAAATCCTTTCTGTAGTTTATTTTTCTTACCTAAGCATAGTTAATAAATCCTTTCTGTAGTTTATTTATCTGTATATGTATGGCCATTGGCGTCTTGACAGACGGTTGGTAGTAAGCAATCATGATAAATTAGTAGTTTGGTAAAGCATTAGTGTCTCATACTTGTTGCTGCTTTACTGAACATCTTCTCCCGTGGCTGAATTTGCCAATCCTGGACAGACAGATCCATCCACGCACAAACAAAAAATATAAAACTTGCGCCTTTTGTCTTCTGAATTTGATATCAGCACTGTCACACAGCACATTTTTTTTTATTTTTGCTCTTCATGTAGTACGATCCGCAGCCACATTTTCCCAGTTCCTTTCACTTATAGAAAATGACTTCAAGGAAGCCCTGCAAACATCCTTACATCTCAGCATTGGTCTGCCCTTTGGCCTCTTTCCGTCCTTAAGTTCTTCATACACTATTTGTTTGGGAATACGATTGTTTGCCACTCTTTTTACATGGCCCAGCCACCGTAGTCTGCGAATCTTAAGGATTGCCATGATCGATGGGAGTTTGGCTCGTTATAAGACATTAGAGTTAGTTACTTTGTCCTGCCATTTGATGGTCATAATTTTGCGAAGGCAACGTACATGGAAGCTGTTTAACCTTTTCTCCTGCCCTGCATAGGTAGTCCACGTTTCTGATCCGTATAGAAGTGCACTATGCACACAACTTTAATAAATTTGAGTCCTGAGTGTTAAATTGGTGTTGGCCCATGCTCTGTCTTTAAGTTTACCAAATGTGGAAGCTGCCTTTCCGATTCGGGAATTTGTTTCTTCTGCAAGGGAGACATTGGTTGTGATCATAGAACCGAGATAGGTGGACTTTCTCACAGGTTCAAGAGGTTTGTTATTTAATGATATAGCTGCGGAGGCTGCTGACATTGTTGGTGCACAGGCGCTAATGATGTTAATTGGTCCAGCTTTTGAGTGGATTTTTAGTGTTATTATGTTATTATTTCTGTATCTAAGCACAGTTAAACCGTTTTTATCTATTTTTTCTGTATATAAGCACAATTAACCTATCTTTTTTATCTAGTTTATTGTTCTTGTCTAAGCATAGATAAAAAAAAATCCATTTTTTCTCGATTATTTTTCTTATCTAAGTGGTTAATACATTATTATTATTATTTTTATTTTTTTTAAAATTTATTACAAATACGAGAGCGTCAGATTCATGTTTTCACATTCTCACATACACCATACATCGTCATCATCAAGTGCCATGCCTGCTGGCGTAGGTAATCATGTTTCTCCACAACTCTCGATCTCGACAGTAATTTATTACTTCTGTTGTTGACTTTCTGCCAAGCTGTTCTCTTAAGCTGTTATGGTATCCCTTTGTCCTCTCAATTTTTCCAGTTGTTACAATATATTCCAGCTGTTCTCTTCTCATTACATGGCCAAAAAAAATGATGATTGTTTCTTCCTCATATTTGAAATTAGCTCTCACTTTGCTGTGGCCTCTTTCAGAACGATTTCATTACTCTTCTTAGATGTCCATGATATTCTCAACATTCTTCTATAAAACTACATTTCTACAGCCTCCAGGGATTTTATTGTCAATGATTCATGTTCATATGTAAAGACTGGCTCTACATAACATTTAAGAACTCTTTTTCTTGTTTCTAGTGTCAAAAAAGTAATGCACAGTATCTTCCTCATTTTTTTGGACAGCTGCTTTTCGCCTGAGCCATTCAGCATCTCACCTCTGTTGTACACCTACCATCTGAGGTTAACATTGTTCCCAGATATTTACATTCATTACACACACATATGCACATATACATATCCACACCTTATTCTCATGTTTATTTCCTACTTCTCCGTTGTTTTCCTTACTCTCACAAACTACATCCAATAATTCTAAATTCCACTTTCTCCCCAGCCATCTCTGTCTCGGTTGAGTCTTGTAACATCTTTCAGCACTCAACTCAAGGTAGTCAAAAAATACATCCTTTTACTTTCTGGTATCCCCAATGGCTACTAAATTAATGGATAGTCATCTTTGTTTCCCGTCTTTAAAAAGGACGTTGATTTGGCGTAGGTGCGTTGTGTTGTTTATTGGCGCTTTTCGACCAAACACGTCCGACTTCGGCGTGACATTTTTGAGCATAGGGTTGCCTTCCCTCTTTGATCCCTAACCATTTGGCCAGGCTGGACTGGTCAGTCTGTTACTAGAAGCAGCGCAAAGAGTTGCAGGGGAGGGGAGTTCCAGCCTTTTTTACTTGTCTAGCATGGGTAATCCATTGGTTTACACAAGAACAGCTCTCGCGGATATGGGAACATAGGCTCTTCTACTACTAGAACAGCTCTTGGGGATATGGGAACTTAGGCTCTTCTACTACTAGAACAGATCTTGCGGACATGGGAACATAGGCTTCTCTACTACTAGAACAGCTCTCGCGGATATGGGAACTTAGGCTCTTCTACTACTAGAACAGATCTCCGGGACATGGGAACATAGGCTCTTCTACCACTAGAACAGATCTCCGTGATATGGGAACATAGGCTTCACTACTACTAGAACAGATCTCGCGGATATGGGAACATAGGCTCTTCTACCACTAGAACAGATCTCTGTGATATGGGAACATAAGCTCTTCTACCACTAGAACAGATCTCCGTGATATGGGAACATAGGCTCTTCTACCCCTAGAACAGATCTCCGTGATATGGGAACATAGGCTCTTCTACCACTAGAACAGATCTCCGTGATATGGGAACATAGGCTCTTCTACTACTAGAACAGATCTCCGGGATATGGGAACATAGGCTTCTCTACTACTAAAACAGCTCTCGGGGATATGGGAATATAGGGTCTTCTACTACTAGAACAGCTCTCGGGTATATGGGAACATAGGCTTCTCTACTACTAAAACAGCTCTCGGTGATATGGGAACATGGGCTTCTCTACTACTAGAACAGCTCTCGGGGATATGGGAACATAGGGTCTTCTACTACTAGATCAGCTCTCAGGGATATGTGAACATAGGCTTCTCTACTACTAGAACAGCTCTCGGGGATATGTGAACATAGGCTCCTCTACTACTAGTACAGCTCTCAGGGATATTGGAACATAGGCTCCTCTACTACTAGAACAGCTCGGGTATATGGGAACATAGGCTCTTCTACTACTAGAACAGCTCTCAGGGATATGAGAACAGACGATCCTCTACTGCTAGAACAGGTCTTAGGGATATGGGAACATAGGCTCTTCTACCACTAGAACAGCTCTCAGGGATATGAGAACAGACGCTCCTCTACTGCTAGAACAGGTCTTAGGGATATGGGAACATAGGATCCTCTACTACTAGAACAGCTCTCAGGTATATGGGAACATAGGCTTCTCTACTAATAGAACAGCTCTCGGGTATATGGGAACATAGGCTCTTCTACTACTAGAACAGCTCTCGGGTATATTGGAACATAGGATCTTCTACTACTACAACATATCTCGGGTATATGGGAACATAGGCTCTTCTACTACTAGAACAGCTCTCGGGTATATGGGAACATTGGCTCTTCTACTACTAGAACAGATCTCGGTTATATGGGAACATAGGCTCTTCTACTACTAGAACAGCTCTCGGTTATATGGGAACATAGGCTCTTCTACTGCTAGAACAGTTCTCAGGGATATGGGAACATAGGCTCCTCTACTTCTAGAACAGCATTCGGAGATATGGGAACATAGACTCCTCTACTACTAGAACAGCTCTCAGGGATATGGGAACATAGGCTCCTCTACTACTAGAACAGCTCTCGGGTATATGGGAACATAGACTCTTCTATTACTATAACAGCTCTCGGGTATATGGGAACATAGGTTCCTCTACTACTATAACAGCTCTCGGGTATATGGGAACATAGGCTGTTCTATTACTATAACAGCTCTCGGGTATATGGGAACATAGGTTCTTCTATTACTATAACAGCTCTCTGGTATATGGGAACATAGTCTCCTCTACTACTAGAACAGCTCTCAGGGATATGAGAACAGACGCTCCTCTACTACTTGAACAGCTCTCAGGGATAGGTGAACATAGGCTCCTCTACTACTAGAACAGCTCTCAGGGATATGGGAACTTAGGCTACTCTACTGCTAGAACAGCTCTCATGGATATGAGAACAGACGCTCCTCTACTACTAGAACAGCTCTCGGGGATATGGGAACAAACGCTCCTCTACTACTAGAACAGCTCTCAGGGATATGGGAACAGACTCAATGAAGATATCCCCGATGGAAGAATAAATTGTACTATTAGTCCAATAAATGATTCGCTTCCAGAGGTTTATGATGTAAACAAAGCAGTTTTGTCATTGCAAGTGAATAATGTCCACACCTATAATTGGTCAGGATTGTGTAGCAGCAGCAGCTTTATAGCGAAACAGAAAACATCATAGGATTGTGCTGTTCTGAAACAGCTATGCCATGCTACCCTTGAATTGCCTTTAATGGGATTACTGTGACCACAAACCACTCTCCATGTGTGTGCCACATATTTACACCCCAGAAAGAAATACTGAATATAACAACATCATGTGCCGTCTGTGATTTTAATGACCAGAAACCAGGAGCCTCCTGTATGATTGATACAACTGTTGCACCAAGCACTTCATCAGCAGAGCCAGATCTATGGAATGTTAATCTGACATTGTTCTTGAATGATGTCCAAGTTAATGAGAGATCAGAATCGTGTGGCGGCAGCTACAAGAAGGGAGCGGAGAACATCAATTTCTGCTGCTATAAAGGAGACTTGCCTTGCTATCCCAGAATTGCCTTAAATGGGATCACTGTAGTTGAAAACTTCTCCTCTTGTGTAAACTACACATTCACATCTAAGAGTGAATCAGTGAAGGTCACAAAATCATATTCTCTCTGTGGTTTTACTAACTACAGGTCATGTGGCTTCTGTTGGATTGGAAATGATAACTTACCACCACTGTGTGTCTATATGTTTGGAATTGGAGTCATCAATGATGGCCTAACATCACCAAGTGCTACGACGATCATCATTTTCGGGAGGACGTGAACTCCCATGGTATATGGTGGATAGGCGGCAGAAACCATTGAAGGCTATGTCTGAAAAGTGTTCCTTCTTGCAGTTTCCTCATATTCCAAGTCCGGCTTATTGCAGGAGCTACTGAGTTAAGTGCTCTGTGCACACCGTGAGCTGTGTGTCTCATCCGTTTTGATCCTGCTTCGATATCCCGCTTGTTTACGATGAATGATGATATCGTATGACGGGGAACAGTTGGCTGTGTTCACTTTCTGCGCAATTTCGCCTTATGTCTTTTGGCGTGTGCTGAGACTGCTACGATGGGGACTACAGTTACCTTTCTTTGTTTGGGAGATGAGTTAGTAATTCGGATGATTCCACTGGCACGGGCGGTTGAGCAATTATGGATTTTAAATCGTTTGCTGAGATACCGAGGCCTTCCATAAGCAATAACCAATAACCAATAGAACAGCTCTCAGGGATATGGGAACAGACGCTCCTCTACTGCTAGAACAGCTCTCAGGGATATGGGTACATAGGCTCCTCCACTCCTAGAACAGCTCTCAGGGATATGAGAACAGCCGCTCCTCAACTACTAGAACAGCTCTCATGGATATGAGAACAGACGCTCCTCTACTACTAGAACAGCTCTCAGGGATATGAGAACAGACGCTCCTCTACTACTAGAACAGCTCTCAGGGATATGAGAACAGACGCTCCTCTACTACTAGAACAGCTCTCAGGGATATGAGAACAGACGCTCCTCTACTACTAGAACAGCTCTCAGGGATATGAGAACAGACGCTCCTCTACTACTAGAACTGCTCTCAGGGATATGAGAACAGACGCTCCTCTACTACTAGAACAGCTCTCAGGGATATGAGAACAGACGCTCCTTTACTACTAGAACAGCTCTCAGGGATATGAGAACAGACGCTCCTCTACTACTAGAACAGCCCTCAGGAATATGAGAACAGACGCTCCTCTACTACTAGAACAGCTCTCAGGGATATGAGAACAGACGCTCCTCTACTACTAGAACAGCTCTCAGGGATATGAGAACAGACGCTCCTCTACTACTAGAACAGCTCTCAGGGATATGAGAACAGACGCTCCTCTACCACTTTGTGGTGGTGAAATGTAAGAGGAACAAATTTATACAGATGCCCTACTAGTAAGGTTTTAATGCAGTACAAATCGTTTTAAAGTAGAACATCAATTGAGCTATAGCGTCAGATCTGATCGGTAATGACTGAGGTAGTCAAAGCTGCCTCATGCCAAATAAACACTTTATATCGGTATATAACACTTGGAATTATGCATTGTCACACGCATATATCCACGTAGTATATGTTTTAATCCAAACAAGACCAAATATTAGAGGCTGCATTCTGAAATCTTATGTTTGAACCTGAGACAGTTGATAGACAAGAAAGGCAGGTAACAAGATTTATAAATCGCTAATAAAGTCACGCAAATAGGCAGGGCGCCTGACTCCGCCAGGATCGGTGAACCAGAACCATCCAGACCCTGCCTTACCTCTTCAAGGTGCCTCAAGAAACAGACTAACATGTCTAGTCTGGCCTAGCGAGTAGAGATTCAAGAGGGAAGGCAGCCTGGTACTCAAAAATTCCGTGATGAAGTCGGATGTGTTGGGCCGTGTAATTCCTTTAGTTGTCGCGATTAAACATCAACACCAAAGTTCCCTAACACATTGGGTGTTCTGCACTGAACAGATGTGGAAAACACAAAGACGTATTGTTGCGAGCACTGAAGTGACAGCACGACCTGGTTCATCATCATCATCAAGTACCGGGCCTGCTGGCGTAGGTGATCATGTCTCTCCACAACTTTCGATCTCTACAGTTATATATCATTTCTGTTGTTCACCTTCTGCCAGGCCATTCTCTTAAGCTGTCTGGTATATTTTCTCTTTGCTTCCATCTATCTCTTCGTCCCTCCGTTTTCCCAGTTGTCACAATATATTCCAGCTGTTCTCTTCTCATTATATGGCCAAAAAATGATGATTGTTTTCTCCTAATATTGGAAATTAGCTCTCTTTTTGCTTTGTCCTCTTTCAGAACGTTTTCATTACTCTTCTTAGTTGTCCATGGTATTCTCAATATTCTTCTGTAAAACCACATTTCTACAGGCTCCAGTGATTTTCTTGTATGTTGTTCTATTGTCCGTGATTCACATCCATATGTTAAGACTGGATCTTCCTCATTTTTTGGAAAGCTGCTTTTGCCTGATCCATTCTGCATCTCATCTCTGTTGTACATACGTAACGACCAGGTTAGTGCACGAAATAACTACTTTACACCAGGAATGTGGGTATATCCAGTAACTGATGTGTGCTGAGAGCTATCGAGGCTCATTCGAGGGTGAAGGTACGGTAAAGTGACAAAGCTGTAAGAGCTCTCTAAAGACGGTGTAACCAGCGGATGATGCATTACCTTTCGTAAACGTGAACTGGAGGTAATAAGTAACATTTATAAAGCAGATTATGGAAACAGACTCAGCTTTATAAACCAGGCTGTAGAAGCAGACTAGATAGTCTGGTCAAGCTAAAAGTTAATAGAAAATTGAAGTCAGGTACTAGCATAAGTTTGCACTGAAATTGAATGCGCGCAAATATCCTGGCTTGATACATAAACAAGAAACATCGTAAATCGCACCTTTTCAAGTTAATCTAAGGAAGAAGTAAGCACTCGGTAGACGCAAATAAATAATAGAAATAGTTTGGTCTGTCGGGAATTTTCTGAATGGCAAATTGTTTATCGCGGTCTTCCTGGTTCAAGCCTTCATCCATATAAGAGAATGTTGCTCTTTTATATGAGATTTGAGTGGATCTGTTATATGAGATTTGTGTGGATCTGTTATATGAGATTTGAGTGGATCTGTTATATGAGATTTGAGTGGATCTGTTATATGAGATTTGAGTGGATCTGTTATATGCGATTTGTGTGGATCTGTTATATGTGATTTGTGTGGATCTTTTATATGTGATTTGTGTGGATCTGTTATATGAGATTTGAGTGGATCTGTTATATGAGATTTGTGTCTGTTGTATTAGATTTGTGTGGGTCTGTTATATGAGATTTGAGTGGATCTGTTATATGAGATTTGTGTGAGTCTGTTATATGAGATTTGTTTGGGTCTGTTATATGAGATTTGAGTGGATCTATTATATGAGATTTGTCTGGATCTATTATATGAGATTTGTGTGCATCTATTATTATGAGATTTGTGTGCATCTATTATTATGAGATTTGTGTGGATCTGTTATACGTGATTTGTGTGGATCTGTTATATGTGATTTGTGTGGATCTGTTATACGTGATTTGTGTTATGTTCAAGTCAATGAGAAATGTTAGTGAATTCAGGACAATTGGATAACAGGTAAGACAATCTTTGCAAGACCACATCTGTGTGGTTTAACAGAGGAATGTTTAGAAAACTATGGGCAGCTAAAATAAGCGACAAGAACGTTCTTTACCCACACAAATGATGAAACTTATAACAAATATTATGGGGGAAACAGTCATTGTTGTTTAAAACTATGTAATCAAAGGGTAAGATGATTCTTGAAGATTTGCTGGAAAAAATAGAGAGAAGAAAAGATAAAAGGAAACAGAGAGAGGAGGTACCAGGCAGTTAAAGAGAATGGTTCAGTAGGAGTTCAACAACAAATTTGATAAAGAAATGTGAAGATGAAGCGTTGTGAAGAGATATGATCATCAACGCCAGCAGGCACGGTAATAGAAGACGATGCTGACTAGTGCAGATGACCTGATATCTTGCACAGATGTCTTTCACGCTAACCGTAGTTTAAATATTTTCTGAGATAAAGATTATTGAAGATATGTACATGGCATACAATGTGAATGTTTGTGCCAAAAAAACACACAGGAATTTGCGTTGCCAGGTGATTATGTTTGAGCCCTTCCTGCTAATTTACAAGACTCCCAACATCACGATCAGTTACTTAAGATGCTGAGTACATGCTGGCACTAGTTTTGGGGGGATGGAACTACTACTACCGGCTTGATATCTACTGCGCGACAACACAGCGAAGATAATCTAAAATTACCTGTAAATGGATACACGAACTTTCGCACAGAAACAATGCAGGACGTCTACTCACTTTACCAGTTCAGCGTGTGTATAGGAGTAAAGAATAAAGCGTTTTGTAACAGACATACCTTTCTTGAAAGCTCGCGAGTTTTTCTTCGCTTAGTGTGGTAATGTTGGACTCCGAGGGTCCTGACCTTATTTTTGTCCTAATCAGTTCGGCAAATGTTGAAAATAAGTAAGTAAAGTTTTATTTTGGAACATACATTAAAGTGATCTCCCCCTAGATGGCGTCGCAACAAAACTACAGTGGTTCTTAAATATTAAACATTATTTCTCTGTTCATCAATATTCATCTCTAGCGCAATTTATTTTATTTTTGGGGTAAAGTATGGGTTAGGAAACATAGAGCTTTACCCTCGCGTTGTTTCTTTTTCCTCACAAATAGGAGTCTTTTAATGACATAGTAGAGAACCACTGAATAAAGTGCAATGCCACTGAATGGAACGTTACTCACCCGAACTGAGATAATTTATGTCACTAAGCTAGTACATTATCAACAAATAAATAAACAAACAGTAGCAAAAGAATTCAAAAGGGAAATGTGAAGTATTAATATTTATCTTTCTTCTCAAGTGAATAAAAATTGTACATTAACTCCTTCTTATACAGCTCGACAGGTATTCTTGTTCACATTCATCTCTAATCATTTCGTTTGAAATACATTCTTTCCAGCTTATAAACCTTAAAAAACGTTCCTAAAATAACTTACCTGTAATACAAATTGGCACAATACAATTTGATAATTTTAATTACAGTAGTTGCTGGTTATACAATTCAAGTCCAGCAAACATTGCTATTAAATTACTTGTAAAATATATCTGGATGGTTAAAATCATGATCTTTAACTTGAACACCATCCGCAGGAGTAAGATCATGATTATTATTTGAAGTCCTTCATCTATTATTACAACTAACCTCAACCAAAGAACTTTACCACCTCTTATACTAGTAATACAACCTGCATCATCAATGCAAGAGACAGAGCAGGATGGCGCCCATGGTAGCCAACCTTCATTGCGGAGACGGCAATCGATGATGATGATACTGGTAATACTGCTATTTCTTCAAGCACTAGTACATCTACTATTAGTATTACTACATCATTGTCATTAAGTACCATGCTGTTCGTGTACGTGATCATGCTTCTCCACAACTCTCGATCTTGACAGTTATTTATCATTTCTGTTGTTGATTTTTTGTCAATTCATTCTCTTAAGCTGTTGTTATCTTTTCTCATCGCTTCCCTCTATCTCTTCTTCCCTCAATTTTCTCAGTTGTCACAATGTATTCCAGCTGTTTCATTCTCATTACATGGCAAAAAAACGATGATTGTTTCTTCATAATACTGGAAATTAGTTATCTTTTTGCTTTGGCCTTTTTCAGAGCGTTTTCATTACCTTTCTTAGCAGTGCACGGTATTCTCAATATTCTTCCGTAAAACCACATTTCTACAGCCTCCAGTGATTTTCTTGTCTGGTGTCCTAATGTCCATGATTCACATCCATATGTTAAGACTCGTTTACATAACATAAAAAAAAAACCTCGTTTTCTTGTTTCCACTGTAATGGAAATAATTGTCATTCCACTGTAATGGAAATAATTGTCATTCCACTGTAATGGAAATAATTGTCATTCCATTGTAATGGAAATAATTGTCATTCCACTGTAATGGAAGTAATTGTCATTCGACTGTAATGGAAATAATTGTCATTGCACTGTAATGGAAATAATTGTCATTCCACTGTAATGAAAGCTGATTTTGCCGGAGCCATTCTGCATCCCACCTCTGTTGTACATCTATCACCTGAGGTTAACATTGTTCCCAGATATTAAAATCCATTACATACACCATACATATCCTACTGTATACATATCCACACCTCATTCTCATGTTTATTTCATACTTCTCCGTTGTTTTCCTAACTCTCACAAACTACATCCAATAATTCTAAATTCCACTTTCTCTCATGTCATCTCTATCTAGGTTGAGTCTTGTAACACCTTCTAGGGCTCAACTGCCAGGTAGTCAAAAACACATTTTTTATTTTTTTCTGGCGTTCCCCCGATGGTTACTAAATTGTTTCTATTGTCAAAAATTGTTGCAGGAGCTACTGAGTTAAGTGCTCGGTGCACACCGTGAGCTGTGTTTCATCCATTTTAATCGTGTTTCAATATTCTGATTGTTTACGATGATTGATGATATCTATGACAGGGAACAGACGGTTGTGTTCACTTTCTGTGCGGTTTCTCCTTATGTCTTTGGCGTTATCTGAGACTGCAATGATGTCCCCATCATAGCTACAGCTACCCTTCTTTGTTTGGGAGATGAGATAGTAATTCGGATTATTCCACTGGCACGAGCGGTTGAGCAATTATGGATTTTAATTCGTTTGCAGTGATACGGGGGCCTACCATAATTATAACCATATTGTCGAGAATGGGCAATTTCTGCATTTAATACTGATAACACTATTTCTACAATTCTTAGTACTGTTATTAGGTTACTTCTATTAATAATTGTACTTCTACTACTAATACGTTAACATTATATGGTAGCAAGTAATCATGATAAGTCAGTAGTTTGGTAAAGCATTAGTGTCTCATACTGGGTGCTGCTTTACTGAACATCTTTTCTCGAGGCTGAATTTGCCAATCCTGGACAGACAGATCCATCCACAGAACGAGCAAGGTGTAGCCGCGGTACCCGGCCTTGTCTCCTTTCTCTTGCGTCTTTTGTCTTCTGAATTTGATCAGAACTGGCATTATACTCTAACCCTAACATTTTTGCTACTATTAACGTTATATTTGAACCGGCTAATGATACTACTTTTACTATTTCCTTTTCTACTACAACATTTTTCACTACAGTTACTTTTTTAGTTCTTTTTTCTTCGATTTTTATTTATACTTTTACGACTACTGTCGCTGCTGTAATTTATTATTCTCTTACATAGTGAGTTACATTCGTGTGTTTTGTCATTGCTTTTTTCACGTGTTTGTTTTTTGATAACCACTATCTATTAACGGGAGCCGCGATAGCTCAGTGGTTAGTGAACTGGACTACAAAGGACAAGGGGTAGGGTTCGATCCCAACCGACGGCTTCCGGGTTCACCCAGCCTTAAAATGGGTACCGGATTTTTTTTCTGGGAAAGTAATGAAGCACGGGCGTAATACCGACCACATTACCCCCAAAAATCATGTGCTGAAGGTCTGTAAAATATAGGGTCACTAACACCATATTTCCCTATACGCCACTTGGCGTGACGGGGGTACTTTACTTTTACTTTTTATTACCTACTATCTATTACCTGCAGCATTCAAGACGAGTGTGGAAGCAAGGAAGCTTAAGAGGAAGACTGCAGTGTCACTATTAATGTGAAAGAACACAGGTGGCGGGTCTAGAAAAGAGAGAAAGTAAATCACAACCAACAGTCAGTAGTGCAAAGAGGCAGGAGAGAGAGAGAGAGAGAGAGAGAGAGAGAGAGAGAGAGAGAGAGAGCGAAAACACCAGATGTACATAAATTTGGTGTGTTTACGGTACGGTATTCCCCTTCCAAACAATAACATCTCCTTCTGTCCACAAGTCACGCCGGACATCAATACGCCTACTCTAAGTTACTGTAAATGCTTTAGAATGCATGTAGATAGAATGTATTATACAGGGTGTTTATAAAGTCTCACTACACTTGGTATCTAGGTCAATTTGAAAAAAAAATGTTTATGACGTCATCAAATATGTGCTCCCACTGTCAATGAAATTTGTTGAATAAGTTTATTGCTACTGGAAATGTGGAAGATGCTCCACGATCTGGTAGGCCTGCTGTGAATGATGAAATATGTTTAGATATCCAAGACAGAATCCTTAAAAGTCCAGACAAGTCATTAAGAAAACTGTCGCAACAAGTGAACTTACCATTGAGCACATATTGTGATGACGTCATAAACATTTTTTTCAAATTGACCTAGATACCAAGTGTAGTGAGACTTTATAAACACCCTATATAATATATTCGTATTTGATTGATTGTTTTCATGTTTTAATTTTAATTTTTAGAGTATTTGCTTGTGTTATCGTTACTCTATATATATTATGTGGGAGGGGGTGGGGTTTAAAGTTTATCAAAAAGTGTGTTGTTTCAGGTCAGGGAACGGATTCATTCGCTTTCTATTATTTCTATGGAGAAAAGCTAGTATGGACTTCGAACAGTTCACAGTTCGAGCGGACTCCTGGAAATTCGAAGTACAAAGTATCATTATAAAATTTTATGTTCATTTTAACACGACATCTATTATTATTCGAAACATTCTGTAATTCTACAGAATAGCTCATTCTCTCTGCCTTAGGATGTCCTGTTAACCTCTTTTATCAAAAGTCGGTCAGTCTGTGGCTAATGTATTTTTGACTGTATTCTTGTTCTTCTACCTTTTAGCTCCCAGTGGAGCATAGGTCTTCAACAAACACTTTCCAAGTCGTTCTGCTTTTTGCAATTCTTTTAAGATCATTCCATGTCTTCCCCATTATCTTCATCTCTGCTTCGATCTGTCTTCTCCAAGAATTCCCTGGTCTTCCTCTTTGTCTTATCCCCTGGGGATTCCAAAAAAAGGGCCTGTTGTGTAATATTCTCAGTTGGCTTCCGTAGTGTGTGTCCTATCCATCGCCATCGTCTACACTGTATCTCTTTATCCACTGGTATTTGACCAGCACATTTCCATAATTCCGTGACTTTGTCCTGCCATTTCCATCCCCTTTATTCTGCGTAAGCATCCATTAACGAAAGTCTGTACCTTCGTGGTTGTCAATTTTGTTATTCTCCATGTTTCACAGCCATATAATAGGACCGACTTAACATTTGAGTTGAAAATTTTTATTTTTGTATTTAACCTAATTTCTTTAGATTTCCATATGTTTACCAGTGCAATGAAAGCTCCTCTTGCTTTTGATATCCTTATTTTGGTATCATTTTCTGTTCCTCCCTCTTTATCTATATTACTGCCCAGATATATGTAAGATTGTACGTCTAGTAGAGGTATTTCTCCTAGTTTTATTTGGTTATTGCCAACTGCATTAATTCTCATAATGTTGGTCTTATCTCTATTAATCTTTTTGACTGTATTGTTTTCCTCTTATTTTTAATTGTTTAGTTTATGCTGTTTTCATGCAATAAAGATGTATCCATGTTAGCTCCAAGCTAACATTTCCTTGTGTAGGATTCCTATAAAATAATACACTTCTTTCGTTGAAAGAGATCTACACTTTTCTTTCTTTCTTTCTTTCTTTCTTTCTTCTTTCTTTCTTTCTTTCTTTCTTTTTTCTTTCTTTCTTTCTTTCTTTCTTTCTTTCTTTCTTCTCTCTCTCTCTCTCTTTCTTTCTTTCTTATTTCCTTTTAATTCTCATTCTTTCTTTCGTCTTCGTTTACCTCTTCTGCTTTCTTGTTCACATTTACCTTGGTCGTAGTCCAACCCAAGCCGTCAGCGGTCTACACGCTTAATGGCGTCTTGTACGACAACATCAACGTTCATCCACGTGTGACCAACATTCATGACTATTCTTTTCTGGTTACCCCAAATCTGGTCTACACTGCTCTCGGTCAGGTTGTTCTTGAACTGTCTATTTTTCGCCTTTCCCTCTTGAATCCACTGCGTGGCAGTTCTTATGATTCTTTGTGGATCATTCTGAGAACATGATCTATCATTATCTTATGTCTGCCGTTATCGCTGTGTATTCTTGTGTAGTTCTTGGTCGCTTATTTTATCATTATTCATGATACTCATCCAAACCAAATTAATTATGCATAGCGACATAGCAAAACTTGTGTCTTCATGTATCAAATAATTCTGTTCCTATTAAATTATTTACATTTGCTTAAAACTTAAATATTCTATGCCTGATTCTTTCTACAAATTTGTTAACATTATTAACTAACATTGTGTTCTGTGCTTCGTCGAAATGGTGAATCTTCGCCTTCGCAATTCTCATCTGTTCTGTATTGAGACAACCTCTTAAGAAGCATCTCTTCTGACGGTGATGGCTGAGACATGATGTAGGCTCTGGGTGAAACATTAAGAAACGAATCCACTGAAGCCAATCGTCTCATGTATGATGGCGACGGGCTTGCCATTACGTTCCAGTTGCTGCCTGTTCGAGGCAAAATAATTAACGAAGTCTTTTGACTTGGTGGATCGCATAAACAGTGAAAGCAGAACGTCAAACAAGACATTTCTGAACTTGGTTTGTAGGCGTTGCTGAAAGATACAGGGCTTTCTCCTTCCCGAACAGGTGTGGGTAAAGTTGACCGACTTTTGATCCCGAAGATGGACTTGAAGACGCAAATAAACTTCCATCTGAGCTCTCGCCTGACCAAAAGATAAACCCAAGGGTCGAGAATTGGATTGAAGGAGGCGAGTCTGATCATCAGAAGGTAGACCTGGTTTATGTCCATGTACTTGGTCAGCTCTGTCTGGCACAAAATAGTAAACACCTGAAAGAGTCAAGAGAAAATGTGTGAGTTTATCTACAAAAATGGGAATATTTCGTAATGGTAGCACATTGGTTTTGGGGATAACAGATTTGTTTTCTGATGAACACGATGTAGTCTATCTGTAGTTAAATAAATATGGGCAGCCTTCCTTCTAGTGTATTGAAAGCAAGCAACAGAGAGAAAAATCATTAAATACTGTTGTACTTAATCTCCCAAAGTCGCGTTTGAGGGATGTCAATTGAAACAACTAAGCAACTACTGTCTAATGATAATGATGTGGTATGGAACTGGCCGTCTCAATCAACAGCAAAAGCAATATAAATACGTTATTTTTTAATTGTTTGAAAGCATCTGCTATTTCTTCTTTTCTTCTTCCTTTTCCTCCTTCGTCTACTGCTGCTGCAGCACACGCTTCTGTGTCACATCAGAGAGCGACACAACAATACAGCCAGAAACAGAATAAAACACACACATATTTATAATTAAATATAATCGGGGAAATAGAAAGAAATGGTAATTTTGTAAATAAGACAACGAGCGGCTTATGCACATGACCATCCCCACGACAAACACAACTATCATAGCGGATATACAAAATGACAAGCCGGACTCTGAATATTTATGAGATCTAATTAAAGCTGTTTTCTTCACACAAATTAGGTAAACACTGTTCTGTTCTGTTCTATTTTTGTCCCCGTTATTTTGTGTCTTTCTGCGTCTAGGGAAAACAGATTGTTCTTGATATAGCTCTGCTGTTCTCCTCAAACATAATACTATATTTGTGGTGTTCGATGTTGCGCTATTTAATCTTTTTTTTTTTTTGGTTGCCTCCCTTTTTCCACCTCCGGGAGAAACGTAAGCTCATATATATATATATCTACAGTCATCCCTCGCTACTTCGCGGTTCCTTTATCGCGGCCTCACTACATTTGTGGTGATTGTTCAAAAATTCAAAATTGAGGAATTATTATTTTAAAAAAAAAACATCATATTATGTATGTTATTTATACTATTAATATTTTATTTACATGTTTGAAACTATTCTTTAATGTTCTAATGATAACATATGCACTTATACGGTTTCATATACACTTATTGGTATTATACATACACAAAAATGTACGTATGTTAAAAATGAGAGGGTGACACTACTTCGCGGTTTTTCACTTATCGCGGCCGGTTCAGTTCCCTATTAACCGCGATAACTGAGGGATTACTCTCTCTCTCTCTGTGCGTGCGTGCGTACATACGTACGTGCATTTATTGTGTGTGTGTCTGTGTGTGTGTGTGTGCGTGCGTGCGTGCGTGCGTGCGTGCGTGTGTGTGTGTGTGTGTGTGTGTATGTATGTATGCATATTTATGCAGGACCTCGGTAAAGCTGGTGTAAAGTTTGAGAAAATGATCACATATAAAAGTTGTATGTTACTGCTTCACATATTTTAGACACGAGACAGTAACAAACGTTTCCATTTATAATAATGAAGTGAACAGTAGATGCAGTCAACGATAGGAACACAACAGGATGACACGAATAAACAGGGATTAGACAAGGACCAGGGATTAGACAAGAATCAGGGAGCATTGATGAATCACCTAGACCAGGGGTTCTGAACCTTTTTGTGCTCACGGGCACACTGGACATTTTCCGAAGAACCGCGGGTGCCAGTTTTTAAATTTATTTTTAACAACGGCTACTCACATCTATAACAACGGCTACTCATATCTATAACAACGGCTACTCACATCTATAACAACGGTTATTCATATCTATAACAACGGCTGCTCACACCTATAACAACGGCTGCTCACATCTCTAACAACGGCTGCTCATATCTATAACAACGGCTGCTCATATCTATAACAACGGCTGCTCACATCTATAACAACGGCTGCTCATATCTATAACAACGGCTGCTCATATCTATAACACAGCTGAAACACCGAGTCCATGCCGTTACTTGTCAAACTGTTACTTGCTGCCTTCTCTTTGCAGCAACAACAAAATGTGATTACTTCCCTTTGATGTTTCTTCTTGTTTTTGTCTCTTTCACAATGTTGTCATTATTGTTTGTAAGCTTCACATAGTTTTGTGATCAATCTTCTGCAAAATCATGCTTGTGTGGCCTAGAACGAGTTACTTGTATGTTGTCCAATTGTCCATAATTCACTGTTATATGTGAAGATTGACTCAACATAAGAATGAAAAACTTATTTGAAATAAAAAGCTTAAAATGAATAGTTAGCAAGTAAAGCCCAACTGTACAAGGTCTTGTCTTAAGTGACACAGTCAAGGGCCTGGACGATATGAAATAATTCGTATTTTCACGAATAAATGAAAATGGTTTTTCTATTTCATATTGAAATTGTTATGTATAAATCACATAAGTCATCGGAGTGCTAAATGACACTTTTCGAGAATCACGATTAAAGGCACGGGCAAGAACAACTTTATAGCTCTTACAATATAGCTTTATAGTTCTTACAATATAGCTTTTGTAAGAACAAAATAACATACATTATATGTCAAAATACAGTTATTCAGAAAAATGACAGGACTGTGCAACAGCTTTTTTGCCACATAAAGTCTCATCAGGGACTTAGACAACAACCGGGAATAACACAATGAAAATGCATCTGATACTAGAATGCGATTGGGTGCGATTGGGTGCGATGATCATCGCACAATAAACCTTATGAGTCACATGACTAAGATATTACTAAGAATCATCATGCGAAGAGTGCGAAACAAAATCAGTCCAGAAATTAGCGATGAACAGTGTGGTTTTATTAGAGATAAAGGAACAAGCAATGCCATTTATATCATAAGATCTTTAGTAGAAAGAGTCATAGAGGTGAAAACAGATCTATACCTATGTTTCATAGATTACACCAAGGCATTTGACAAAGTAAAGCACCAAGAAATAATCAAAATCAAAGATCTAAGAATAATAAAGAACATGTACTGACAACAGACAGCGGCCATAAGAAATGGAAACCAATTGGGAATGTTTCAACAAATAAAACAGGGTGTTATACAAGGTTGTGTGCTGTCACCAGATTTGTTTAATATTTATAGTGAGATTATTTTAAGATCCATAAGGGACATGCCTGGAATAACAATTGGAAGTCATAATATAAATAATCTAAGGTATGCTTATGATACAGTCTTAATCGCTATGAGTGAACATGAGCTACTAGAAATGTTGGACATTATAGTGAAAGAAAGCAAAAATAAAGGTCTTAATAGCAAAAAGACAAAGGTAATGGTAACAACAAAGAAAAAGACATCACCTCAGTGCAAAATAAAGACAAGTGGAACAATATTAAAACAGGTAAATGAATTTAAATATTTGGGAACTTTGTTAACCTCAGACGGAAGATGTATAAAAGAGGTGAGATGCAGAATGGCTCAGGCAAAAGCAGCTTTCCAAAAAATGAGGAAGATACTATGCAATTCATTTTTGACAATAGAAACAAGAAAAAGAGTTCTTAAATGTTATGTAGAGCCAGTCTTAACATATGGATGCGAATCATGGACAATAGGACAACAGACAAGAAAATCACTGGAGTCTATAGAAATGTGGTTTTACAGAAGAATGTTGAGAGTACCATGGACAGCTAAGAAGCGTAATGGAGATGTTCTGAACGAGTTCAAAGCAAAAAGAGAGCTAATTTCCAATATTAGGAAGAAACAATCGTCATTTTTTGGGCCATGTAATGAGAAGAGAACAACTGGAATATATTGTAACAACTGGAAAAATTGAGGGACGAAGAGATAGAGGGAAGCAACGAGAACAAATACCAGACAGCTTAAGAGAATGGCTTGGCAGAAGGTCAACAACAGAAATTATAAATAGCTGCCGAGATCGAAGTTGTGGAGAGACATGATCACCTACGCCAGTAGGCCCCGTACTTGATGATGATGACTAGAATGCGAAACGATTTAGAATTCATCTTTGTAGGATTAAAAAGTCACGACGTCGGCATAAAATACAGTCGTTGCCCCATTTGAGTTGCCCTTGTAGACCTATGAGCTGGGGCAATAACTCATTCCTGTATCCTGTACCCTTCTAACGAACTTTGGGTTGCCGTGCTGACATGGCAGGGACATAACTCATTGACAGACGTTCCTTCAAGCGAGAGCATTCACGAAACATAATTTTTGCGTGTGACCCGCGTTAGAGGATGGAGAAACCAGAAAATGTAGTTTTGATGGAGTATTTACTTATATCTTTTATTATAAACGGGAAACTTTGAATGCGATATTGCTGTATAATTTGATAATGCTGTACCACGAAAATAATCATTTCTTGAAAATGCTAATTTAAATGAGTATGTTCTCGTATACCCAGCAGCAACTTCTAATTTTATCATCTTTTAATAAGTCAGCTACCTATTTATAGTTTGTGTTAAAGGTGTTGCTATATTGATTGAGTGTATTGCTAAATTATCTGAATGCATTGATATATTGTCTGAGTGTATTGCTAAATTATCTGAATGCGTTGATATATTGTCTGAGTGTATTGCTAAATTATCTGAATGCATTGATATATTGTCTGGGTGTATTGCTAAATTATCTGAATGCGTTGATATATTGTCTGAGTGTATTGCTAAATTATCTGAATGCATTGATATATTGTCTGAGTGTATTGCTAAATTATCTGAATGCGTTGATATATTGTCTGAGTGTATTGCTAAATTATCTGAATGCGTTGATATATTGTCTGAGTGTATTGCTAAATTATCTGAATGCATTGATATATTGTCTGAGTGCAGTGTCTGAATGTTTTAGTTTTGCCAGTATTTAGGATGCAAATGTAACCTTTTTTTTAGGGGTGGGGGGTAATTGAGACAGTTAGAAAGAGACAGAGAGAAATGAGACAAGTGAAGAAATTAGAAGAGAAGAAAAAAAAAGAAGAGATAGAACAATGAGAGACGGAGAGATTCAGAGGAATATAAAAGATGAGAGAAACAGAACAGAGGAGGAGAGATTTTGATACCAATTACAGGGAGAGGTAAGCATATATATATATATATATATATATATATATATAGAGAGAGAGAGAGAGAGAGAGAGAAAAGAACACAGAGACAGTACTTAGGGACGACATGGGACAGAAAGATAAAATTACTGCAAATGAGAGAAAGAGATAGAAGAAACAGAAAAAAAGAAAATATAAAATAAACAAACGTATTTGAACAGAAAAAAAAGATGTAGAGAGAGAGAGAGAGAGAGAGATGAGAGAGTAATCAATTTATCGGTATACCTCTCTTAATCTTTATTGTTATGTCCTGACCTGAATATATTCATCGCTCTGACTATATCCGTTGGTCCCTCTGTTTATCTGTTTTTACCAGGTGGTTTATTTCCCCTTTCATTTCCTTGAATATTTCTGTCTTTGTTATTGTGTCGCTTCCTTCTTCCACCTTTCGCTGATTTTATTTATTATTTCATCTCATCACACTTCTTTGTTTCAGAATCTTTGATTGCTTAGCTATTCTAAATTTAAAAGGAGAAAAAAAGTGGTATGGTGACAGCTTTACGTGGTAATGGACGAAACAAAAGTCGACGTTTCGGCCAAGTAGGCCTTCAGCTGGAACAACAAACAAGAAACAACACAATATATATATATATATATATATATATATATATATATATATATATATATATATATATATATATAGAGGATATGTAAACAAATCTAACTACATGGCGATAATATGCTAAATGGTATTGATTTTATCATTTTCATCTAGCATATAAAGCTGTCCATCTTTGTGAAGTTTTTTCGGCTTTTTTTTTACAGTATGGGATAGCCAGTCCCATGCCCAACCCTCCTTTCTCGCCGCTTACGAACATGCCTTGTAGGGTACAGCACCACCATTCTTTACTCCCCTTTCGGGCCCTGGTAGCGTTCGGGCGACAAAGAGGAAGACCAAGGAATTCTTGGAGAAGACAGATAGAAGCAGAGATGAAGATGATGGGGAAGACAGATAGAAGCAGAGATGAAGATGATGGGGAAGACAGATAGAAGCAGAGATGAAGATGATGGGGAAGACAGATAGAAGCAGAGATGAAGATGATGGGGAAGACAGATAGAAGCAGAGATGAAGATGATGGGGAAGACAGATAGAAGCAGAGATGAAGATGATGGGGAAGACAGATAGAAGCAGAGATGAAGATGATGGAGAAGACAGATAGAAGCAGAGATGAAGATGATGGAGAAGACAGATAGAAGCAGAGATGAAGATGATGGAGAAGACAGATAGAAGCAGAGATGAAGATGATGGAGAAGACAGATAGAAGCAGAGATGAAGATGATGGGGAAGACAGATAGAAGCAGAGATGAAGATGATGGGGAAGACAGATAGAAGCAGAGATGAAGATGATGGGGAAGACAGATAGAAGCAGAGATGAAGATGATGGAGAAGACAGATAAAAGCAGAGATGAAGATGATGGGGAAGACAGATAGAAGCAGAGATGAAGATGATGGAGAAGACAGATAGAAGCAGAGATGAAGATGATGGAGAAGACAGATAGAAGCAGAGATGAAGATGATGGGGAAGACAGATAGAAGCAGAGATGAAGATGATGGAGAAGACAGATAGAAGCAGAGATGAAGATGATGGGGAAGACAGATAGAAGCAGAGATGAAGATGATGGGGAAGACAGATAGAAGCAGAGATGAAGATGATGGGGAAGACAGATAGAAGCAGCGATGAAGATGATGGAGAAGACAGATAGAAGCAGAGATGAAGATGATGGGGAAGACAGATAGAAGCAGAGATGAAGATGATGGGGAAGACAGATAGAAGCAGAGATGAAGATGATGGGGAAGACAGATAGAAGCAGAGATGAAGATGATGGGGAAGACAGATAGAAGCAGAGATGAAGATGATGGAGAAGACAGATAGAAGCAGAGATGAAGATGATGGGGAAGACAGATAGAAGCAGAGATGAAGATGATGGGGAAGACAGATAGAAGCAGAGATGAAGATGATGGGGAAGACAGATAGAAGCAGAGATGAAGATGATGGGGAAGACAGATAGAAGCAGAGATGAAGATGATGGAGAAGACAGATAGAAGCAGAGATGAAGATGATGGGGAAGACAGATAGAAGCAGAGATGAAGATGATGGGGAAGACAGATAGAAGCAGAGATGAAGATGATGGGGAAGACAGATAGAAGCAGAGATGAAGATGATGGGGAAGACAGATAGAAGCAGAGATGAAGATGATGGGGAAGACAGATAGAAGCAGAGATGAAGATGATGGGGAAGACAGATAGAAGCAGAGATGAAGATGATGGAGAAGACAGATAGAAGCAGAGATGAAGATGATGGAGAAGACATATAGAAGCAGAGATGAAGATGATGGGGAAGACAGATAGAAGCAGAGATGAAGATGATGGAGAAGACAGATAGAAGCAGAGATGAAGATGATGGAAGAAGACAGATAGAAGCAGAGAAGAAGATGATGGGGAAGACAGATAGAAGCAGAGATGAAGATGATGGGGAAGACAGATAGAAGCAGAGATGAAGATGATGGAGAAGACAGATAGAAGCAGAGATGAAGATGATGGGAAGACAGATAGAAGCAGAGATGAAGATGATGGGGAAGACAGATAGAAGCAGAGATGAAGATGATGGAGAAGACAGATAGAAGCAGAGATGAAGATGATGGGGAAGACAGATAGAAGCAGAGATGAAGATGATGGAGAAGACAGATAGAAGCAGAGATGAAGATGATGGGGAAGACAGATAGAAGCAGAGATGAAGATGATGGGGAAGACAGATAGAAGCAGAGATGAAGATGATGGAGAAGACAGATAGAAGCAGAGATGAAGATGATGGAGAAGACAGATAGAAGCAGAGATGAAGATGATGGGGAAGACAGATAGAAGCAGAGATGAAGATGATGGAGAAGACAGATAGAAGCAGAGATGAAGATGATGGGGAAGACAGATAGAAGCAGAGATGAAGATGATGGGAAGACAGATAGAAGCAGAGATGAAGATGATGGGGAAGACAGATAGAAGCAGAGATGAAGATGATGATGGCAGAAGACAGATAGAAGCAGCGATGAAGATGATGGAGAAGACAGATAGAAGCAGAGATGAAGATGATGGGGAAGGCAGATAGAAGCAGAGATGAAGATGATGGAGAAGACAGATAGAAGCAGAGATGAAGATGATGGAGAAGACAGATAGAAGCAGAGATGAAGATGATGGAGAAGACAGATAGAAGCAGAGATGAAGATGATGGAGAAGACAGATAGAAGCAGAGATGAAGATGATGGAGAAGACAGATAGAAGCAGAGATGAAGATGATGGGGAAGGCAGATAGAAGCAGAGACGAAGATGATGGAGAAGACAGATAGAAGCAGAGATGAAGATGATGGGGAAGACAGATAGAAGCAGAGATGAAGATGATGGGGAAGACAGATAGAAGCAGAGATGAAGATGATGGAGAAGACAGATAGAAGCAGAGATGAAGATGATGGAGAAGACAGATAGAAGTAGAGATGAAGATGATGGAGAAGACAGATAGAAGCAGAGATGAAGATGATGGAGAAGACAGATAGAAGCAGAGATGAAGATGATGGAGAAGACAGATAGAAGCAGAGATGAAGATGATGGGGAAGACAGATAGAAGCAGAGATGAAGATGATGGAGAAGACAGATAGAAGCAGAGATGAAGATGATGGGGAAGACAGATAGAAGCAGAGATGAAGATGATGGAGAAGACAGATAGAAGCAGAGATGAAGATGATGGAGAAGACAGATAGAAGCAGAGATGAAGATGTTGGAGAAGACAGATAGAAGCACAGATGAAGATGATGGGGAAGACAGATAGAAGCAGAGATGAAGATGATGGAGAAGACAGATAGAAGCAGAGATGAAGATGATGGAGAAGACAGATAGAAGCAGAGATGAAGTTGATGGGGAAGACAGATAGAAGCAGAGATGAAGATGATGGAGAAGACAGATAGAAGCAGAGATGAAGATGATGGAGAAGACAGATAGAAGCAGAGATGAAGATGATGGAGAAGACAGATAGAAGCAGAGATGAAGATGATGGGGAAGACAGATAGAAGCAGAGATGAAGATGATGGAGAAGACAGATAGAAGCAGAGATGAAGATGATGGAGAAGACAGATAGAAGCAGAGATGAAGATGATGGAGAAGACAGATAGAAGCAGAGATGAAGATGATGGAGAAGACAGATAGAAGCAGAGATGAAGATGATGGAGAAGACAGATAGAAGCACAGATGAAGATGATGGAGAAGACAGATAGAAGCAGAGATGAAGATGATGGGGAAGACAGATAGAAGCAGAGATGAAGATGATGGAGAAGACAGATAGAAGCAGAGATGAAGATGATGGAGAAGACAGATAGAAGCAGAGATGAAGATGATGGGGAAGACAGATAGAAGCAGAGATGAAGATGATGGAGAAGACAGATAGAAGCAGAGATGAAGATGATGGAGAAGACAGATAGAAGCAGAGATGAAGATGATGGAGAAGACAGATAGAAGCAGAGATGAAGATGATGGAGAAGACAGATAGAAGCAGAGATGAAGATGATGGAGAAGACAGATAGAAGCAGAGATGAAGATGATGGAGAAGACAGATAGAAGCAGAGATGAAGATAATGGAGAAGACAGATAGAAGCAGAGATGAAGATGATGGGGAAGACAGATAGAAGCAGAGATGAAGATGATGGAGAAGACAGATAGAAGCAGAGATGAAGATGATGGGGAAGACATGGAATGATCTTAAAAGAATGGCAAAAAACAGAACGACTTGGAAAGTGTTTGTTGAAGACCTATGCTCTACTGGGAGCTAAAAAAAGGTAGAAGTAGAAGAAGATATAAAGCTGTCATCATACCACTTTTTTCTCCGTTTCTTTTTTTTTAGAATTGCTATTATCATCAGCTTTACAGCAGCTTCGCATCTCTACGCATCTTGGTGCATCTTGATGCCTTTACTTCTTTTATTGCATATTAGTTTCTGTCTATTTCTATCACGTATTGAAACACATACATCCATAGAGAAACAAACATAGCCTATTTACACATCAGTTATACTGAAGGTGTATACTTATGCTTTATTTTGTGAATCTGTGTATTAAGTTTCCTTGACAACACACACACACACACACACAATAAAGTGAACGTATAGACTAATAATAGGGCTGGGATTTACCCAGCCTCTAAAAATAGGTACCAGAGATTTTTATCGGAAGTAAGAGCGGCATGGCGTGATACCGACCATGTTACCCAAAAATGTGCCGTGGTCATAGAAAAATATGGTCATTAACACCATATTACCCATACGCCTAGCAAGACGTGGAGGGTACGTTTATATGGTATTAACTGATGATGATGCATGTCTCTTTCCAAGCCGTTCTGTTTCCTACTATTCTTTTATGATCATTCCATGTCTTCCCCATCATCTTCATCACTGCTTCCATCTGTTTTCACCAAGAATATCTTGGTCTTCCTCTTTGTCTTTTTCCTTGGGGATTCCAAACAAGGGTCTGTTGTGTAATAGTCTCAGTTGGCTTCCGCAGTGTGTGTCCTAACCAGCGCCATCGTCTTCGCTGTATCTCTTTATCTATAGGCATTTGACAGGTATATTTACATAATTCTGTGTTAATGATTTTGTCCTGCCATTTCCATCCTTTTATTCTGCTTAAACATCCAGTATTGAAGGTTTTTATCTTCATGATTGTCTTTTTAGTTGTTCCCCACGTTTCACAGCCATTTAAATAAGACTGACCCAGCATTGGAGTTGAAATTTTTTTATTTTTTGTATTTAACCTAATTTCTTTGGACTTCCATATGTTTCCCCAGATCAACAAATGCTTCTCTTGCTTTTGATATCCTTATTTTGGTATCATTCTCTGTTCCGCCCTCTTTGTCTATATTACTACCCTGATATATGTAAGATTGTACGTCTAGTAGAGGTATTTCTCCTATTATTATATAGTTATTGCCAACTGTATTAATTCTCATAATTTTGGTCTTATCTCTATTTATTTTCCAGCTATTGTGATCTCTCATCAAGTATGATCATTTTATCTTGCATCTGTTGATGATTGTGTAATAGGACAACTATATCATCAGCAAAGTCTAAATCATTAAATTTCTTTATCAGTGACCATTGGATTCTATTTCTGTAGTTCTGAGTTATTTTCATAATCCAATCTATGCCCAGCAAAAAGGGAAATGGAGACAGAAGGCATCCCTGGCTTACTCCCGTTCTTATTTCAAATGCTTCTGTAAGATGTCCTTCATGCACACTACTACATTTCATTCCTTTATACATTGTTCTTATCAATTTAATAAACTCTATGGGGATTCCGTAATGATTCAGCAACTTCCAAAGCATTCCTCTAGCTAAACTATCAAAAGCCTTTTCGCCATCTATGAATCTGATATAAATAGGGGACTGTAGTTCAAAGCTTTGTTCAACTATGATACGTAAGGTAGTAATTTGATAATCCCATGATCTGCTATTAACGTTAGATGTTCCGAGATAGCAGATCGTTACCAAAGCGTGTGGGAGAAATGCCGTTGTAATGGGATTTGTCTTTGCTACTTTAGTTTACAACAACATCAACTATCTCCAACAACAATAATGTTAACAAAAATAACGTCAACAACCACAACAATGTCAAAAACCATAATGTAAACAAACATAACAACGTCCACAACAATAACGTCAACAACCACAACAACGTCAGCAACAATAACGTCAACAACAGTAACGTCAACAACCACAACAACAATAACGCCAACAACAATAACGTCAACAACCATAACAACGTCAACAACAATAAAACGTCAAAAACCAAAACAACGTCAACAACAATAACAACGTCAAAAACCATAACAACATCAACAACAATAACGTCAACAACCACAACAACGTCAACAACAATAACAACGTCAACAACCACAACAACGTCAACAACAATAACAACGTCAACAACCACAACAACGTCAACAACAATAACAACGTCAAAAACCATAACAACATCAACAACAATAACGTCAACAACCACAACAACGTCAACAACAATAACAACGTCAACAACCACAACAACGTCAACAACAATAACAACGTCAAAAACCATAACAACATCAACAACAATAACGTCAACAACCACAACAACGTCAACAACAATAACAACGTCAACAACCACAACAACGTCAACAACAATAACAACGTCAAAAACCATAACAACATCAACAACAATAACGTCAACAACCACAACAACGTCAACAACAATAACGTCAAAAACCATAACAACGTCAACAACAATAACAACAATAACGTCAACAACCACAACAACGTCAAAAACCATAACAACGTCAACAACAAAAACGTCAACAACCATAACAACGTCAACAACAAAAACGTCAAAAACCATAACAACGTCAACAACAATAACATCAAAAACCATAACAACGTCAACAACAATAACGTCAACAACCACAACAACGTCAACAACAATAACAACGTCAACAACAATAACGTAAACAACCATAACAACGTCAGCAACCACAACTACGTCAACAACCATAACAACGTCAACAACCACAACAACGTCAACAACCACAACAACGTCAACAACCACAACAACGTCAACAACCACAACAACAACGTCAACAACCACAACAACAACGGCAACAACCAAAACAATGTCAACAACCACAACAACGTCAACAACCACAACAACGTCAACAACCAAAACTATGTCAACACCCACAACAACGTCAACAACCACAACAACGTCAACACCCACAACAACGTCAACAACCACAACAATCATAACAACGTCAACAGCCATAACAACGTCAACAACCATAACAACGTCAACAACCACAACAACGTCAACAACAATAACATCAACAACCATAACAACGTCAACAACCATAACGTCAACAACCATAACAACGTCAACAACCACAACGTCAACAACCATAACAACTTCAACAACCATAACGTCAACAATCATAACAACGTCAACAACCACAACAACGTCAACACCCACAACAACGTCAACAACCACAACAACGTCAACAACCATAACAACGTCAACAACCACAACAACGTCAACAGCCATAACAACGTCAACAACCATAACGTCAACAACCATAACGTCAACAACCATAACGTCAACAACCACAACAACAATAACGCCAACAACAATAACGTCAACAACCATAACAACGTCAACAACAATAACAACGTCAAAAACCAAAACAACGTCAACAACAATAACAACGTCAAAAACCATAACAACATCAACAACAATAACGTCAACAACCACAACAACGTCAACAACAATAACAACGTCAACAACAATAACGTAAACAACCATAACAACGTCAGCAACCACAACTACGTCAACAACCATAACAACGTCAACAACCACAACAACGTCAACAACCACAACAACGTCAACAACCACAACAACGTCAACAACCACAACAACAACGTCAACAACCACAACAACGTCAACAACCACAACAACAACGGCAACAACCAAAACAATGTCAACAACAACAACAACGTCAACAACCACAACAACGTCAACAACCAAAACTATGTCAACACCCACAACAACGTCAACAACCACAACAACGTCAACACCCACAACAACGTCAACAACCACAACAATCATAACAACGTCAACAGCCATAACAACGTCAACAACCATAACAACGTCAACAACCACAACAACGTCAACAACAATAACATCAACAACCATAACAACGTCAACAACCATAACGTCAACAACCATAACAACGTCAACAACCACAACGTCAACAACCATAACAACTTCAACAACCATAACGTCAACAATCATAACAACGTCAACAACCACAACAACGTCAACACCCACAACAACGTCAACAACCACAACAACGTCAACAACCATAACAACGTCAACAACCACAACAACGTCAACAGCCATAACAACGTCAACAACCATAACGTCAACAACCATAACGTCAACAACCATAACGTCAACAACCATAACGTCAACAACCATAACGTCAACAACCATAACGTCAACAACCATAACGTCATCAAACATAACAACGTCAACAACCATAACGTCAACAAACATAACAACGTCAACAACCATAACAACGTCAACAACAATAACAACGTCAACAACCATAACAACGTCAACAGCCATAACAACGTCAACAACAATAACGTCAACAACCATAACAACGTCAACAACCATAACAACGTCAACAACAATAACGTCCACAACCATAACAACATCAACAACAATAACGTCAACAATCACAACAACATCAACAACAATAACGTCAACAATTACAACAACATCAACAACAACAACGTCAACAATCACAACAACATCAACAACAATAACGTCAACAATCACAACAACATCAACAACAATAACGTCAACAATTACAACAACATCAACAACAATAACGTCAACAACCATAACAACGTCAACAACAATAACGTCAACAACCATAACAACGTCAACAACAATAACAACGTCAACAACAATAACATCAACAACCCCAAAAACCATAACGTCAACAACCATAACAACGTCAACAACAATAACGTCATTAACCATAACAACGTCAACAACAATAAGAACGTCAACAACAATAACGTCAACAACCCCAAAAAGCATAACGTCAACAACCATAACAACGTCAACAACAGTAACGTCAACAACCCCAAAAACCATAACGTCAACAATCATAACAACGTCTACAACAATAACGTCAACAACCATAACAACGTCAACAACAGTAACGTCAACAACCCCAAAAACCATAACGTCAACAACCATAACAACGTCAACAACAATAACGTCAACAACCCCAAAACCATAACGTCAACAACCATAACAACGTCAACAACAATAACGTCAACAACCCCAAAAACCATAACGTCAACAACCATAACAACGTCAACAACAATAACGTCAACAACCCCAAAAACCATAACGTCAACAACCATAACAACGTCAACAACAATACGTCAACAACCCCAAAAACCATAACGTCAACAACCATAACAACGTCAACAACAATAACGTCAACAACCCCAAAAACCATAACGTCAACAACCATAACAACGTCTACAACAATAACGTCAACAACCCCAAAAACCATAACGTCAACAAAGATAACAACGTCAACAACAATAACGTCAACAACCATAACAAAGTCAAAAATCATAACAACGTCAACAACCATAACGCCGACCACCACAACGTCAACAACCACAACAACGTCAACAACCATAATGTCAACAACCATAACGTCAACAACCACAACAACGTCAACAACCATAACGTCAACAACCATAACGTCAACAACCACAATGTCAACAACCATAACGCCGACCACCACAACAACGTCAACAACCACAATGTCAACAACCATAACGCCGACCACCATAACGTCAACAACAATAACGTCAACAACCACAACAACATCAAGAACCATAACGTCAACAACCATAACAACGTCAACAACAATAACGTCAACAACGTCAACAACCACAACAACGTCAAAAACCATAACGTCAACAACCACAACAACGTCAAAAACCATAACCTCAACAACCATAACGCCGACCACCACAACGTCAACAACCACAACAACGTCAACAACCGTAATGTCAACAACCATAACGTCAACAACCACAAGAACGTCAACAACGTCAACAACCACAATGTCAACAACCATAACGCCGACCACCATAACGTTAACAACCATAACGCCAACAACTATAACGGCAACAACTATAACATAAACAAATACATGTCAGCGGCAAGTATAGTCTTGCTTTCAATTACTTGCATATTGTTTAATTTCTATGTCGGGACCTTTAAAGTCTTCATAGTTTAATGGAATGCGTTCCGATTCGGTCCGGCTGAAAAAAAAACAACCTGAGTTCAGTGTAAAGATTAACTACATTAAATCTATAAGGTTAACTCTTTGTTTCTCGTGATTGAACCTGATTTCCCACTTTAATTGCCATGTTTAAGAGAGACTCAACGTTGGGAGAACTTGTAGAAACAACTGAATGTTGAGACCTTTCTTGAGGACTTGAAGCCGCTGAGACGGCTAGAGTCTTGTACACACTTTAAATGTTGGTTGAAAAGTTTACAAATTGCAACTCGACCCAACATAACGTGTGTTTTATTGAGCGTTCGTACTAGGACTCTAATGAAACGCCGGGTACGCCTCATCACTGCTCATTACCTCCATACATAATTTGATTAGATATTTTAAGTTGTGAATTATAGCTATCAAACACAGAGATGGGATTTCTCAGAAGAATGTTGAAAGTTTTCTTGAGAACAGCTAAAAAGACCAACGAGGAAATTTTCAAAGAGGCCAACACAAAAAGGCAGCTCCTAAAAACATCAGAAAGAAACAATCAACATTTTTTGGGCACATCACGAGAAGAGGAAAGTTGGAATACTTGGTTACAACTGGCAAAATACAAGGAAAAAGACATCGCCGACGACAAAGAGAGAAAATACTCGATAGCTTGGTGTCATGAGAGGTAGGGTTCGATCCCAACCGACGGCTTTCGAGTTCACCCAGCCTTTAATGGGTACCGGATTTTTTCTGGGAAAGTAAAGCGGTACGGGCGTAATACTGACCTCATTACCCCAAAAATCATGTGCCGAAGGTCTGTAAAATTTATCGTCACTAACACTATATTCCCTATACGCTGCTTGGCGTGACGGGGTACTTTACTTTTTTTTTACTTTGGTGTCATGGCATGGAAAACAGTCAACAACAGAACTGATACGATGCACTGTAGATAGAAGATTGTGGAAGGGCATGATCGCCTAAGCCAACCAGTATGGCACATGATGATGATGATAGCTATCAAGAGAACATGCACATTACAAAAAAAAATCCCTAAATCTTGTTATGTGTCACTGCACACCACTTTCACATTCTACGGTCGTTGATCTCCAATGTTTTAATGTTTCAATGTTTTACTCAATGTTTTACACTGTGAAGTATAGCCAGTTGTTTTGTTTTAGTCGATCAATGTCATGATGCTTCCTTTAATGGGATGACAAAACAGCAACGGAATTGTTATAACCTACAACATAAGGCACAGCTTTTAAACAGAGTACGGGCTAGTTGTATGAGTTATGTTAATTGTCACAAAGATAACGGGCAGGCATCCGATAACAACGGAGATGAAAGTTGTTATTGAATCAAAGGAGGAGCAGGTATGTATTACAGCACTCAGAAAAAATGATAAATAAACAACAACAGAAAAAAAACAAAGAACAATGTATGGTCCGAAACAGGATCGAGCTTGTACACCATGGTACTGCGCCTTGCCACGAGAAGCCAAACGCTAGGGAACACTGCCACGCAGCTAACTCAACATTTTTTGAGCACATCATGAGAAGAGGAAAGTTGGAATAATTGGTTACAACTGGCAAAATACGTAGGGAGGTCAAAAAGTAATGCACACCAATTTTTTTCTCGGAAACTATTCGGGCAAAATGTGTGAAATTTTCACAGATTGTAGCTGAACATCCCCTTTACACTACCTATTTTTCAACATAAACTCCGTCCAAGCGTATTGCCTTACGCCAACGCGAAACTAGGTCATGAATGCCTCGTTTGTACCAAGTTTTGTCCTGCTCGCGTAGCCATTTTTTAACTGCACGGATCACACCCTCATCATTGTCAAAGTGTGTCCCACGCAGGAATTTTTTGAGTGGTCCAAACAGATGGAAATCTGAGGGAGCCAGATCAGGGCTGTAAGGAGGATGGGGCAGTACAGTCCAACCAAATTTGTTGATTGCTTCCCGTGTTACCAGACTTGTGTGAGGGCGTGCATTGTCATGTTGAAGCAACAAATCTGCAGATGGCTTATTAGGCCGAACACTGTGGAACCGATTTTTGAGTTTTGTCAGTGTATTGATGTAAGCTGTCGAGTTGATTGTCTCACCTCTTGTCATTACATCAACAAGAATCACACCATCAATGTCCCAGAAGACAGTGATCATCACCTTTCCGGCTGATGGAGATGTTTTGAATTTTTTTCTTTTTGGTGACTGCGGATGATGCCATTCCATTGACTGCATTTTTGTTTCAGGCTCATAATAATGTACCCACGTTTCGTCACCGGTAACAATTTTTGACAAAAACATTTCTCCTTCAACACCGAAACGCTCCAACAATTCAGAACAGAATGTTTTCCTTTGAACTCTGTGATCATTTGTTAGGCACCGAGGAACCCATCGAGCGCAAATCTTTGAATATCCGAGAGTTTTAAAATTGCGATTGCACTTCCCTTGCTGACTGTAAGCTGCAATGCCAATTGCTGACTAGTGATACGCCTATCCTTACGAATAATGGCATCAGCCCGGTTTAACATGTCTGTGCTGGTAGCCGAGGCAACACGTCCAGAACGCGGTAAATCATGCAGCTCCACTCGTACACTTTCTGCAGCTTTAATTCTCTGAACCCAGCGACTAACTGTGCTCCTATCGACTGCAGAACATTTGTACACTGCACACAGTCGTTTATGAATGTTTGCCACAGTTTCTTTTTCCGCAACCTGAAATTCTATGACAATTCGCCGTTTGTAACGGACATTGTTGACAAGCTCCATTTTAACGGTTCATAGATTGCGTAATATTTATCAGAATGCTGTGCAATTTGGTGCACATAATTGGAACATGTCATATTCCAAGTGTGCAAAATTTCATATTCCTATCTTTATTATTAGCCGAGAAAAAAATTGGTGTGCATTACTTTTTGACCTCCCGTATTACAAAGAAAAAGAGATCGCCGATGAGAAGAGAGAAGATACTAGATAGCTTGGTGTCGTGGCATGGAAAACAGTCAACAACAGAACTGATTCCTCACTGAAAGTTGTCAGAGACGCATATTCGATGGTTTGAGCCAGGATCGGTGACTAGTACTATCTAGACCCTACTCCATCTCTTCGCGGTGCCCCTAGAAACAGAATAATTAGTCTAGTCTTGCTGAGTGAGTATGGATCGAGAGAGAAGGCAACCAGGCATTCCAAAAATGTCGTCTTGAAGTCGGATGTTTTGCGACTAAATTCGCATATATCAGTTGTACTGCAAAACACAGCCCAACCCATAAACGTCCACTTAACGTCCTCTCAATTCAAGGGCGGATGAACTCAAACAAAAAGCAGCAAGCCAGTATCACAAAAAAGATAATCGGAGCTAATAAATCGTGACAAAAATAACTGTCCGCGTCAATCAGAACTTTAGATTTCCTAATTTATAATTAGTCACTGAAACAGCGTTCATAACATGTTAAACAAACATAAAATTGTGTGAAGCTAAACGTTTAGAGAAACGAGACAAACTACAACGTTTCGGCAAAAGTTTTCATCTGGTAAAAATCAACAAATATTAATGCAAAAACAGACACAAAAGACAAGTCATTATCATTGATTGCCGTCTACGCATAGAAGTTTGGCTATGGTATATCTTCATTTTACGGTAGAGCCCAGAGCTCTGCGCTCACATATTATTATACATGTCTTGTATGTCTTAAAACCAATTATACAATGTGCATCAGGCTATAACATCTTAAATTCTGAAGCTGAAAAAGCTTTTCAAATAATGAAACACTGAAAAGCCGCAGGACCTGACAACTAGAGATGATAAAGGCAGTAGAAGATTTAGGCATTGTAGTGATCACATACACATGCAAAGACATATACCATACATGATTTATACCAAATTAACTGAAAACATCAACAGCATTGCCTCAAAAAAACAAAAAAACAATAGTGCAGTTAAATGATGTGATTTCGAAACAATAAGCCTAATCAGCCATGTAATAAAGATCTTGCTAAAAGTTGTACAAGGAAGGATTCAAAATAAAATCAATATTGAATTAGAACAACAACAATGTGGGGTTAGGAAAAACAGCGAGACAAAAGAAGCTGTATTCTGCATGATGACATATATCGAAAAGTACACAGAAGTAAACAAACCAATATATGCCTACTTCATAGACTACACCAACGCTTTTGATAGAATACACCATAAACAACTTATAGGTTGCCTGAAAGATATACATCTAGATGGCACAGACATGCAACTATACAACAAAAACAACTTTTCACCTACCAATTTGAAAAGAGGAGTAACACAATGATGCATCCTATCACCAAGCTTGTTCAATCTATGCACTGAGGAAATCTTTAAAAACATCATAGAGATGACAGGCCTAAATATTAATGGGAAGATAATCAATAACCTAAGATATGCTGATGATACTGTATTGCTAGCAAAAAATCCCAAAGATCTACAACAATTACTTAATGAAATAAACATGGCAAGCAAGAAATATGGATTAGTTATGAATATCAAAAAGACTAAATTTATGGTCATAAACAAAGAAAATACTTAAAACCTACAAGTGGATATCAAAGCTGAAAGTATAGACCAGGAGACAGTTCAGAGCTACAACTACCTTGGACATACTATAACCAGTGATGGAAAATGTACAACTGAAATAAACAAAAGGATATGAATCGCAAAAAGTAATGTTAATGTCATGAAAAATATACTAACATCAAAACAAAAATAACACCAGGGCTAAAACTAAGAATATCAAAATGTTATATCTTCTCAACATTTCTGTATTGTGCACAAACATGGACATTAGACAAGAAAACAGAACAGAAAATGGAAGCCTTTGAAATGTGGATTTATAAAAGAATAGGTAGAATTGGATGGAAAGAAAAGAAAACAAACGATGAAGTTTTAAAACAACTAAAAATGAAAAGAAAACTACTAAGCACAGTTCAAACAAGACAAATGCGATTTTTTGGCCATGTTAAAAGACACAACAGCCCACTAAAAGTAATCTGGAAGGGAAAATACAAGGTAGAAGAGGCGAAGGCAGACAAACACTAACATGGACGAGTAACATCAAAAGATTGATAAGTCAGCCTATGACAACCTGCACCATCAAAACAAGAGACATAGTGGAATGTCGCTCCATGGTACCCAATCTTCGATGCAGAGATGGCACTCAGTGATGATGATGTCTGTCTTGAATCATGAAGTATTTTCTCCATGTGATAACACTGTTTAATTCATTGTCTTCTAGAACAATTCAATAATAGTTATGTACCAACTGTTTTTCCCTTTTATTATTTGAATTGAACAATCTACTCTGTTCTTGAATAAAGCCGTGCGGCCCCACGCTGAGCTGTGGCAGCTGAAGGCAAGTCTGATTTTACTAATCCTAACACTGATACCCTGATTTGATTCTACATATTGAGCCTATATCTTGTGTGCATTTTAAACCCATCACTAATCCTTTTCTGTTATTAAGTTTTCGTTGAGTCTATTTTGGAAGTCGCTACAAAGCAGGGGATTGTGAACTGGTCTGCTGGGGAGAAGACGAATTGGAGTCGGGGGTCAAGGTTGTTGGGTAATGTGAGAAGAATGGAGAACAACTGTACTCCCAAACAATTGTTTTACGGAGCACTTAGGGACGGAAAGAGATGATCAACAGGTAGACCAATGCAGAGATATAAGGATCTTTGTAAGGCTTCATTGAGAGAACTTTGTATTAAAGAAGGAAACTGGAATAATTTCATGTCCGTATTGAAGCTCATAAATAGCAAAGATAAAAAAAAAGAAAAGAAAAGAAAAGAAAACAGCACAGCAACATTTGAGAAAGTGATTATGTCAAAATCAGAAGACAAAATTTTCAGGCGAAACGCGATAAGGCCTAGTACCCTAAATACATCTTGTTCATTCTGAGGTCGAATCTATCTATCCAATAATGGTAGATTCAGTCACTGGGGAGAAGCGGCTCAATAAAACAGCAACCGCACTTCCGTTTCTAAGATGGCGGATCTAGTCCACGTTCTCTCGATCACTGCAGAAAGTGCATTCGGTGTCTGATTAATTTCGGTTCTAAATTGCACTCCCATGCGTTAAAGTTAAAATGATGATCTACTTATTATATCTGTGCCGATAAAACGATGTCGTACGCCGGCAATATTCCATTTTCGACAAATCAAGTGTTGTGAATGCGACCTTCCATCGTCTAGGCTTGTTCTGTGCTTTACGTCACATTGGCGCTGTTCATGACCGTTGTTGGATTTGCTTGACGCCAAGTTATTTCCATGTTACTCATTAATGTAAAATACTTCGTCAGCCGCAGTTTTATCTCTTTAGGGAATTTGCACCGTGTTCTGTTCGTCGTAGGCTACATTCACTAGAGTAATCAGGATTCTAAAGGGCACGTTATTGCAGTGCGTCCGACATTATTATGTGTGCTACGTCATCGTAATGGCTCATCGTAAATCCCTAGACCAGCCGTACGGTCTCTACGAAATCTTACGGTCTGTTGTTTGATGTGCGACGGGGATAATCTGACAACTAACTGTGTGTTTGTTTATATGTTCGAAATTGGAGTCAACAACGATGACCTAACATCATCAAGCGCTATACATTTTTAAAGAAATATGACGATCATCATTTTCGGGAGGACGTGAACTTCCGGTACATGGTGGATAGGCGGCAGGAACCATTGCAGGCTAAGCATGAAAAGTGTTCCTTGTTGTAGTTTCCTCATATTCCAAGTCCACGGGAGACTGGTTGGTCTCGAGGCAAGACGCAGGCCTTAGGACAGAGAGGTTGTGGTTTTTTTGTTTATGATTTCTCCCTACTGCTACCACCCCTGGTCTCAGCAGCTAGGCTCGGCTTGAAACGTCAGTTACTCATCGACGGAAAAAACATGAGTACCTCCGAAGTCGGAGTTATCTGCCTGTGCGGCGAGGGACCCCTGTGCACACGGCTACCAGGGAAAAATGGATTAACGTACGAAATTCAGTTCTTAGTCTCTAGGGACTTCGTCAGAATTGAAAGCTGGAGAACGCAACAACAACAACAAACAGCAACCGGCTTGAGCCACTAATATATTACCACACTAATGACAAATGATGATTGCTTCCTATCAACCTTCTATCAAGACGCCAAATGTTTAAATATATGATGTTTGTGTGTGAACACAACAGTGATTAACCATTAAGCAAAATAAGCACGTGCTTAGGGCATCAAGGAGCACCAAAAAAAGGGCTTCACATTAAATGAAAAAAAATTATATACATGTGTATTATATATATTTTTTACTTACACACACGCACGCGCACACGCACGCACACCCACACACACGTGCGCACGCACATACATTGCTTTTTATATTATAAGTACAAAGTAAAGTAGCCCCGTCATGCCAAGTGACATATAGGGAATAAGGTGTTAGTGACCATACATTTTACAGACCTTCGGCACATGATATTTGGGGTAATGTTTTTTATATTATAATTCAGACTATTGTTATCAAAATATATCTTGATATCCCCAAATTTAATATCTAACTGCGGCTGACATAAAAAAAAAAAAAATGCGGTCAAATGTAGGCCACTTAATGTCAAACAAACCCTCAAATAGGAAACAACAAGCAAAAGACAAAGATAAGAACCTAGAGAAATACCGAGACAAACATTTATAAAGATACAATGGTAACAAATATCGATTACAGAAATAGTCTCGATCAAAACAGCAGCTTAAAGTGAGATTTACCGGGATTTTTGTGCTAAAATATAATATGACGTTTAAACAAGTCAAATGCGATTTTTTGGGCCATGTTAAAAGACACAACAGCCTACTAAAAGTAATCCTGGAGGGGAAAATACACGGTAAAAGAGGCAGAGGCAGACCAAGACTAACATGGACGAGTAACATCAAAAGATGGACAAATCAGCCTATGACAACCTGCACCATCAAAGCAAGAGACAGAGCAGAATGGCGCTCCATGGTAGCCAACCTTCGTTGCGGAGAAGGCACTCGATGATGATATGACGTTTCTGCTAGTCATAGGACTTTGAATGTCTGCCGTACTAACTACTAACTATGGGTGGCATTATTTTTGTTGCCTTATAATTATTCAAAATATTACTATTCGATGTATACATTGACCTTTTTTTTTTATTTTCCTCTGTGTGATAAAGACGTTATATAGGGTGGAAGTTCTTCACGATTGACGATCTGCTGCTAGTTCTTGTAGTTCTTGTTTCTTTCTTAATTCCACGCTTGATCCTTCTCTATTAACTTTTCAGCGTTACGATTCTCTTTGTCTAGCTTGTTTTCTTGTACCAGATGGTTTCTACATGAATTGCCTGCCGGGGTAGTCGTTCTTCATTCATTCTAAGCACATGGACGATGTATTTCCAACACCTTTTCCTTATAAAGCTCGACACATATTCACGTTTTGATTTATACATTATCTTCCTGGAAATCAAATCTTGCTTTTTTCCATCTCTGAGTTTCCCCACTAAGATTTATTTAGATGGTCGCACATTTTTTTTTCTTTTTGTGTGTGGTAAATCTCATCTGCATTCGGTGGTGTTATTTGACGTCAGTTGTTGTATACACTTAGATAACTAATTTAGGACGTAATTATACTCTAGGCCTCATGTGCACATCTTATAAAGGGTTTCTTGTTCCCATATTTGTCATTACCACGACAGGTGAAATACCAGCTTTTAGGTTAGAATATTTAAGGTCGGGTGATGGGTGAGGAGCACACATGGGCTGTAACGTACACTTCTATGAGGGATGGTCACTGCTTTACAAAAACAAGGATGAGAACATGATCTACAACTTTTCCGCTATTTCGTCGTAGCTGAAATATTTGCGTAATCTTATTTTTGTGTAATTTGATGTTTATGTAAACTTATATTTGTTGATGAGTTTATATTTACATTGAGAATATCATCACTTCAAGTTTCACGTCGCTTTAACATATCGCTTCTGGCTCAAGAACTCCATCCATCAGCCAAGTCTGAAATAATTCCAGATCGTCTGTCTTCTCTTGTGTTATATTTTTTGCTTTTGTTTTTTGCTATGTCCTAACGAGTATTTTAGTTGTGTTGTATTCATTCTTTCATTAGTCAAGTAATCATGGTGACGTGAAACACACAATTTCCTTCCACGATTTTGAGTTGTTTTCCGATCCCTTTGATGATTAATCATGTCTATTTCTCTAGCGTCGTCTTCCAATCTCATCCTCTGTCTTGGCATATCGTCATGGATGTCTCTGAGGCTTACACAGAAAATAATAAATAGATAAACACACATTTTTATCACAAGTAGAAAATTTCGAGGCGAGAGAGAGCAACAAATTACACAGACAGTGTCATGATTACTCAGCACTCAGAGAAATCATTAAAAAAAAAAACATAAAACACAGAGCACAATAAACAGACCCGAGGGCTACTATTTTGTTTTGGGCGGTTTGTGTTTCTCTTTGTGGGGTTTCCCCAAGTGTTGTAAAAACACCACTGTCTCTGTTTAATTTGTTTATTTAGTTTATACACTTGACGATGCCAAACCCCTCTGCAAAGATTGCTATCCAGTTTTCAGAAATATAATTGTCTACTTTCACATATTCAAATATAACATACAGCAAAATCGCATACATTTGCAACATTTTACCGATTGCATCTCTCACTTCAAAACCACGATAAGCTAAAGAAAACCCAGCATAAAACATCTTGTATCACATTATTGTAGACTACATATCAACTGCTTGATATCCGTTATAAGATTTAAATATGTTTTGCACTGTCACCCGACATTTGTGCACTTTCTAAATATTGTATAATTATTTTTGCTTTAAATTATTTCACGAAACTAAAGGCCTCTAGAAGAAAGAAGGATTCTAAATGTAATTAAAAAAGTTAAATGTAATATTCATGTACCGTTTGTATACAATTACAATTTTTGTTCCATTAAATGCTGAAAAACAATTGAGGAAGGAAAATAGAAGACATCATTTTGTGTTACATTTTTGTCTATTTTGAATTTTGACTGATTTCATTTACTTCGTTCGTATAGTGAATTGTTATGCCTGGCTGTTTTGAATGCACCCACCTGCAGCTAGATTAAATTTTCTTTAAGTGAAAGCACTAAGTTAACCTCACTCACTCACTCACTCACTCACTCACTCACTCACTCACTCACTCACTCACTCACTCACTCACTCACTCACTCACCCACTCACTCACTCACTCACCCACCCACCCACTCACTCAATCACTCACTCACACAATTGTAAGGAAAGCACACAAACATGATAACTATGGAGCTTCACAACAATATTGACTAATGAATTACATCAAGAAATACAGGAGCTCCTGAGTTTAGTGCTCTGCGCACACCGTGAACTGTGTTTTTCATCCGGACCGTGTTTCAATATTCCGATTGCTTACAGTGAATGACGATATCGTATGACGAACGGATGTGAATCATGGACAATCGGACAACAGACAAGAAAATCACGGGAGGCTGTAGAAATGTGGTTTTACAGAAGAATGTTGAGAATACCATGGACAGCTAAGAAGAGTAATGAAAACGTTCTGAAAGAGGCCAAAGCAAAAAGAGAACTAATTTCCAAAATTATGAAGGAAAAAAATCATTTTTTGATGAGGTCATGCAATGAGAAGGGAACAGCTGGAATATATTCTGGGAAAATTGAGAGACAAAGAGATAGCGGGAAGAAAAATGAAAAGTAACTTGATGGTACTTAATGGTACTTGATGATGATTTTAATACATTATCAATGATGATGATTTAAATAGATTAACAACACATGAGGTTCCGGTGTGTGACTGTGCTGGCAACACGACACTATTTTCGATGGGAGTCAAATTTAAGCATTTAAGAAAGATCAATACATGTGAGATGTGATGCTTGAGAAAAGTAACAAACACAAGAAGAAATAGAATACCAAATGAAACCATAAGAAAAATGGTAGGAACAAAACCCTGCCAAGAATATATAGAACAACAACAACTTAAATGGTTCGGCCACCTGGTCAGAATGAATCCTCACCAATCACCATCAAGGGCGTTGTTCTCGAGAATGCATGGGAAAAGACCAAGAGGAAGACCCAGAAGAAGATGGATAGATGCAGTGACAGAGACATGTAACAACAAAGGAAAATCACTAATTCAGACAATTCGAGCAGCACAAGAACGACAAATGATATAAATCACGACGCCTTTTAGGTATCAGTGAATGAGAAAAGAAGAGAAGAAGAAGAAGAAGAAGAACACATGGCAAAACTACATATATAACCACGCCCCTTATAACTAGAACTTACCATGAGTGGACCAAAGCATGAGATGAAGACAATCGTCACGCCCACTAGCATGACGACCATGTGGAGCTCTACGTATCGTTGGGCTAGACTCCGGTATCTTTTGATGTTCGGATCTTGGGAGGCGCTAAGAGCGTTCTGACGCTTCCTCAACGCCAACACAGAGATGATTGTTGCTATGTTACAACCCAACGTTGCCAGAATTGCAATGAAAGCAATCGTGGCGTAGATTAGATTGAAGGCAACATCTTTAACTGCTCTACTGGTGGAGTTGAAAAAGCACCAAGTATCGGGGAACTGAACTGAGTTATGACCAAGTCCGATAAGGGGTAGTGTTGCAATTAAAATTGACAATAACCAACTGGTTATGAATGCGTATTTAGCGTAGGATTTAGGCAGCTTGCAATGGTATGTGTAAGGATGGCATAGACAAATATACCGTTCGATTGCCATTGCGCAGACTAGGGACATAGTAGAGAATCCTGCGAATATCATCATAAATGAGAAGTAATGGCACAGCGCCATCTCTTTGTCCAACTTCAAACTTGTTACATAAATGGTGATGACAACAGGTGACGTTGCGCATGTGCCAACGAGGTCTGTGAATGCTAAACCAGCCATGAGTTTGTAGAACATTGTTTTTTTTTGTTCTGCCGGTGACGTGGCCATCAGGACAAGAGCTAGAACGTTTCCTATAACACCAGCCGAGAACATAAAGCAGGAAGCCAATACCGTCCGATTGCGTAAGTCTGTCTCGAAGGTGAGACCGGATACGGTGAACGTTATGTTTTCCGTCGAATTAATAGCACCAGGGGTGCTGCTGTCATTGAGGCCAGAGCTAGGCCACGAGAAAAGGATGTTCATGTTTGAAACTACAAGACGCCGATCTGAGGCCAGATACGTTCAAAGATTGTCTTCCAAATTTAAAGCTCGTGCCAATTTTTTGCTGCTGTTTTAGTCTATCTGGTTTCATCTCTCGGCATGATGAATAAGTAGAAAATACCAGTTTCGTTGTAATTTACACAGAAATGCCGGATCTTCCTGTGTACATTTCTAGACGTCAATATTAATAACTTCGAACAAAAAGCGTTTGTCGATTCAAAGCTGGCTACATCTCCATACAGTTTTTCCTGGTATTGTACTGGTGGTTTTCACAAGAGACAAATGCATGAGTGATTTTACTTTATCGAGAAGTATAATGACTGTTTCTTGAGATCATGAACTTTTATGTGCAAAAATAATACTTTCTGTTTAATGTAGTGAATTAAAAAGTAGTTATCCATATATTAATCAGCTAAAATATATAGAAAGCACACCACTTTTGCTATTTTGTGTGACGGTATAGAAACTAAGTCTGAGTCGTCGTATGGATTATGCTCTGAGTCATAAATCCACCACTGTAAGACACGACTTATCAAATTGTTCACATATCCTGAGTGAAACAATGTAGCCAAGTTATTCGTGTATTCACATTAGTAGTGAAGTTATCAGTAGCCACAAGGTAAAATTGATCAACGTATTCAGTAACCCAGAAAGTAATAATAATCTTCGTAATTCTAAGCACACCAATTTCTTAAATTATAATTTCTTTACACAAATAAATAAGCAAGTAATCCCTATATCTACACAGCAAGAACCTTCAAAGTTTGCAGGATATCCACGAAGTAATCTGATGACTACGTCCACTTATCAATATTGTGACATTAATGAATATTTCCGCTTAATGTGATATCAACATTACTTGATCACACCCACTTATCAATATTGGCGGAAGAAAAAACGTATCCAAATAGTAACACAAGTGAATATATTAATGCCTCATTTACGAACATTAATGGGAATATCCGATTACACTATATTAATACTAACTCTTTGACTTCCCAGTAACGCTCTTACCGGAGCTGTTCTTTTGCCTTTCGCTTCCCGATAACGCTCTCTTCGGCTCTCGTGAAATTTGGCTTTCACAAATCTAAGTCCGATAATTCAGTTGAAACCAGCCAAATAATCAGAAAGGGAAGAGTTAATGTAATTATATCATTGGAGATACATATATCTAATGCAGTATATCCAGATAATTAACGTTATCAATTTGTGCAATATCAGATAACTAAAAATATTATAGTATCAAGCTGGAATATCTTCAGTTTTATAAAATTATTATTAGAAATAAATTGTCATGTGCCAGCTTTCAACGTGTAGACCCAAATGTCAGTTGAAAATCTACAACTAAAGATTTAAGATACGAAGGAGAAGATAACCACATGTTGGTTAATAAAATCTGTTAACGATAATCCCAAAATTAGTTTGTGTTTTTTATATATTTTTTTCCCTCAACGAAACAAAATATAAGAATGCCATGAAAATGGGTTTCAATTTTGTTGGCTGGTATGGAGGAAAGAAATTTTACAGATACTTAAACAAAAAAATATTTAGACTATGTCATAATGGTTCCAAGGTTATAACTAAAATAAAATTATTTCTGCATAAACATCAGTAAATTATGAAAAGGAGATTATTCCCGGCACACAGAGAATTAGATGAACCATTGACTGTAGTTGTGACATGTTTATGAGCGATAACTTAACAGCTCGGTAAATATTTTAACTTGACTTTTGTATCTTAATTTTTACTCTCCCTTTGTTCTTGCTCAATGTCAAGACGTCGAGGTAATATTTCATCAGTTTAGATGTCACTTACTGACTGTCAACCTGGAAAGAGAAAACAAACATCAATTTATTTCATTTAATAGACGCTGACTAATGATCTTATTGTGTATCAGCATCATCATCGCCATCATGTGCCATACCGGTTGGCGTAGGTCACCATGTTCATCCACAGTCTTCTATCCACAGAGCATCGTATCTATTCTGTTGTTGACTGTTTCCCATGCCAGGAAATCAAGCTATCTAGTATCTCTCACTGTGTATATCAACTGTGAATTTCCACTATCTATGTTTAGTGAAGGTGTGCTATTTTCACCATTCTCTGCACGTCCGCCATGTGTGTTTTATTTTCCAATTACTTTTATTTATAAATTGTTATTATGTATGCACCTAAACAATGTGAATTTTATAAATGTCGTTGTGTTCAGTATGAACTTTTTGTAATACATGCAACAATAGTGACAATAATACATAACTTAAAATATACAGTTTTTGCTCCTACTAGTAATGACTAGTATTTCACTTTGCTTCTATACATGGATTATATATATATATACATATATATATACATATATATATATATATATATATATATATATATATATATAAAGTAAAATACCCCCGTCACGCCAAGTGGCGTATAGGGAATATGGTGTTAGTGACGATATATTTTACAGACCTTCGGCACATGATTTTTGGGGTAATGTGGTCGGTATTACGCCCGTGCCGCTTCACTTTCCCTGAAAAAAATCAGGTACCCATTAAAGGCTGGGTGAACCAGGAAGCCGTCGGTTGGGATCGAACCCTACCTCTTGCCCTTGTAGTCCAGTTCACTAACCATTGAGCTATCGCGACTCCCATATATATATATATATATATATATACACACACACATACACAGAAGAATATTGTGAATACCATGGACAGCTAAGAAGAGTAATGAAAACATTCTGAAAGAGGCCAAAGTAAAAAGAGAGATAATTTCCAATATTAGGAAGAAACAATTATCATACTTTGGCAATGTAATGAGATGGGAACAGCTGGAATATATTGTGACAACTGGGAAAATTGAGAGACAAAGAGATAAAGGGAAGAAAAGAGAAAAGATACTGGGCAACTTAAGAGAATGGCTGGCAGAAGGCCAACAATAGAAATGATAAATAACTGTCGAGATCGAAAGTTGTGAAGTGAAATGATCACCTACACCAGTAGGCATGATACCTGATGATGATGAGTATTGACAAACACTATATAAAAACTCAGGATGATTATCATAAATACAAATGACCATTAACATAATCTTGATATTTTAAAAATAAGAGATGTATCGCTGAGACAGTTATAAGGGTTCTTCAGATTTTTATGATAAGTTTTATTAATATTTTTAGAGACACAAGAAAAATAAGAGGAAATACAAAAAAAAAAATAAATAAATAAATAAAAAAAAAAAATAAATAAATTAAAAAAAAAAAAAACTCATTTGCATGAATCATTAATGTAAAACAAACAATATGAGAATCAACATAAAAAAAGTGGTGAAAGCAAGGAGAAATAAAGCGTAAATACTGACTGTCCCACAGTCGGGTTTACACTGTTTGAAGTTTAATAAGTCGAACAAAAGTAACAAAAACATGAATTTTTTTTTTTTAAGTCACAAAGTTGTCTAAAACATGACTGATAATGATCTGATGTAGAAGATGTTCCAAATGTCATTGTCGGCCTATCAACAAATGTTTCATCCAGAAATTGCCGCACGTCTCGATGACAATGCGAAGGTGCGCAGTCTTGTTGGCAAAACCAATCTTCACCTTGGGTAGCTGAACAGCTGGCCCAATTGCTTCCCGCTACAGGTTACGGTACACAGCACCTGTCACTGTTCCTTCAAAAAACTTTTTGTTATAAACATTCAAACAGTGTGAACCCCTTTGTGGGACACTCTGTATATCAGCAGAGGTCACAGGTATAAAACAAGTAATAGAGTTCAAATATCTAGGAACAATATTCTTTGGAGATGAGAAAATGGATAAAGAAATGAACATTCGGTGCAATAAGTTGATGAGAAAATGGATAAAGAAATGAACATTCGGTGCAGTAAGTTGATGAGAAAATGGATAAAGAAATGAACATTCGGTGCAGTAAGTTGATGAGAAAATGGATAAAGAAATGAACATTCGGTGCAATAAGTTGATGAGAAAATGGATAAAGAAATGAACATTCGGTGCAATAAGTTGATGAGAAAATGGATAAAGAAATGAACATTCGGTGCAATAAGTTGATGAGAAAATGGATAAAGAAATGAACATTTGGTGCAGTAAGTTGATGAGAAAATGGATAAAGAAATGAACATTCGGTGCAGTAAGTTGATGAGAAAATGGATAAAGAAATGAACATTCGGTGCAGTAAGTTGATGAGAAAATGGATAAAGAAATGAACATTCGGTGCAGTAAGTTGATGAGAAAATGGATAAAGAAATGAACATTCGGTGCAGTAAGTTGATGAGAAAATGGATAAAGAAATGAACATTCGGTGCAATAAGTTGATGAGAAAATGGATAAAGAAATGAACATTCGGTGCAGTAAGTTGATGAGAAAATGGATAAAGAAATGAACATTCGGTGCAATAAGTTGATGAGAAAATGGATAAAGAAATGAACATTCGGTGCAGTAAGTTGATGAGAAAATGGATAAAGAAATGAACATTCGGTGCAGTAAGTTGATGAGAAAATGGATAAAGAAATGAACATTCGGTGCAGTAAGTTGATGAGAAAATGGATAAAGAAATGAACATTCGGTGCAGTAAGTTAAAGTATTAGAAAAACTAGCCTCGTTCCTACAACACAAGATAGTGTTAATCAACACAAAAACCCCAAAAACACATTTTATAAGAAGCATATTTTTCTGTGTAAACCTGACCTTAGAACAAGACAAATGACATTTTTGGGCCATCTAAACAGACACAACAACCTAATAAAAGTAATATTGGAAGGGAAAATACAAGGTAAAAGAGGCAGAGACAGACCAAGACTAACATGGACGAGTAACATCAAAAGATGGACAAATCAACCTCTGACAATCTGCACCATCAAAATAAGAGACAGAGTGGAATGGCGCTCCATGGTAGTCAACCTTCCAAGCGGAGACGGCACTCAATTATGATGATGAACATGACCACTCACAACAAGTCAGAAAAGAAAGTTAGACATCAGATAAATGAGATATTTGAGACAGCATGTAGGAGTGACAAGAAAAGACAAAACCAGAAATGAAGTTATATGGGAAAGCGGTGGCAGAATTTCCATTATAAATAAAATATAAAGAAGCAATTAATAAAACGGCTTGCGACCCTGAAGAGTACGTCTTGTGATATCATAAGGCTGTGAAAAATAAATGTAGATAAATCTGGTACGGTAGTAGCTTTACGTAGGTTGGAGAGCACCATGAAATCAATACGACGCTGCGGCTCCTTAGTCCTTCTGCTGAAACAACCAACAAGACATCACATACCGGAGCAGAGAAGTTTTTTGTTCTTTGTCAAATAATCTGCTCGTTATGTATTTTCATATATATGTGTATATATAGATTGTGTCTTGTCCATTGCTCCAGCAGAAGGCCTACCGAGCCGCTACATCGTATTGATTTCGTGTTCTCCCGCATCTACGTAAAGCTGTTACATAACACTTGTATCTACATATATTATTCAGAATTATTACCAGCTTTACAGCAGCCTCGCATTTTTATGTCTTTACCCTAGTGACGTCATACCATACAAGGCATACACAGACATAAATGAAGGGAACGAAGCAGCTCGAGGAAGACTGAGAACGACACATATGCAGTTCTAACTAGTTCTACTTCTGCGTACACGCGTCAACATTAATCAGTTCTAAGAAAGCGTTGATCAGTTCAAGGCTGGTGTCTTCTCCGAACAGCTTGTCCCGGTACGGTACCGGTGATGGCCACAAGAGCTTGCTCTAGTTGTGATTGATTGTTGCAGATGTTTTCACCTCAATTTTAAAATATTATTTGCGGTGTTACAACAACCAGAAAACATCATGTAAGGAAGAAAACATAATGCACCGCCAAGGTGGGTAAAACCTCAAGGCAGGGAATAGAAGAAAAATATACCATGATTTATATGGTTAGGGTTAATCGAAGGCCCCGGTATCACTGCAAACGAATTAAAATCCATAATTACTCAACCGCCCGTGGCAGGGGAATCATCCGAATTAAAACTCATCTCATTGAAAGATCTATACAAAGAAAGGTAGCTGCAGTCCCCATCATAGCAAACTCAGCACACGCCAAAAGACATAAGGTCAAGCGGCACCGAAAGTGAACGCAGCTGAACTGTCCTTCGCCATACGACAACGTCATTCATCGTAAGCAATCGGAATATCAAAACACGATCCGGATGAAAAACACAGCTCACTGTGAACAGGAGCACTAAACTCAGTAGCTCCGGCAACATGATTGTTAATTCTTAAAGAAGAACCTCAGTGGAGGGGTTACCTGGTTACGTTGTGTTCATAGGCACGCTCTAAAAGTTTTTACAAATATTTTAAATAATCTTCTTCTTCCTTTCAGCTCCCTGTGGAGCATAGGTCTTCAACAAACACTTTCCAAGTCGTTCTGTTTCTTACCATTCTTTTAAGATCATTCCATGCCTTCCCCATAATCTTCATCTTGGCTTCTGCCTGTCTTCTCCAAGAATTTCTTGGTCTTCCTCTTTGTCTTTTCCCCTGGGGGTTCCAAAAAAGGTCCTGTTGTATAATACTCTCAGTTTGCTTCCGCATTGTGTGTCCTATCCAGCGCCATTGTCTTCTCTGTATCTCTTTATCCACTGGTATTATTTTAAACTATCTTCACGGCATTTTTCTATCACTGGGGTCTGTCGAAGGGATTTTTAGAATTGGAGAATAAAGATCGCTTGTCCAGTGCAGTCACCGCGAGGTTTCGGGCCTGAGTTTTTATTATACCACCAACAGAGGAAAAAACCTAACTTCATCTATCGAGATTCGAACCCGTGTTCTCTTGATTTGAAGCCCAACAATTTATCGATTCGGCCACTCGCTCCCCCTCCCCCTCCCCTCCAACCACCACAATAAAAATGTAATGTAAAAATATGACAATTTAAAATACAGAAAAAAGTAAAGTCAGTGGCAAAAATGTATTTTCAAATTGTGAGAAAACAACAGAAGGCAGCGTTATTAGTACGTTAAAGATCACCACTGATTGTTCCAGGAGTGTGATTGTGTATGAGTGTCAAAGAGATCACTTCCATCAATCTGGCTGAAGTATTTACATGAAAACAGAAACATAAAGGCAAAAGTGTACATTGTAACTAATAAAGCATGAAACAGCAACAATTATTCTTGACTAACGAACAAATGAACTTGTTTGCCAATGTCTCACTATTCTTTTATTAATTCCCGAAATACAAATCTATTTCTGCTTAGCTTATTAGTGACGGGAGGCCGTGATAGCTCAGTGGTTAGTGAACTGGACTACAAAGGACAAGAGGTAGGGTTCGATCCCAACCGACGGCTTCCCGGTTCACCCAGCCTTTAATGGGTAACGGATTTTTTTATGGGAAAGTAAAGCGGCACGGGCGTAATACCGACCACATTACCCCAAAAATCATGTGCCGAGGGTCTGTAAAATTTATGGTCACTGACATCATATTCCCCATTCGCCACTTGGCGTGACGCGGTACTTTACTTTTTTTAAAATGAGGAAATGGTATAAGTTTTAGAGTAAAATATGAATAAATTATATATGTTTTAGAGTAAAATATGAGGAAATGGTATATGTTTTAGAGTAAAATATGAGGAAATTGAAAATGTTTTAGAGTAAAATATGAGGAAATGGTAAATGTTTTAGAGTAAAATATGAGGAAATAGTATATGTATTAGAATATAGGCTTTCTATGTTGGGAGATAAATCGATGTCCCACAATTTACTCATAAGAGAGCAAAGAGTTTGTTAAGATCAAATAGTCCTATTCTAGAAAGACAGTTCACATAGTGAATGATATATTTTTACTAATTAGCAACGGTTTTTGATACTAAACACAAAGCACCAATCTAAAACAAGCTTTGCTGTGATCGTGGAAACAACATTGTTGGACTGATTTCACAATTACTAGAGCACAATCTGTGTTGACTTTTATTTTTTTAGACTGGCTACATTAACGGGGAACATGAAACAAAATTGTTGGACTGATTTCACAATTACTAGAGCACAATCTGTGTTGACTTTTATTTTTTTACATTGGCTACATTAACGGGGAACATGAAATAACATTGTTGGACTGATTTCACAATTACTAGAGCACAATCTGTGTTGACTTTTATTTTTTTAGACTGGCTACATTAACGGGGAACATGAAACAACATTGTTGGACCGATTTCACAATTACTAGAGCACAATCTGTGTTGACTTTTATTTTTTTACACTGGCTACATTAACGGGGAACATGAAATAACATTGTTGGACTGATTTCACAATTACTAGAGCACAATCTGTGTTGACTTTTATTCTTTTAGACTGGCTACATTAACGGGGAACATGAAACAACATTGTTGGACTGATTTCACAATTACTAGAGCACAATCTGTGTTGACTTTTATTTTTTTACACTGGCTACATTAACGGGGAACATGAAATAACATTGTTGGACTGATTTCACAATTACTAGAGCACAATCTGTGTTGACTTTTATTTTTTTTACACTGGCTACATTAACGGGGAACATGAAATAACATTGTTGGACTGATTTCACAATTACTAGAGCACAATCTGTGTTGACTTTTATTTTTTTACACTGGCTACATTAACGGGGAACACGAAATAACATTGTTGGACTGATTTCACAATTACTAGAACACAATCTGTGTTGACTTTTATTTTTTTTACACTGGCTACATTAACGGGGAACATGAAATAAAATTGTTGGACTGATTTCACAATTACTAGAGCACAATCTGTGTTGACTTTTATTTTTTTTTAGACTGGCTACATTAACGGGGAACATGAAATAATAGGCGGCCTGGGTTGCCTGGTTGGAACTCGGACCGTACCGGTCATTAACGAGCAATGTCGTGGTAGTTATGTTGTCCATGTTGACTGATGGCTCAGACGAGAGCTGTCACAAGAACTGTCAGGCTGTGGGCTCCTAGGGTGACACAAAAGATAACGTAGTTGAGGATATTGGGTACAGCAATGCTCAGTGTGGGCCAGACTTCGGGGACCTTGTAAATCGTTGACTACGGTTCGAGAAAGTTGACCAGTTGTTGTTAGTTTGTCAATCAATTCCATAAAATGTGCTGTATTTGATTAGCAAACGTATTATATAAACGTATTTGATTAGCAAACTGGATCATCATCCCAAAACGTCATCCTTTTTAGCACTAAAGTTATTTTTAAAGCAACATCTGGTCAAACATTTTAAATATTTCAGCTTGCACGTATTTTTCCAATCAATGCAATACACGTCAGTAGTATACAAGGGTCCATTTGATTATCATTTGACCCGTAAATTAACAAAGATATATAGTAGGCGCGCGGCGCGCCTAATGTACTGTAGGCGCAGGGGGAGTTAACCATGCCATTTCGTGTCGGGATGTTGACCTCTAGTCCAGGTGACCCCGGAAGGACCCTGTTTATGTCTGGTGTGGTCTGGCTTTGGAGCCCTTGGTGTACTTGAGCGATAGTGATAGGTTAGTAGCTTATACAACATCAATGAAAAAACGATCAATATAAAACAGAAGACAAAGATATATTTTATTCTTTTATTATCTCAATAGGCGCATAACATACAGTGGATATTATATAACATTACAAACATATTCAGTACATTGAGTAAATATATAGTACAAGGATAACAATTATTTAAAGCTATGTAGTTGGTGTCTGCTTAGCTCTATGTCATAAAGGAATCATAAGGGGTGAAACTGTTAGAGATTGCTGGGTAGTCTAAGCTGGTAGTGTAAAGAGTTAAATATCTAGAGGCGTAGTCGAGACGTTATCATCAGCTACCTTTCTTTTTATATAGAAATAGGAAAGAGCATTTCTTGTTTGACTGTAGGAAAATATAGAATTATTTAAGACTTTGAAACCTACATTTTTCCCACCCTTGGCCTTTTGCGTGGCGAGAACCTCTAAAAACATATCTTTATCTAATTTGTTGTGTTGCTTGCTTAGCCCTTTACAACTGATTTTATCGTAATCCCCACTACAATGGTACGTCTTACTACATAAGCTAACAAGAGCTGTCCCTTCGTACTCTAGTTTAAAAAGCCCGGGCGTTCGTTTGGTGTATGCTTTAACACCCTTACAGTTTATACAGTCTGTTTTGCTAGTATGTTCATCGCAGCGATGGTTGTATAGGGGTCGTCTAGTGTGTCATGATGGGTGCATGGAGGTCGGCTAGTATATCCTGATGGGTGTACGGAGGTCGTTTAGTGTGTCATATTGGGTGTATAGAGGGCGTTTAGTGTGTCATGATGGTTGTATAGGGGTCGTCTAGTGTGTCATGATGGGTGCATGGAGGTCGGCTATTATATCGTGATGGGTGTACGGTGGTCGGCTAGTGTGTCATATTGGGTGTATAGAGGGCGTCTAGTGTGTCATGATGGGTGTATGGAGGTCGTTTAGTGTGTCATGATGGGTGTATGGAGGTCGTCTAGTGTGTCGTGATGGGTGTATGGAGGTCGTTTAGTGTATCGTGATGGGTGTATGGAGGTCGTCTACTGTGTCGTGAGGGGTGTATGGAGGTCATCTAGTGTGGTATGTGGGGTGTATGGAGGTCATTTAGTGTGGTATGTGGGGTGTATAGAGGTCATCTAGTGTGATATAAGGCTGTATGCCGGGCGTCTAGTGTGACATGAGGGCTGTATGGCGGTTGTCTGGTATATCATACTTTAATCAACCAATAAGAAAACATGAAAAAACGAAGGAATTCAACATTACTTATCTTAACTACTTTACAGCAATACAGTTTAATAACGTGTTATCGTTAAGTCTTACCATACTTTAAGAGAAAACATTCAAACTTACAGCGTAAAATATAGTCTCAAGCATCTACACCGAATATAACCTGTTATCGATAAGCCTTAACATACGTTAAGAGAAAACAAGCCAACTTACTGTGCAAAACTCCGCTAGAGTGAACAGTAACTTTCCTTGAATCAACCAAACTTATAACGCCGTCTAGTTTAAACATAACCTGGTAAGAAATGAATAAATTAGCCAATCAGCGAGTGACTATGCCAACATCGACTGATACCTGGTAAGAAATGAATAAATTAGCCAATCAGCGAGTGACTATGCCAACATCGACTGATACCTGGATTAACCAATCAGAAAAGAGTATTAACATAGGAGGCGGGGCGAAGAAATGGCTGACAGGTGGATTAACCAATCAGAAAAGCGCGTTAGCCCAAGCGTAGGTAGTGGCTGTCGGGTCAGCAGTGGGGGAAAAATGCGGGGTGGTGGGTTACTTGAACTCGTTTTGACCCCTGAGGCAATTCCAGAAGAGTTCTATGACCTCATTTTGACCGCTGAAGGCTTTAATACCAATGTTTCCCACTTCAACGAACGACATACATCATTAAAGGTGATTACTTCAGCTCTTAGACTTTGGAGTTCCATATCTTCAACGAATGACAGACAACAGTAAAGATGATCATTTCAGGTAAGAAAACTTAGTTCCAAACCCTACAATTTTGGTTCATACTCACAAAGTTGAACACAAACTCTACAAATTTAGTCCCAAAGTTGTAATTGTTAGACACGAAAGTCGTAAATGTTATATGCAAAGTCCAAAAGTTTGTCAAAAAGACAACCCAAACTCAAAATAGTTAGACACAAAGCCCAACAATTTATATGCAAAGGCCAAAAAGTTACTTCAAAATACAACTAATGTAACACTTAACCCCAAAATTTCGTCGCATAACCAAACAGTTGAACTCAAAAGTCTAAAAATTTAGTCCCAAAGTCGTAATTGTTCGACACGAAAGTCGTAAATGTTATATGCAAAGGCCAAAAGTTTGTCAAAAAGACAACCTAAACTCAAAATAGTTAGACACGAAAGGTCAAAAAAGTATATGCAAACTCCAAAAGGTTACTCCAAAAGACAACTAATGTAACACTTAACCCCAAAATTTCGTCGCATAACCAAACAGTTGAACTCAAAAGCCTAAAAATTTAGTCCCAAAGTGATACTAGTTCGACACGAAAGACCAAATAGTTATATTCAAAGTCCAAAAGTTTGTCAAAAAGACAACCTTAACTCAAAATAGTTAGACACAAAGCCCAACAATTTATATGCAAAGGCCAAAAAGTTACTCCAAAAGACAACTAATGTAACACTTAACCCCAAAATTTCGTCGCATAACCAAACAGTTGAACTCAAAAGCCTAAAAAATTTAGTCCCAAAGTCGTAATTGTTCGACACGAAAGTCGTAAATGTTATATGCAAAGTCCAAAAGTTTGTCAAAAAGACAACCTAAACTCAAAATAGTTAGACACGAAAGGTCAAAAAAGTATAGCCAAAGTCCAAAAGGTTACTCCAAAAGACAACTAATGTAACACCATTACACAAAAATTTCGTTGCGTAACCAAAAAGTTGAACTCAAAACCCTACAAAATTTAAACCCAAAATCAAAATAGTTAGACACGAAAGACCAAATAGTTATATTCAAAGTCCAAAAGTTTGTCAAAAAGACAACCTTAACTCAAAATAGTTAGACACAAAGCCCAACAATTTATATGCAAAGTCCAAAAAGTTACTCCAAAAGACAACTAATGTAGCACTTAACCCCAAAATTTCGTCTCATAACCAAAAAGTTGAACTCAAAACCCTAAAAAGTGTCCACTTATCAACCAAAGTCTTTAATACAGCTGAGAAAACCCTAATAAATAATTCTATCTATTGACCTTTCGAGCCGTAACCGGCCCATAGGGCGTAGACCAAGATACACCTTCTCCTATATGAATTTTTGTTCTAGCAGTTTTCTTTTAAAGATATTTTATCAAATCTCGCCATCTGTCTCTGTTCTGTGCAAGCAGTGCTATCTCATTGAGGGAGCCGATTCCTGCTGCTCTTGCCTCTCTCATCAATGTTCTTCTCAGTGTCAATAAATAATTACAATTTACTAAAAATGTTGCACTTGATGATAGTTGCGACTGTGTCTAAATTATTATTGAAAATATTCATAGAACTCTAGTAAAAGCCAAACACACTAAAACACCACATTGAAAGAATGAACTTAAAGTTCACGCCCCTGTCACAACTCTGCTAAGAAAAGTACTGCAAAGCATGAAAGTTATGTCCCCTGCTATAACTCTACTAAACGAAAGTATTACCAAACACGTAGGTTACACTCCTACCATAACCCCACTAAGAAAAACAAGATTTTACTTAAAATACCACATTTATGATTGTTACGCCCCTTGACCCTTTTATGAGGGGACGCCCATGAAACTGTTAAAGATAGTAAATTTAACCTCTAGACATACCCCAAACTTTATATTAAGCATCCCCGTATCAAAAATTTACATAAAAACAACTTTTGAAATTACTACCCCTGTACCCATTTTTGGCGGTTACGCCCATGAAACTATTAAAAATAGTCAATTTAACATCTAGGGTTACTCCAAACTTTACATTAGACATCTCCGTATCAAGAATTTACATAAAATCAACTTTTGAAATTACTACCCCCTTACCCATTTTTGATGGTTACGCCCATGAAACTGTTAAAGATAGTAAATTTAACATCTAGACATACCCAAACTTTATATTAAGCATCACCATAACAAAAATTTACATAAAAACAACTTTTGAAATTACTACCCCAGTACCCATTTTTGGCGGTTACGCCCATGAAACTGTTAAAGATAGTAAATTTAACATCTAGACATACCCCAAACTTTATATTAAGCATCCCCGTATCAAGAATTTACATAAAAACAACTTTTGAAATTACTACACCAGTACCCATTTTTGGCGGTTACGCCCATGAAACTGTTAAAGATAGTAAATATAATATCTAGACATACCCCAAACTTTATATTAAGCATCCCCGTATCAAGAATTTACATAAAAACAACTTTTGAAATTACTACCCCAGTACCCATTTTTGGCGGTTACGCCCATGAAACTGTTAAAGATAGTAAATATAATATCTATCTAAAATGGGTACTGGGGTAGTAATTTCAAAAGTCGTTTTTATGTAACTTCTTGATACGGGGATGCTTAATATAAAGTTTGGGTATGTCTAGATGTTAAATTTACTATTTTTAACAGTTTCATGGGCGTAACCGCCAAAAATGGGTACTGGGGTAGTAATTTCAAAAGTTGTTTTTATGTAAATTTTTGATACGGGGATGCTTAATATAAAGTTTGGGGTATGTCTAGAGGTTAAATTTACTATCTTTAACAGTTTCATGGGCGTAACCGCCAAAAATGGGTACAGGGGTAGTAATTTCAAAAGTTGTTTTTATGTAAATTTTTGTTATGGGGATGCTTATTATAAAGTTTGGAGTATGTCTAGATGTTAAATTGACTATTTTTAACAGTTTCATGGGCGTAACCGCCAAAAATGGGTACGGGGGTAGTAATTTCAAAAGTTGTTTTTATGTAAATTTTTGATACGGGGATGCTTAATATAAAGTTTGGGGTATGTCTAGAGGTTAAATTTACTATCTTTAACAGTTTCATGGGCGCAACCGCCAAAAATGGGTACAGGGGTAGTAATTTCAAAAGTTGTTTTTATGTAAATTTTTGATACGGGGATGCTTAATATAAAGTTTGGGGTATGTCTAGAGGTTAAATTTACTATCTTTAACAGTTTCATGGGCGTCCCCTCATAAAAGGGTCAAGGGGCGTAACAATCATAAATGTGGTATTTTAAGTAAAATCTTGTTTTTCTTAGTGGGGTTATGGTAGGAGTGTAACCTACGTGTTTGGTAATACTTTCGTTTAGTAGAGTTATAGCAGGGGACATAACTTTCATGCTTTGCAGTACTTTTCTTAGCAGAGTTGTGACAGGGGCGTGAACTTTAAGTTCATTCTTTCAATGTGGTGTTTTAGTGTGTTTGGCTTTTACTAGAGTTCTATGAATATTTTCAATAATAATTTAGACACAGTCGCAACTATCATCAAGTGCAACATTTTTAGTAAATTGTAATTATTTATTGACACTGAGAAGAACATTGATGAGAGAGGCAAGAGCAGCAGGAATCGGCTCCCTCAATGAGATAGCACTGCTTGCACAGAACAGAGACAGATGGCGAGATTTGATAAAATATCTTTAAAAGAAAACTGCTAGAACAAAAATTCATATAGGAGAAGGTGTATCTTGGTCTACGCCCTATGGGCCGGTTACGGCTCGAAAGGTCAATAGATAGAATTATTTATTAGGGTTTTCTCAGCTGTATTAAAGACTTTGGTTGATAAGTGGACACTTTTTAGGGTTTTGAGTTCAACTTTTTGGTTATGAGACGAAATTTTGGGGTTAAGTGCTACATTAGTTGTCTTTTGGAGTAACTTTTTGGACTTTGCATATAAATTGTTGGGCTTTGTGTCTAACTATTTTGAGTTAAGGTTGTCTTTTTGACAAACTTTTGGACTTTGAATATAACTATTTGGTCTTTCGTGTCTAACTATTTTGATTTTGGGTTTAAATTTTGTAGGGTTTTGAGTTCAACTTTTTGGTTACGCAACGAAATTTTTGTGTAATGGTGTTACATTAGTTGTCTTTTGGAGTAACCTTTTGGACTTTGGCTATACTTTTTTGACCTTTCGTGTCTAACTATTTTGAGTTTAGGTTGTCTTTTTGACAAACTTTTGGACTTTGCATATAACATTTACGACTTTCGTGTCGAACAATTACGACTTTGGGACTAAATTTTTTAGGCTTTTGAGTTCAACTGTTTGGTTATGCGACGAAATTTTGGGGTTAAGTGTTACATTAGTTGTCTTTTGGAGTAACTTTTTGGCCTTTGCATATAAATTGTTGGGCTTTGTGTCTAACTATTTTGAGTTAAGGTTGTCTTTTTGACAAACTTTTGGACTTTGAATATAACTATTTGGTCTTTCGTGTCGAACTAGTATCACTTTGGGACTAAATTTTTAGGCTTTTGAGTTCAACTGTTTGGTTATGCGACGAAATTTTGGGGTTAAGTGTTACATTAGTTGTCTTTTGGAGTAACCTTTTGGAGTTTGCATATACTTTTTTGACCTTTCGTGTCTAACTATTTTGAGTTTAGGTTGTCTTTTTGACAAACTTTTGGCCTTTGCATATAACATTTACGACTTTCGTGTCGAACAATTACGACTTTGGGACTAAATTTTTAGGCTTTTGAGTTCAACTGTTTGGTTATGCGACGAAATTTTGGGGTTAAGTGTTACATTAGTTGTATTTTGAAGTAACTTTTTGGCCTTTGCATATAAATTGTTGGGCTTTGTGTCTAACTATTTTGAGTTTGGGTTGTCTTTTTGACAAACTTTTGGACTTTGCATATAACATTTACGACTTTCGTGTCTAACAATTACAACTTTGGGACTAAATTTGTAGAGTTTGTGTTCAACTTTGTGAGTATGAACCAAAATTGTAGGGTTTGGAACTAAGTTTTCTTACCTGAAATGATCATCTTTACTGTTGTCTGTCATTCGTTGAAGTGATAAAGATATGGAACTCCAAAGTCTAAGAGCTGAAGTAATCACCTTTAATGATGTATGTCGTTCGTTGAAGTGGGAAACATTGGTATTAAAGCCTTCAGCGGTCAAAATGAGGTCATAGAACTCTTCTGGAATTGCCTCAGGGGTCAAAACGAGTTCAAGTAACCCACCACCCCGCATTTTTCCCCACTGCTGACCCGACAGCCACTACCTACGCTTGGGCTAACGCGCTTTTCTGATTGGTTAATCCACCTGTCAGCCATTTCTTCGCCCCGCCTCCTATGTTAATACTCTTTTCTGATTGGTTAATCCAGGTATCAGTCGATGTTGGCATAGTCACTCGCTGATTGGCTAATTTATTCATTTCTTACCAGGTATCAGTCGATGTTGGCATAGTCACTCGCTGATTGGCTAATTTATTCATTTCTTACCAGGTTATATTTAAACTAGACGGCGTTATAAGTTTGGTTGATTCAAGGAAAGTTACTGTTCACTCTAGCGGAGTTTTGCACAGTAAGTTGGCTTGTTTTCTCTTAACGTATGTTAAGGCTTATCGATAACAGGTTATATTCGGTGTAGATGCTTGAGACTATATTTTACGCTGTAAGTTTGAATGTTTTCTCTTAAAGTATGGTAAGACTTAACGATAACACGTTATTAAACTGTATTGCTGTAAAGTAGTTAAGATAAGTAATGTTGAATTCCTTCGTTTTTTCATGTTTTCTTATTGGTTGATTAAAGTATGATATACCAGACAACCGCCATACAGCCCTCATGTCACATTAGACGCCCGGCATACAGCCTTATATCACACTAGATGACCTCTATACACCCCACATACCACACTAGATGACCTCCATACACCCCACATACCACACTAGATGACCTCCATACACCCCTCACGACACAGTAGACGACCTCCATACACCCATCACGATACACTAAACGACCTCCATACACCCATCACGACACACTAGACGACCTCCATACACCCATCATGACACACTAAACGACCTCCATACACCCATCATGACACACTAGACGCCCTCTATACACCCAATATGACACACTAGCCGACCTCCGTACACCCATCACGATATAATAGCCGACCTCCATGCACCCATCATGACACACTAGACGACCCCTATACAACCATCATGACACACTAAACGCCCTCTATACACCCAATATGACACACTAAACGACCTCCGTACACCCATCAGGATATACTAGCCGACCTCCATGCACCCATCATGACACACTAGACGACCCCTATACAACCATCGCTGCGATGAACATACTAGCAAAACAGACTGTATAAACTGTAAGGGTGTTAAAGCATACACCAAACGAACGCCCGGGCTTTTTAAACTAGAGTACGAAGGGACAGCTCTTGTTAGCTTATGTAGTAAGACGTACCATTGTAGTGGGGATTACGATAAAATCAGTTGTAAAGGGCTAAGCAAGCAACACAACAAATTAGATAAAGATATGTTTTTAGAGGTTCTCGCCACGCAAAAGGCCAAGGGTGGGAAAAATGTAGGTTTCAAAGTCTTAAATAATTCTATATTTTCCTACAGTCAAACAAGAAATGTTCTTTCCTATTTCTATATAAAAAGAAAGGTAGCTGATGATAACGTCTCGACTACGCCTCTAGATATTTAACTCTTTACACTACCAGCTTAGACTACCCAGCAATCTCTAACAGTTTCACCCCTTATGATTCCTTTATGACATAGAGCTAAGCAGACACCAACTACATAGCTTTAAATAATTGTTATCCTTGTACTATATATTTACTCAATGTACTGAATATGTTTGTAATGTTATATAATATCCACTGTATGTTATGCGCCTATTGAGATAATAAAAGAATAAAATATATCTTTGTCTTCTGTTTTATATTGATCGTTTTTTCATTGATGTTGTATAAGCTACTAACCTATCACTATCGCTCAAGTACACCAAGGGCTCCAAAGCCAGACCACACCAGACATAAACAGGGTCCTTCCGGGGTCACCTGGACTAGAGGTCAACATCCCGACACGAAATGGCATGGTTAACTCCCCCTGCGCCTACAGTACATTAGGCGCGCCGCGCGCCTACTATATATCTTTGTTAATTTACGGGTCAAATGATAATCAAATGGACCCTTGTATACTACTCACGTCCCTCTCATGTTGCCATATATTCTGTGGACATTTATCTTTATTGTTGTGGCTAAATATTGAGGGCTTTCTCTTGCTATATATATCCCATAGCTGTACTGTGTTGTTATGTTTAGGATTATTTACTCTAAGCTAAGCTGCATATTTTCCTCACAAAATCACTTCATTTTATTTTTCTCTAATATTAGAGGGATGTCTGTTGTTCAGAAACCATATTTATACCACAGCCAAAATTGGTGCAGATTTGTCTTTATATTAGTAGCTTTGATATGAAATATGCACATTTTAAAACGTTCAACAATGTCAAATTGTTTCTGAAATTCTTTGAAATGTATTGTGTGTGTGCACGCGTCTGTGTGCGCGCTACGAGAGTAAACCCATACAGAAAATCCGGAGGTAGGGAGTCGATGGTGTATTATCCATCTTCTGTCATCATCTGCAACTCAACTGTAGTTCTGAACGCAAGAAGCTCGCTCTTTCTTCGCTTCAAAGTGCGGCCGAAGGGTGAAGTACGTTTTTGGAAAAGTGCTTCAAAGTGCGGCCGATAAGGGTGAAGTACGTTTTTGGAAAAGTGCTTCAAAGTGCGGCGTATAAGGGTGAAGTACGTTTTTGGAAAAGTGCTTCAAAGTGCGGCCGATAAGGGTGAAGTACGTTTTTGGAAAAGTGCTTCAAAGTGCGGCCGATAAGGGTGAAGTACGTTTTTGGAAAAGTACTATCTCCATATTACTATTTGTTTTGAAGTTAGTATGTTCTTCATAACATTAAAATTACTTTTTGCCATTCCTATTCTTTTGTTTATTTGTTTTACATTTTCCATCACTGGTTATGGTATGTCCAAGGTAGTTGTAGTTCTGAACTGTATCCAGGTGTATTTCTTCAATTTTGATATTCACTTGTGGGTTTTGAGTATTTTCTTTGTTTATGATCATAGTTTTAGTCTTTTTGATATTCATATCTAGTCCATATTTTTTTGCTTGTCATGTTTATTTCATTAAGTAATTGTTGTAGATCTTTAGGATTTGCTGCTAGTAGTACAGTATCGTCAGCATATCTTAGGTTAGTGATTATCAAAAAAAAGTAAAGTACCCCCTTTAAAAAAGGTAAAGTAATCGGGAAACTTTACTTTTTTTATTTTTACTGACTTATTATTACTGTTATCAACCGTCCGTCAAGACGCCAAAAGTCATATATATTTATCTACATTCAATATTCTCTTTGAAGACACGATTTGTTAGCTTATGTGATTGTCATTGAAATGTTTACTTGAAAAACAAAAGACTCGCTGGTTTGGTGAGACCAGGGCAGGGTTTATACTTGCTAATTTCCTAATCCGCAGACTACGCTAAATGAAACATTGATGCTCCATGTCAGGGATGCAGCAGTAACGAAATCCTCGCAGAAGTGGATATACTAGGCTAAACGGTACTAGAACCACACATTGCAAAACATTGCATAATGAAATCTGTTAATGAACGTTTATTAAATACAAATTGTCATTTTCTCTTAACAGAATGCATTGACTGGAAATAAAAGGACACAGTAGATTTATGTTAATTTTTAAGGAACGAAAGAATATATATTAGGCAATACACTGTTGGCAATGGATTAAGTAGGTAAAAGAGTTCTTCAAAGTTATGTGAAGCCAGTCCTGATTTATGAAAGTCAATACTGGACAATTGGAAACAGGCATTTGTGGACGACATTGAAATGTTGTTTTACAGAATAATATTGAGAATACAACGGACAGAATACCCTGTTTCCTTTTTGGCCATGTAATGAAAAGGTAACAGCTAAAATGCGTCACTTGGAAAATGTAAGGAAGAAAAGAGAGAGAGAGAGAGAGAGAGAGAGAGAGAGAGAGAGAGAGAGAGAGAGAGAGAGATTGAGAGAGAGGAAATCCCGCAAGAAATTATATCGGACAGTTTTAGAGAATAGCATATTAAGAAATTTACTGGAGAAATTGTAAATAACTGTGGAGACTGAAAGATATAGAGAGACATGAACGCCCAGGCAAACAGATACACAGTATTGATGGTGACATACACTTTCTGTTTCCTCAAACACTGGAGTTATGACTCAGCTTGGTGGGATAACATTGTCAGATGTTTAAGCCATGTTAAGCTGTTGCAAAGTTGTTATTTCGATTACGTAGTCCATTTTTTTAAGCAACTAAAGTCGTCTATGCATAGACTCATCATTATCAATTACCATGCCTGCTGGCGTAGGTGATCATGTCTCTCCATATCTCTCGATCTCGACAGTTATTTATCATTTATGTCGTTGACCTTCTGCCAAGACATAAGCTTAAGCTCTCTGGTATATTTTCCCTTTTCCTCCCTCTGCATCTTCATCCTTCAATTTTCCCAGTTGTCACAATATATTCCAGCTGCTATTTTCTCATTACATGGCATAAATTTAATGTAAATTATTAAATTAAAGTTAATAAATGCATTTTTGCTCTGGCCTCTTTCAAAACGTTTTCGTTACTCTTTTTTAACTGTCCATGGTAATCTGAACATTTTACTGTAACATTCTTCTACTCATAGACCGTTCAATCTTAAAGGTGCTGATTTTAAAACCAAACATATACGCACATGCTTTTATAAACTCTCGCTATAAATAGAAATGTTAAATTATTTTTACGCCAAGAAACATACACCGGGCAATAATTACAACACGCTTAAGCTGTGGATTTAATCTGCTCAACGATGCAGAATCCACAACTAGAACCATTGTGCAATGAACTCAGACATGAGCAGAAAACGGATGCACAAGAACAACGTGATGTTGATTGATTGCGATCAAGAATCGAGTCACTGTACGCTGGGAAAACCCATTAACAGTCAATGAAGAGTACGGGCACTGGTGATTCCCTGTACGCACTCTCGTGCATAAATCTCGGAATTTCTCGCTTTTATGTAGCTCCGCATTCAATTTTAAAATGTCACAGTCTGAAAGAATAGAAGGTCGTCGGGTATAGAAATCTGCAGTCTGAGAGAATGAAAGGTCATCGAGTATAGAAAACTGCAGTCTGAGAGAATAGAAGGTCATCAAGTATAGAAAACTACAGTCTGAGAGAATAGAAGGTCATCGAGTATAGAAAACTGCAGTCTGAGAGAATAGAAGGTCATCGAGTATAGAAAACTGGGAGCCCCGATAGCTCAGTGGTTAGTGAACTGGAAAGGACAAGAGGTAAGGTTCGATCCAAACCGACGGCTTCCGGGTTCACCCAGTCTTAAATGGGTACCGGATTTTTTCTGGGAAAGTAAAGCGGCACGGACGGGCGTGATACCGACAACATTTCTTAAACAATCATGTGCTGAAGTTCTGTAAAAAAAAAAGGTTCTGGTCACTAAAACCCTATACCCTATAGGCCACTTGGGGTGACGGGGGCTCTTTACTTACTTTTAATGATAGAAAACTGCAGTTGGAGAGTGTAGAAGGCTATAAAGTAGAAAATACTGCAGTCTCGTTTTCTAATGACTCTTCCCTTTACCTAATCAAGGTATCAAAAACTGGTTACTTTGGTTATCACGAACCTCTACACAACAGGGTCAACAACCATTTGTTGAGACAATCTGGCCAGAGGCTCAAAGTGTGAGCCAGATTCGCAGCATTTAAAACGTCAAAAGTTATAACGAAAAATACATTCATTAACAATAAAATCATCTATAAAAGTAAAAAAAAAAATTCTAGCTACAAGTTTGCAACATTCTGTAGGTTAAATTTAACACAAATTTGGAATCTCCACTAAAAACACAGAGAGATGCTTCATCAACATAAGTCTTACGTTGTTGTCCTCGCTGTCCGCTATTATTAGACATTGTTCCCTAATAACACGGCCAACTCTGATTTACCTTCAACTATACAACGCAATAAAAGAACCTCCAATAAAATACTCAAGTAACAAATGAACATTTAAACTGTCAGACGAGATCAATAAAACACTTCTACTTCTGCTCGGGTGTCAGTAAAACGTGACAGAACGATATCAAGGTGTTGTTTTAATATCAGGGTTGCACAGAATGATATCAGAATTCTTATCAGTTACTTTTAAACTCAACTAAATGGTATATCGACATTTTTTTTAAAACTTTTTTTTTCTCCTTTGAAACAAATGGGCGATTAAGCTGTCGCGAAGGTGGAAATATTAATTGTTTTTTTTTTCTGTTTTACTTTTACGAATATTAATTTATTTCTCGCTACTTCTTGAGCTTTAATTTAATGAACAGTTTAATATTATTACTGCCTCATCTGTAATCTATTAAAATGTATTATCTCATCACTTCGCTATTGTGAACGTCTCTTCATTTCATTTTACCCCTAAAAACCATTCTTCGTCCACGATGGTAGATTTTTGTACAATTTCTAGACTCCTGACAAGTTACAACAGATTGAAGTGCCACCTTTTCGACAGCCTAATGATAGGAACATCTGATGAATGTGGCGAAAATGATTGCTGAACATCTGATACAATCATGCCCAATATATGATGAACAGATAAGGTCTTTTGACCATCACGGGTACGATATCGGGACAAGATGTATGGTGATGTCACTAGCCTTGAACAGACGGATGCTTTCATCGAACTTATAAATATCCACATCTAGAGGTGTACTCAGAAATACTTGTCTGTTAACAGCACCATCCTCGACATTGTAACTTTGTTTTACTGTCCAGTATTTAAATAGTCACTGGAGTCTGTAGAAATGTTGTTTTACAGAAGAATGTTGAGAATACCACGGACAGCTAAGAAGAGTAATGAAAATGTTCTGAAAGAGGTCAAAGCAAAAAGAGAGGTAATTTCCAATATTAGAAAGAAATAATCATCATTTTTTGGCCATGTAATGAGAAGAGAACAACTGGAATATATTGTAACAACTGGAAGAATTGAGGGACGAAGAGATAGAGGGAAGCAAAGAGAAAAAAATAACAGACAGCTTAAGAGAATGGTGAACAGCAGAAATGATAAATAACTGTCGAGATCGAAAGTTGTGGAGAGACATGATCGCCAACGCCAGCAGGTCCGGTACTTGATGAAGATTTAAAATAGCAAACAAATATTTTTCATTGAATAATCAAAGAAGGAAACACCACATTGTCTTGATCTTGATCCACCCAGCGCTGCTTGACGTCGCATATGACTCCAAGTTTGTCCCCGCCCATCTCTGTTCTGGACGAGAGGTTCAATCTTATGAAATGAGAGCCTGCCAACTTTGCTTCCCTTATCTGTGCTATTTTTAGTGTCTCTAAAGGTCTTCATATATTTGTGTTTTCCGTTGTTTCCCATATGAAAGCATATTTTTATATTCTTTTGTTTTTTGTTCTTCTTAACACATGTTCGACATATGTCCATCTTCTCTTCCTAATTGTGGATGAGATCGTTGGTTGCATGGTCATTTCTCGTCTCTATATAAAGTCTTTGAAGTAATTCCGTTGTATACAGAGTATCCTGCTTAGAACCGTATTATATTAAATCATTTTAAACTGTCTCTTTGTTCATGTAAATACCTGGCTAACTATCAGACCGTGGTAATACAATTATTCAAGAAAATAAATTGTATTTGACGGACCTCTAAAGGAAACGACTCGGCAACGTCAACGGATATGTATAACACAATCATCAGCAACGGATATGTATAAGACAATCCTCAGCAACGGATATATATATGACAATCATCAGCAACGGATATGTTTAAGACAATCATCAGCAACGGATATGTTTAAGACAATCATCAGCAATGGATATGTATATGACAATCCTCAGCAACGGATATGTTTAAGACGACCATCAGCAGCAACAGATATGTATATGACAATCCTCAGCAACGGATATGTTTAAGACAATCATCAGCAACGGATATGTATATGACAATCCTCAGCAACGGATATATATATGACAATCATCAGCAACTGATATGTTTAAGACAATCATCAGCAATGGATATGTATAATACAATCATCAGCAACGGATATGTATATGACAATCATCAGCAACGGATATATATATGACAATCATCAGCAACGGATATGTATATGACAATCATCAGCAACGGATATGTATATGACAATCATCAGCAACGGATATGTATATGACAATCATCAGCAACGGATATGTATATGACAATCATCAGCAACGGATATGTCTAGCACTATATTAGCAGCACCTCTCACAGAATGTTAAAACTTACTACTAACGGGACGAGAGGTTAAGTCCTCGATGCAGAATTGAAATAGTAGACACGATAATCAGCGTCCATGCCATATAGTACAGAACATTTACCTCAAACACTGTGACACTATTTCTCCTCGAGTCTGAAAGGAAGAACAGGCACATTAAAGTAAATTTAGTTCATTATAAATACTTGCTGATTTATATCAGCAACAAAATATACTGCAAATAAAAAGTATAACGACGTCGAATGTCTTAAGCTGTCACCTTTACCTGAAATGGCGGGCTATTGTACACACTTGTCAAAACAACACAGGCAGATCTGACCTAGTGTCCGTCCCTCATCGTCTTCCTGAGCATTCAGTTTCTTATCCTTAACATAGTACACAGAAAGACGTGCCTCCTTCATGAATTTAGTGGTTAGCAGAGGTAAAGTTATGTCGAACTTCTTACAGGAGATCCATCCTAACGAAATAATCCATGAACAAATACACTCACATTTTTTTGTATTTTCATTTCCCAGCAGTTTAAAATAGAGATTAACTGTGACCTTACTTTGTGAAACACGTGATAACAAATTTATGTGTCAAAGTGAAACTAAACGTTTATTGCGTTTCAAATATATTTTAATTAATTTCTACACTTAACAATGATCTGATAAAAAATAAGTCCTGGTGTGAAGATTCACTAAAACGTTATAGAACGTTCCGGAAGTTCACCGTCTTCTTCAAAACGATCAAAGTAACACGCAACCTTTTGTTAGAGAGCACAGAAAACTGTAGGAATTAGCAACACGGAATTGTAACAGGAGATTGCTAACTGTGAAACAATTTAGGTTACCGTCCCTGCATTCTCGTCAGCAAGTCAACTTGAATTGTGTGTGTGTGTGTGTGTGTGTCTGCGGTTACTTTTGAAAGGCCAGTAGTGTGTGTGTGTGTATGTGTGTGTGTGTGTGGTTAGTTTTGAAAAGCCACTATTGTGTGTCTGTGCTTGTTTTAAAAAAAACTTTTTGGTCCATAATTTAACTTGAGAACACAACAAATTAATCGGCTGTTCCAACGATTCACCTGGAATGATTGAGTCACAAGTAAAAGCCTGGCTACAATGGAGCACGCTTTAGTTAAAGGCTTTCACCTGTCAAGCTGATGTCAAACATTTTTTTTTTTTAATAGGATGTGTAAGGACAGCGATTTTAACGGGCATTGAGCTAGTCACAGCTGTTTGTCACTTGTTTTTCTAGTTATATAATTTATTTGTTCCTTTCCGAAATATAACCGGCCTATTGTGCATTCTAGCTGAATAGAAGACTAAATACATGAAATTTTGTTTAAAAGTGTGATGAAAACTTGAATATATAACCGTTCTATTCGTCAGTCTTTGAATTGTTTACTCTCATATTCGTTAGTTCTTTAGCTCCCGATTAATAATTATGACATTTAAAATGTATTATTTACAAATGTGGATCTATAGAAGAATAGGTAGAATTGGATGGAAAGAAAAGAAAACAAACGATGAAGTTTTAAAACAACTAAAAATTAAAAGAGAACTACTAAACACAATTAAAACAAGACAAATGACATTTTTGGGGTATGTTAAAAGACACAACAGCCTAACAAAAGTAATATTGGAAAGGAAAATTCAAGGTAAAAGAGACAGACCAATACTAACATGGACGAGTAACATCAAAAGATGGACAAGTCAACTTATGACAATCTGCACCATCGAAGCAAGAGACAGAGTGGAGAGGCGCTCCATGGTAGCCAACCTTCGATGCGGAGAAGGCACTCAATGAAGATGATGATTTACAAATATTATGTCCCATTAACAGTGTGTACCTGTTCAACATCATTCTCTCTTTAAGTTCATGTATACTAGTCCAGACAAGTTTGGATCATTTATTATCCCGCTTGTCCCTGCTGGAACGTGCCTTCTATGACAGCTGCTCTGACGTTTACTCTATCCTTGGTTAGATGTCCATCGTCAGCTGCAGTCAATCCCGGCTGATCTGCGATGTCTCTCACCTACTTTCTTCTACGTCTTCCTCACTCTCGTTTATCTGGAATAATACCCATCCCGTATAATTATCTTCTTCAGGCTATTGTGTCGTTTTATATGATTGACATTCTATTTTCCCGGTTCTATGTTCTTTATCAACCAGTTTTATAGAATTTTAAGTTCTTACAAAATGTGCATGATTATTCTTGTCTGCGTCCATGATATTGTGAGTTTTCTTCTGTAAAACTGCATTAAAAGTCATTCACACACACACACACACACACGCACGCACGCACGCACGCACACACACACACACACACAAACACTTTCCAAGCCGTTCTATTTTTTTGTCATTCTTTTAAAACCATTCCATGTCTTCTCCATCATCTTCATCTCTGCTTTCATCTGTCTTCTCCAAGAATATTTTGGTCTTCCTCTTTGTCTTTTTCCTTGGGGATTCCAAAAAGAGAGCATGTTTAATACTCTCAGTTGGCTTCTTCGGTGTGTGTCCTATCCAGCGTCATAGTTTTCGCTGTACCTTTATACATCCGTTCAGTTGCTCCCAATCTGCCAGCTATTCATATCTTCATCCACATTAACTCCTTTTTACTCTACCATCTAGTTTTCTTCTGCTATCCGCTGAAAATGTCGAAGGTCAGAACACGATTTACATAGCTCCCGGATTAATTAAATAAGATGACTAAGAAAAGGATATAACCAAATTAAAATAATTCATGACTAGACTGCAAGAAATAACGTAAAGAAAAAGAAACTATAACAACGTAAGTCGAAAGAATTAAGATACAAGAAAAAGAGACATGGAAAGATTTAAAAATGATTAAGCCTTTTGTTTGCTCACCGGAAAAATGGCGATAAATGGGAAGACTATTCTGCAACGAACTGTGAATGGAGCGAGAAGGAAAGATAGGTAGAGAAAGAGATTAGAATGACATCAAAGAATAGATAGGACTCGACTTTGCTGAGTCCTAAAGAATGACTGAAGAGAGAGAGAGAGAGAAATGGAGAAGGTTGACAACGTTTACCAGTAGTACCCCAACGACCCCTGGGATTATGGGACAAATAAGATGAAGATTTAGGGGAGCCGCGATAGCTCAGTGGCTAGTTAACTGGACTAAAAAGGACAAAAGGTAGGGTTCGATCCCATCCGACGGCTTCCGGATTCATCCAGCTTTAAATGAGTACCGGATTTTTTTCTGGGAAAGTAAAACGGCACGGGCGTAGTACCGACCACATTACCTAAAAAATCATGTGCTGAAGGTCTGCAAAATGTATGGTCACTAACACCATATGAGCCGCGATAGCTCAGTGGTTAGTGAACTAGACTACAAAGGACAAGAGGGAGGGTTCGATCCCAACCGATGGCTTCCGGGTTCACCCAGCCTTTAATGGGTCCCGGATTTTTTTTCTGGGAAAGTAAAGCGGCACGGGCGTAATACCGACCACATTACCCCAAAAATCATGTGCTGAAGGTCTGTAAAATTTATGGTCACTAACACCGTATTCCCTATACGCCACTTGGCGTGACGGGGGTACTTTACTTTTTTTTTTTATGCAACAAAAACTAACAACATCATCATCATCATCATCATCAAGTACCGGGCCTAGTGGCGTAGGTGATCATGTCTCTCCACAACATTCGATCTCGGCAGCTATTTATCATTTCTGTTGTTGACCCTCTGCCAAGCCATTCTCCTAAGCTGTCTGTTATTTTTTCTCTTTGCTTCCCTCTATCTCTTCGTCCCTCAATTTTTCCAGTTGTTACAATATATTCAAGTTGTTCTCTTCTCATTACATGGCCAAAAAATGATGATTATTTCTTCCTAATATTGGAAATTAGCTCTCTTTTTGCTTTGACCTTTTCGCAGAACCTCTTCATTACTCTTCTTAGCTGTCCATGGTATTCTCAACATTCTTCTGTAAAACCACATTTCTACAGACTACAGTGATTTTCTTGTCTGTTGTCCTATTGTCCATGATTCGCATCCGTATGTTAAGACTGGCTCTACGTAACATTTAAGAACTCTTGTTCTTGTTTCTAACAACATAGTGACAAGTAAAGTTAAAAAATAAGATAAAAGTATCTTTTATTATTGTATAGGAAAATGTTATCCAGTTACACCTTCTGTCGCATGAAGTTAATGTTCAGCTGTTTGAAGACCCTCATATAATGTGGCCAACACTATACGCCTAGTCGTCTTTCTGTCTCATAAAATATCTATAACGTCCGTTTAAGACTAAGCGAACCTAGAAGCAATACGAATGGGAGAATGAATCGACCTCGTATCTACAGCAGATCAATTCCCTAGTCAGTTCTCTGTGGTAATGACACAGCTTCTGAGTTGAGTACGGTCAGTGACCTACAGCTGGCTGCATGCCGCAGGATCGAAAATCAGAGCTGATCAAGACCCTGTTTTCCTCACAGCGTGCTTCTGGAAAGAGACTATACAGTCTGGCAAGGCGAATAGAGATCGTAGACGGACGGCAACCAGTACTCAAAAATAAAAGTACCCAGTGCTTATACCGTGGGTGTTGGTCCGAAACACACAAAACCTCATCATAACGCATTTACGCCAAATGAACGTCCTTTTAAGGGCGGATGACGAAGAGGATATTCAAGAGGAGAGCGCCAAGTCATGTTTTAACCGACATGCACTTTACTGTCACGTTAATTTTACTATCACGTTCACTTTACTGTCACGTTGACTTACTGTCACGTTGACTTCACTGTTACGTTCACTATACTGTCACATTAACCTAATTGTCGCGTTCACTTTACTGTGACGTTCACTTTACTGTGACATTCACTTTACTGTGACGTTCACTTTACTGTCACGTTCACTTTACTGCCAAGTTCACTTTACTGTTACGTTCACTTTACTGTCACGTTCACTTTACTGTCACGTTCACTTTACTGTCACGTTCACTTTACTGCCAAGTTCACTTTACTGTCACGTTCACTTTACTGTCACGTTCACTTTACTGTTACGTTCACTTTACTGTCACGTTCACTTTACTGTCACGTTCACTTTACTGTCACGTTCACTTTACTGCCAAGTTCACTTTACTGTCACGTTCACTTTACTGTCACGTTCACTTTACTGTTACGTTCACTTTACTGTCATGTTCACTTTACTGTCACGTTCACTTTACTGTCACATTCACTTTACTGTCACGTTCACTTACTGTCACGTTCACTTTACTGTCACGTTCACTTTACTGCCAAGTTCACTTTACTGTGACGTTCACTTTACTGTCACATTCACTTTACTGTCACGTTCACTTTACGACCATTCTACAGACGTTAGCAAGAACGAATAAAATAAGATAACACTTCTTAGACGTGGAAGTCTTTTGATCATGGAGCTTGACTCTGCCCTGTTTCATGATAGAGGGGTAGGGGCAACATCATAGCACAAGATGAGCTGCGGTAGAAAGCAAAATGAGAAAAAAAAATACTTAAAGAAATAAAAACGGGATACAAAGTCACGCTTTGACTTAACCTGTCTTGATTTAGTGCCTTAATCTGTGAGGTTTTGCCATTTACAGCCCGTGCTTCTTGTGCAAAAATGAGATCCAGGTTTAGTTTATCTGCTTGCTGGGAGAATGTGTTGCAATTTTTGGAAGATACTGGTAACGGAAGCCCCTAGATACGCGTAGGAGAGAGATAACAAATAACACATAGTTTACGGTATGCTGATGATACAGTCTTAGTCGCTAAGAGCGAAAATGAGTTACAAGAAATGTTAAATATTATAGTGAAAGAAAGCAAAAATATAGGACTCAGCCTTAATAGCAAAAAGACAGAAGTAATGGTAATAACAAAGACAAAATTATCACCGCAGTGCACAATAAAGACAAGTGGAATAATATTAAAACATGTAATTGAATTAATTTAAATTTCTAGGAACATTGTTAACCTCAGATGGTAGATGTACAATAGATGTGAGAAGCAGAATAGCTGAGGCATAAACGCTTTTCAAAAAATGAGGAAGATACCGTGTAATCCATTTTTGAAAATAGAAACAAGAAAAAGAGTTCTTAAATGTTATGTATAGCCAGTCTTAATATATGGACGTGAATCATGGGCATTATAACAACAGACTAAAAGATCACTGGAGGCTGTTGAAATGTGGTTTTACAGAAGAATGTTGAGAATACCATGGACAGCTAAGGACAGTAAAGAAAACGTTCTGAAAGAGGCCAACGCAAAAAGAAAGCTCATTTCCAATTTTAGGAAGAAACAATCATCATATTGTGGCCATGAAATGAGAAAAGAACAGCTGGAATATATTGTAAAAACTGGAAAAATTGAGGGACGAAGAGACAGAGGGAAGCAAAGAGAAAATATACCAGACAGCTTAAGAAATTGGCTTGGCAGAAGGTCAACAACGGAAATGATAAATAACTGTCGAGATCGAAAGTTGTGGAGAGACATGATCACCTACGCCAGCAGGCTTGGTACTTGATGATGATGATGATGATGATGATGATGATAAACAAATAATTTTGTGTGAAATTGAATAAAATGCTCACTTGATCAGTTACAGTGAAAAAAATTGAATAAAATGCTCATTTGATCAGTTACACTAAAAAACAATAATTTGTTACATCCGTTTTTTGTTGTTGTTTTTTTGCAGTCCAAACTGATATGACCTTTCATTGTGAGAAACACAGTAAAGAAACCATACTACAATAACGACGAAACCATACTACAATAACGACGAAACCATACTACAATAACGACGAAACCATACTACAATAACGACGAAACCATACTACAATAACGACGAAACCATACTACAATAACGTTCCTTGCCTGTGTCATTTGTTGTGATGGTTAGTGAGAGAAGACCTCGAAACGAATAAGAGAGTAGGAGGAGGGAGAAAAAGAAAGAAATGAGAGGGCGAGAATGAATTAAGAGGAGGGAGAAGGTTAGGAAATAATAGTTATGGGATGAAAGACACGATGTAGACAGAAATAGAAAGAAAAGACGTAGTAATCAGAAAGAGAGAGTAAGAGAGAGAGAGGGAGGTGTATATAGGAATAGGAATCAGGAGAGAGAAAACAGAGAAATTAGTAAATAGACAAAAGGAGGAAGGGGAGACAAAAGAAACATTGAGTAGAAGGAAAAATAGCCAGACAGAAAGGTGCAAAGAAAAAGTAATAAAGAATGAAATAAAGCTGTATATAGAAATACATTCTGTCTGAATAGTAAGAAAACAGATGTAATGGTCATATCAAAGAATCAATCGTCTCCATTATGCAGCATAAACATAAACAGGACAAATCTGAAAAAAGTGTAACGTTTCAAATACACGGGCACAATAATAACATCAGATGGAAGATACATCACTGAAATAAAAAGCAGAATAGCTCAGGCCAATATAGCATTTCAGAAAATGAAAAACGTCTATGCAACACATCTATGTCAATGGAAGTGAGAAAGAGAATTCATTGATGCTATATAGAGCCAATTCTGACCTATGGAAGCGAATCACAGACAGTAAACAAACAAATGAAAAGTCGATTAGATGCCACAGAGAGTGGATTTCTCAGGAAAATGTTCAAAGTTACATGCACAGCTAAAAAGACCGACGAGGAAATTCTCAAAGAGGCCAACACAAAGGAGAGCTCTTAAAAAAACATCAGAAAGAAACAATCAACATTTTTCGGGCACATCATGAGAAGAGAAAAGTTAGAATACTTGGTTACAATTAGCAAAATACAGGGAAAGAGAGATCGCGGACGCAAAGAGAAAATACTGGATGGCTTGGTTTCATGGTATGGCAAACAATCAACAACAGAACTGATACGATGCACTGTAAATAGAAAATTGTGGAAGTACATGATCGCCTACGTCAACTGGTAGGGCACATGATGATGATGATGGAAATATAATGACATAAGTTACAAATTATTAAAGAAATGTATATGTATGTAATCTATATATTTCGTAAAAAAAAGTAAAGAGACCCCGTCACGCCAAGTGGCGTATAGGGAATATGGTGTTAGTGACCATAAATTTAACAGACCTTCAGCACATGATTTTTGGGGTAATGTGATCGGTATTACGTCCGTGCCGCTTTACTTTCTCAGAAAAAAATCCGGTACTCATTTAACGCTGGGTGAACCCGGAAGCCGACGGTTGGGATCGAACCCTACCTCTTGTCCTTTGTAGTCAAGTTCACTAACCACTAAGCCATCACGGCTCCCATTTTTACCTTAAATTATGCGTACTTGCTGTTTAAGTTTATCGAAATTGGAATTTATCTGAGTCTGGGACGAAACTAATTGGCACATTTATATTATTTCTAATGAGGAAAATTGATTAGGACTTCGAACAATCAAGAGTTTGAACGACCTTGTAGTAGAACAAATTACACACGAAAGTCAAGCATCACTGCTACACATTCTGTTACCAATAAACTTAGAGACATTGAAGCAGAAATCAAAATAAGTTGACAAGCGAACTAGAGTATTTGGACAAATTTAAATACTTAGGATTAATTGTCAGCGATGAAGGATCGGAGTCTGAAATATCGGTTGGAATTGAGGAAATCACATGATGTGATTATTATCTTCATTATTATCTTCGTTATCACCACCGTTGTTGAGTTGAGTTGACATAATGCCACGAGTTGATGCGGGCAGGGTGCCCTTTGACTCATTGACGTGGAGGGCCGTAATGGCTTTCTTGACATTCCCGGCTCTTACTGGATAAGTTGGAGTTCGTCTATCCCAGGCTATGCTGGGAAACAACTAGTCCAGCCCAGAGGTACTGCAATACTAGGTCTTCTATATTAGTAACAGCCACCACTACAGGGAACACGGCGATCCTAGCTTCTTTTAGCCAGCCTGTTCTGACGCAGACTGTTACCGGGGGAAACCACGAGGAGGTAGAACTGCTAGGTCTTGGTCAGCTGATGGTGCCTCGACCCTGCTATTGCGACCGCAGGTCGTAGGAGCTTCTGCTCCCCCTATCATCATCGTGAAAATGATAAACTTTCATCTATTTTATGCTCGACAAGCACGGGAAGCCAGTGGCCCAGTTAACTAAAACCCGTGTTTCTCAAATCAGGATTTAAGAGGGTTTGATTTCCGGAAGTGGTGAAGATATCTTTGCTATCGATGGATTCGGGCTAGGGTTAAGTGAAATAACAGCATTGACTTGTGATTACGTTTCGACTACAGCTGAACTGGGTAATGCTGTCTTATAATCTACCTCCCTCATAGAGACACTCTTCAACCCTACTCCCCAGTTTAATCGACCCCCTGAAAAAAACATAATTAAGGCAACAATTATGAATAACCAGTGTCTAAAAAAGTATATCTCAAAAGATAAACAGAATATCAACATAACGATGAATGGTGGACAACTAAAACAAGTAGACAAATTTAAATATCTGGGAGGTCTAGTGACAAACGACAATTCACAAACAGCAGAAATAGACTCAAGATACAACAAAGCTTGTCCAATCATTGGACAGCTATCACCACTATTGTCCAACAAGGAAATAACTCTAGAGGAAAATGAGACACTCTACAATACAATCTACATCCCAACTTTGTGGGACCAATGCCAGTCCATTACTCTAGAGGCAAGAACAATAAGCAAAATAACCTCTATTAAGATGAAATGTGTTAGACGAATGACAGGGAACAGCCTGAGAGATAAGATCAGAAATTAAAAACTGAGAAAAAGGCTGGGAATAATTCGCGCCACAGGGTACATAAAGAATCAACAGATAAAATAGTTTGGCCACGTGATAAGGCAGAAGGAACAAAATACTATACATAACGAGCATTCAATAAACGTTGCCAGAACACCAGACCCATGGGCTGAGCACAAAGAAGATATATTTATAGAATATTAGAAACACTAGGAAAAATAACATCAGAAGAGGCCAATAGAAGAGCAAAAAACCGCAAATTATATCTCACCTCAACCCTGAAAGGCAAACGAGGAAGGAAAGAAGAAGATAACTTATGTGAGTAATTATTGTGGGAGAGATAACAATGCTTAGCCAGGTCTTGTAGAGCACTGGGAAAGGTGACCATCAAGTCAAACGAGAAAATTGGATTATCAATTCAGCAAGACGAATTTTGATTATTTCAGTAATTGATTATTGATTGGTAAATGAATGCTAAAGTAAGATGACGAAAAAGAAGGGGAAAATGAAAGAGTAATTAAACAGCAGTTTATATTATGAACCATTACCCCCTCTCCTCCTCGATTAGTAGAACATTCCAGTCCAGGTACGAATGTGCCACGAGTAAGTTTGAAAAAATTAATTTTAAAACCGAGCCTCACCGATCTTAATGTTGTCAGTGAAAGAGATAAGTCTGAACATAATTACATAACGAGTTGTCCAAAAAATAAAACACACATACTTAAAAACACATGTAGCTAAAACAGTTACAATAACAACATTGAAAATTATAATGAATCTCGTATACATCATCTTTCGTTTGTCGATATTTCTATAACAAACAAAGATACATGTGCTCAAAACTTGAGAAACGTGATAAGTAATATTAACAAACGAACCTAGGTGCTGGTGCACGAATCTGTGCCGTGATCTTTCTGTGTGATCAGAAAACGGACTGAGGCACTAATGGACACTCTTTGAGATCTATAATGATTGTTCTTGTATGTCATAACAAGAAAACAAGATTCAGTATATCCCAGAGAGAGATTGCGAACGGCAAAGAGATAAAATGCTAGATAGCTTAGTATCATGGCATGGAAAACAGTCAACAACGGAATTGATACGATGCAAGGTGAATAGAAGATTGTGGAACGACTTGATCGCCTACGCCAACTGGTATGGCACATAATGATGATTGAGCATCAACCACTCCCCATTAAGATACAATGAATGATAAATGAAAACGACTTATAATGTCCCATACACGATCCAGATCAAAATAATTATAAAAGAAACTTTCCATTTCCGCAAAGAAGAACACAACAAAATAACAGTCTCTAATGTTAGAACAACATCCGGTATTTCAACAGTCATTTAAACTGAAAAAAAAAATCCGGTGTTTCATAATTTAAAATGAAAAAAAACAATATCCGGTATTTCATAATTTAAAACGAAAAAAAATAACCGGTATTTCATAATTTAAAACGATAAAAAATAACCGTTATTTCATAATTTAAAACGATAAAAAATATCCGGTATTTCATAATTTAAAATGAGAAAAAATATCCTAAAACATAACATCTCGAATATTTTCTTTTTTCAAACAGGCCAATAAAGAGCATCAATGCCTTGTATCATGAAACTATTTCCATATCTACAGTAACAAACACTTTCTAGTGTAAAACAAATTATTCAGTAACAAGAACATTCTTTTTCATGGGTCCTTTATATGTGAATATGTCAACATCTGCACCATGTTAGATTTTCTCATCTCCTCATTTTTGTTTAGTTTACGATAAGGAACACGGGTTCACAGAAATTCACCCGCTGTAACAATCCCAACACCACAAACATCGTGTAGATTCACTTTCAGATATAAATCATGCCACAAAGTATGGAAGTCCAAAGAAATAAGGTTAAATACAAAAATAAAAATTTTCAACTCCAATGTTAAGTCAGTCCTATTATATGGCTGTGAACATGGAGAACAACAAAATTGACAATCATGGAGATACAGACTTTCATTAATGGATGCTTAAGCAGAATAAAAGGATGGAAATGGCAGGACAAATTCACTAACATAGAATTATGGAAATGTACCAGTCTAATCCCAGTTGGTAAAGGAATGCAGCGAAGACGATAGCGCTGGATATGACACACACTGCGGAAGCCAACTGAGAGTATTACACAACAGGTCCTTTTTGGAATCCCCAGGGGAAAAGACAAAGAGGAAGACCAAGGAATTCTTGGAGAAGACAGATAGAAGCAGAGATGAAGATGATGGGGAAGACATGGAATGATCTTAAAAGAATGGCAAGAAACAGAACGACTTGGAAAGTGTTTTTTGAAGACCTATGCTCCACAGGGAGCTGAAAGGTAGAAGAAGAAGAATAAGATCATACAACACGATTGTTGATGGCAACGCTTGAGATTGTTGTAGGCTCATACTGGGAACAAAGGCAGAACATGACTTTAGTAAGTTAAATTACTATTCTGTTATTGTCTTTACATGTAACCGGACACTAACACAATAACTGGTACAACTATATCTTCCATTATGGGATGTTGCTGTTCCAGTTGATAACATCGATCGTTTGCCAATCAAGTGAGTCGGTTCGATTTTGGTTATGGTCAAGAGTTTTCTTTTTATTGATCTGCAGTCGTCGCTTGCCCTATCGATTAGGGCTGCACGGAAGTCAACCTTCTCAACAGATTTTGCTAACAAGTTTTGGCGGGAGCTGTGACATGAGTATATGGGGAATTCCCGTCTACAGTGAAGAGATCAGAGCATAACCTTGACCTTTTCACTACGTACGATTCTACTCTACCAACCCCAATCCTTCGGTAAGCAACGCCACCAGATTATGTAGGAAAACACAACAATAGATATTTGTCTTTTGTTACTTATATATTATTATTGTTATTTATAATTTAATTATTTTTTTATTTAGAGTTGGTGGCTGTAAAACTTTCAACATTTTCTTCTACTTTTATATTTTCCCCACAAATGTTCCTGTTCATCGTCCGCCATTAGACTGACGTTATATTGGTTTTGCTGTTTTATGTTGTTTTGCATCAAAACACATTTTGCGTCCTTTATTACTCAGATTTTATTACTGAGGTTTTATTAGTGAGTGAGTCTTTTATTCCTAAGATTTTATTACTGAGATTTTATTCCTGAGATTTTATTGCTGAGATTTTATTAGTGAGTGAGTCTTTTATTACTGAGATTTTATTACTGAGATTTTATTAGTGAGTGAGTCTTTTATTACTACGATTTTATTACTGAGATTTTATTCTTGAGATTTTATAACTGAGATTTTATTCCTGAGATTTTATTAGTGAGTGAGTCTTTTATTACTACGATTTTATTCATCAGATTTTATTACTGAGATTTTATTAGTGACTCTTTTATTACTGACATTTTATTAGTGAGTGAGTCTTTTATTAAATAACTGGAGTCTGTAGAAATGTGGTTTTACAGAAGAATGTTGAGAATATCATGGACAGCTAAGAAGAGTAATGAAAATATTCTGATAGAGGTCAAAGCAAAAAGAGAGCTAATTTCCAATATTATGAAGAAACAATCAGCATTTTTTGGCCATGTAATAAGAAGAGAACAACTGGAATATATTGTAACAAGTGGAAAAATTGAGGGATGAAGAGATAGAGGAAAGCAAATAGAGATATTACCAGACAGCTTAAGAGAATGGCTTGGCAGAAGGTCAACAACAGAAATGATAAAGAACTGTCGAGATCGAAAGTTGTGGAGAGACATGATCACCTACTCCAGTAGGCCCGGTCCTTGATGATGATGATGAGTCTTTTATTACTGAGATATTATTAGTGAGTCTTTTATTACTGAGATATTATTAGTGAGTCTTTTATTACTGAGATTCTATTACTCAGATTTTATTAGTTAGTGAGTTTTTTTTTATTTTTTTGCTAGTGAGTCTTTTATAAATGCGGTTTTTAATTAGTGTGATTTTTATTGGTTATTTTTTCTTTTATTAGTGAGTTTTATTAGTGATTCGTTTATTAGTGTATTTTTTACATTACCGAATCTGTTAATACTGAGTCTTTTTTAGCGCTTCTTTTATTGGTGAGTTTGAAGGGAAATTAAACACGTAAAGAGTACTCATAAGTAGTAAGGATGGCGCTTAATGCCCACTATTCCTGCGTTTTCTGCGTTAAATGCCCTGTCATTTTCCTATATAAAAAGTATACACGCAGGTGCGTTTTGTTAAGTGCCCTGTGTTTTTGTCTATATAAAAAGTATACACGCAGGTGCGTTTTGTTAAGTGCCCTGTGTTATTGTCTATATAGAAAGTATACACGCAACAAGACGGATCGACCAAGACAGCGATGGCTGAAATGCCCCCCATTTCTGCGTTTTTCTGCGTTAAATACCCTGTTTTTGTCTATATAAAAAGTATACACGCAGGTGCGTTTTGTTAAGTGCCCTGTGTTTTTGTCTATATAGAAAGTATACACGCAGCAAGACGGATCAACCAAGACAGCGAGACCTTGGTGAGCATAGGTGACCTCGTGATGCGCACTGCCTCACGATATGTGTGTGCTTGTAAATAAATAGTGTTGTGATGATTTGAAAAGGGAGGAAAGCAGGTGCTAGCTCTAGCTTGCTCATCAGTAATACTGGTTCGCTATCTCTCTCTCTCTCTCTCTCTCTCTCTCTCTCTCTCTCTATCTCTCTCTATCTCTCTCCCTCTCCATCGCTATCTCTTTCACTCTCGATCATTCTCTCTCCAATTCCGTCTCTGTCTCTCGCGTTATCTCTCTCCCTCTCCGTCTCTCTCGTTATCTCTCCCCCTCTCCATCGCTCTCTCCCTCTCTCAATCTCTTGTCTCTTTCGTTATCTCTCTCTCCTCTCTCTCTCTCTCTCCTAACATTCCACCCTCCATCGTACATTTAGCTTCCGTCATAGACTTCCCTCCATTGTAACACTTACTCATTCTCGCCATTTAAACCCATTAGCTCTACTTAGCTCCCCTAAATTTCTCTCTCTCTCTCTCTCTCTCTACTATTCCAGCCTAGATTTCCGTCCATTTAAACACTTACTCATTCTCACCATTTATCCCTATCATCTCGCCTTCCTTCTCTCTCTCTCTTTCTCCCCTATCCTCTCTTATACTTCTAACCTATCAGTCCACCCTCCGCCTCTCCCTTTACCTCCCCCGCCCTCCCTCATATTTTTAGCGTCCCTCCTATTGTAACACTTGATTATTCTCACCATTTATACCTAGCATCTCGCCTTCTTTCTCATAGGCTTCTCTCTCTCGCTCTCTCTCTTCTAACCCCCTACTAGACTTCTCTCCTACCATTTAATCTTTCTTCCTCTCTCTCTCTTTCACTCTCTTTACCTCGCCTAGCGTTCCGCCTTCATTCGTATTTTTTACCTTAACGCCAGTGTAACACATTAATAACATTGAATATCAATTACAAAAAGACTTGAAATATCTACTTTTTAAAGAACCAATAAGATAAACATATGAAAAACGAAAGAATAATACACTCGACATGGCTTAACATACGTACTTTATACACATCACCATTAATACAACTGAAATTCCTTTAATGATAACCTATCACATCGTTATGAGCTAAGAGAAAAACATAAAAAAAAAAAATTCAACTTACACCGTAAAATATTCCACTACAACACAGACCGCTGGACTGAACAGTACTATGAAAATAAACGTCCGTGAATCAAGCGCGCTTATAACACGAAGTCTCACATCCGACTAGTTTAAATATAATCTGGTAAATAAAAGTTAGGAGACAAGGGCAGAAACCTAGGAGGCAAGGGCAGAAACCTAGGAGGCAAGGACAGAAACCTAGGAGTCAAGGACAGAAACCTAGGAGGCAAGGACAGAAACCTAAGAGGCAAGGGCAGAAACCAAGGAGGGAAGGTCAGAAACCTAGGAGGCAAGGTCACAAACCTAGGAGGCAAGGTCAGAAACCTAGGAGGCAAGGTCAGAAACCTAGGAGGCAAGGGCAGAAACCTAGGAGGCAAGGACAGAAACCTAGGAGGCAAGGTCAGAAACCTAGGAGGCAAGGTCAGAAACCAAGGAGGCAAGGGTAGAAACCTAAGAGGCAAGGGCAGAAACCTAGGAGGGAAGGTCACAAACATAGGAGGCAAGGTCAGAAACCTAGGAGGCAAGGTCAGAAACCTAAGAGGCAAGGGCAGAAACCTAGGAGGCAAACACAGAAACCTAGGAGGCAAGGTCAGAAACCTAGGAGGCAAGGGCAGAAACCTAGGAGGCAAGGGCAGAAACCTAAGAGGCAAGGGCAGAAACCTAAGAGGCAAAGACAGAAACCTAGGAGGCAAGGTCAGAAACCTAGGAGGCAAGGGCAGAAACCTAGGAGGCATGGGCAGAAACCTAGGAAGCAAAGGCTGAAAACAAGGAGGGAAGGTCAGAAATCTAGGAAGCTGTGTTAGAAAACAAGGAGGGAAGGTCAGAAAGGACACACCATTAATACAACTGAAATTCCTTTAATGATAACCTATCACATCGTTATGAGATAAGAGAAAAACAGAAGAAAAAAATTCAATTTACACCATAAAATATTCCACTACAACACAGACCGCTAGACTGAACAGTACTATGAAAATAAACTTCCGTGAATCAAGCGCGCTTATAACACGAAGTCTCACATCCGACTAGTTTAAATATAATCTGGTAAATAAAGTTGGACGACACTATTCCACCCTCGACTAACATCTAGGTTAACCAATCAGAGAGAGGATTTCTATCGGACACCCACCAACGAAATGACTGACCTCTGGATTAACTAATCAGAGAAAAAGATTACTGTTATCGTGATAACTGACCTCATTTTCAACTTGGAGTGCTGTCGAGTCTGACGCGTGGGTTACTTTAAATCGAGTCGGCCCTGATACAATCCACCTAGCGGGTCAATGGTGGGAGGAAATAATACAAGTGACGGGTTACTTGAACGCGTTTTGACCGCTGATGCAATACCAGGAGTTCCATGACAGTCATATATAGTTGGATACAACGAGCAGGAAGTTATATTCAAGGTCCAAAAAGAGTGGCCAAATCACTAACATTTTACCTCCAGAACACAACAATTTAGGCTCATACTAAAAAAGTCGACCTAAAAATCCCAAAAAGCTGCTCACATAGTCATAATAGTTAGTTAGACACAACGAGTAGAAATTTATATTCAAGGTCCAAAAAACGTTATTTTAGACATCCCCATACCAAAAATTAACTTAAAAATCACTTTTGAAATTGTTACCCCCTTACCGTTTTTGAGGGTTACGCCCATGAAATCGGTAAAAATCGTAAATTTTCACTCTAGGCATACCCCAAACTTTATTTTAGACATCAACACACCAAAAATTAACTTCAAAATCACTTTTGAAATTGTTACCCCCCTTACCATTTTTGAGGGTGTCACCCATGGAATCGATAAAAATCGTAATTTTAGCACGCAGGCTTACCTAAAACTTTATTTTAGACATCCCCATTGCAAAAATTAACTTAAAAATCAATTTTGAAATTGTTACCCACTTAACATTTTTGAGGGTTACGCCCTGAAATCGATAAAAATCGTAAATTTAGCACGTAGGCTTACTTAAAACTTTATTTTAGACATCCCCATACCAAAAATTTACTTAAAAATCACTTGTGAAATTGTAACCCCAGTACCATTTTTGAGGGTTACGCCCCTGAAATCGATAAAAAATTGAAATATAACCTCAAGGCATACCTCCCACATAATTTTTGACACCCCTACATATCAAATTCCATCAAAAAAACAACAAAAAGCTAGTAGTAGGTGTGGCTGTTTACCCATCCTAAAAGTGCACGGACATGCACCGAAAGACAATAGATTTGGCACCGATATTGTTTCGTACAGTATCGGTGCCAAAACCGCACGAGAAGTAGTATGTTCGGGTATGTACACCGCCCCACACCTACTACTAGCTTTTTGTTGTTTTTTTTATGGAATTTGATATGTAGGGGTGTCAAAAATTATGTGGGAGGTATGCCTTGAGGTTATATTTCAATTTTTTATCGATTTCAGGGGCGTAACCCTCAAAAATGGTAAAGGGGGTTACAATTGCAAAAGTGATTTTTAAGTAAATTTTTGGTATGGGGATGTCTAAAATAAAGTTTTAAGTAAGCCTACGTGCTAAATTTACGATTTTTATCGATTTCAGGGGCGTAACCCTCAAAAATGTTAAGGGGGTAACAATTTCAAAAGTGATTTTTAAGTTAATTTTTGCAATGGGGATGTCTAAAATAAAGTTTTAGGTAAGTCTGCGTGCTAAAATTACGATTTTTATCGATTCCATGGGCGTAACCCTCAAAAATAGTAAGGGGGGTAACAATTTCAAAAGTGATTTTGAAGTTAATTTTTGGTGTGGGGATGTCTAAAATAAAGTTTGGGGTATGCCTAGAGTGAAAATTTACGATTTTTACCGATTTCATGGGCGTAACCCTCAAAAACGGTAAGGGGGTAACAATTTCAAAAGTGATTTTTAAGTTAATTTTTGGTATGGGGATGTCTAAAAAAAAGTTTTAGGTAAGCGTACGTGCTAAAATTACGATTTTTATCGATTCCATGGGCGTAACCCTCCAAAATGATAAGGGGGGTAACAATTTCAAAAGTGATTTTTAAGTAAATTTTTGGTATGGGGATGTCTAAAATAACGTTTTTTGGACCTTGAATATAAATTTCTACTCGTTGTGTCTAACTATTATGACTATGTGAGTAGCTTTTTGGGATTTTTAGGTCGACTTTTTTAGTATGAGCCTAAATTGTTGTGTTCTGGAGGTAAAATGTTAGTGATTTGGCCACTCTTTTTGGACCTTGAATATAACTTCCTGCTCGTTGTATCCAACTATATATGACTGTCATGGAACTCCTGGTATTGCATCAGCGGTCAAAACGCGTTCAAGTAACCCGTCACTTGTATTATTTCCTCCCACCATTGACCCGCTAGGTGGATTGTATCAGGGCCGACTCGATTTAAAGTAACCCACGCGTCAGACTCGACAGCACTCCAAGTTGAAAATGAGGTCAGTTATCACGATAACAGTAATCTTTTTCTCTGATTAGTTAATCCAGAGGTCAGTCATTTCGTTGGTGGGTGTCCGATAGAAATCCTCTCTCTGATTGGTTAACCTAGATGTTAGTCGAGGGTGGAATAGTGTCGTCCAACTTTATTTACCAGATTATATTTAAACTAGTCGGATGTGAGACTTCGTGTTATAAGCGCGCTTGATTCACGGAAGTTTATTTTCATAGTACTGTTCAGTCTAGCGGTCTGTGTTGTAGTGGAATATTTTATGGTGTAAGTTGAATTTTTTTCTTCTGTTTTTCTCTTATCTCATAACGATGTGATAGGTTATCATTAAAGGAATTTCAGTTGTATTAATGGTGTGTCCTTTCTGACCTTCCCTCCTTGTTTTCTAACACAGCTTCCTAGATTTCTAACCTTCCCTCCTTGTTTTCAGCCTTTGCTTCCTAGGTTTCTGCCCTTGCCTCCTAGGTTTCTGCCCTTGCCTCCTAGGTTTCTGACCTTGCCTCCTAGGTTTCTGTCTTTGCCTCTTAGGTTTCTGCCCTTGCCTCCTAGGTTTCTGCCCTTGCCTCCTAGGTTTCTGCCCTTGCCTCCTAGGTTTCCGACCTTGCCTCCTAGGTTTCTGTCTTTGCCTCTTAGGTTTCTGCCCTTGCCTCTTAGGTTTCTGACCTTGCCTCCTAGGTTTCTGACCTTGCCTCCTAGGTTTGTGACCTTCCCTCCTAGGTTTCTGCCCTTGCCTCTTAGGTTTCTACCCTTGCCTCCTTGGTTTCTGACCTTGCCTCCTAGGTTTCTGACCTTGCCTCCTAGGTTTCTGTCCTTGCCTTCTAGGTTTCTGACCTTGCCTCCTAGGTTTCTGACCTTGCCTCCTAGGTTTCTGACCTTGCCTCCTAGGTTTCTGACCTTCCCTCCTTGGTTTCTGCCCTTGCCTCTTAGGTTTCTGTCCTTGCCTCCTAGGTTTCTGACCTTCCCTCCTAGGTTTCTGTCCTTGCCTCTTAGGTTTCTGCCCTTGCCTCCTAGGTTTCTGACCTTGCCTCCTAGGTTTCTGTCCCTGCCTCCTAGGTTTCTGCCCTTGCCTCCTAGGTTTCTTCCCTTGTCTCCTAACTTTTATTTACCAGATTATATTTAAACTAGTCGGATGTGAGACTTCGTGTTATAAGCGCGCTTGATTCACTGACGTTTATTTTCATAGTACTGTTCAGTCTAGCGGTCTGTGTTGTAGTGGAATATTTTACGGTGTAAGTTGAATTTTTTTTTTTCTGTTTTTCTCTTAGCTCATAACGATGTGATAGGTTATCATTAAAGGAATTTCAGTTGTATTAAAGGTGATGTGTATAAAGTACGTACGTTAAGCCATGTCGAGTGTATTATTCCTTCGTTTTTCATATGTTTATCTTATTGGTTCTTTAAAAAGTAGATATTTCAAGTCTTTTTGTAATTGATATTCAATGTTATTAATGTGTTACACTGGCGTTAAGGTAAAAAATACGAATGAAGGCGGAACGCTAGGCGAGGTAAAGAAAGAGAAAGAGAGAGAGAGGAAGAAAGGTGGAATAGTAGGAGAGAAGTCTAGTAGGGGGTTAGAAGAGAGAGAGCGAGAGAGAGAGAAGCCTATGAGAAAGAAGGCGAGATGCTAGGTATAAATGGTGAGAATAATCAAGTGTTACAATAGGAGGGACGCTAAAAATATGAGGGAGGGCGGGGGAGGTAAAGGGAGAGGCGGAGGGTGGACTGATAGGTTAGAAGTCTAAGAGAGGATAGGGGAGAAAGAGAGAGAGAAGGAAGGCGAGATGATAGGGATAAATGGTGAGAATGAGTAAGTGTTTAAATGGACGGAAATCTAGGCTGGAATAGTAGAGAGAGAGAGAGAGAGAGAGAAATTTAGGGGAGCTAAGTAGAGCTAATGGGTTTAAATGGCGAGAATGAGTAAGTGTTACAATGGAGGGAAGTCTATGACGGAAGCTAAATGTACGATGGAGGGTGGAATGTTAGGAGAGAGAGAGAGAGAGGAGAGAGAGATAACGAAAGAGACAAGAGATTGAGAGAGGGAGAGAGCGATGGAGAGGGGGAGAGATAACGAGAGAGACGGAGAGGGAGAGAGATAACGCGAGAGACAGAGACGGAATTGGAGAGAGAATGATCGAGAGTGAAAGAGATAGCGATGGAGAGGGAGAGAGATAGAGAGAGAGAGAGAGATAGCAAACCAGTATTACTGATGAGCAAGCTAGAGCTAGCACCTGCTTTCCTCCCTTTTCAAATCATCACAACACTATTTATTTACAAGCACACACATATCGTGAGGCAGTGCGCATCACGAGGTCACCTATGCTCACCAAGGTCTCGCTGTCTTGGTTGATCCGTCTTGCTGCGTGTATACTTTCTATATAGACAAAAACATAGGCACTTAACAAAACGCACCTGCGTGTATACTTTTTATATAGACAAAAACAGGGTATTTAACGCAGAAAAACGCAGAAATGGGGGCATTTCAGCCATCGCTGTCTTGGTCGATCCGTCTTGTTGCGTGTATACTTTCTATATAGATAATAACACAGGGCACTTAACAAAACGCACCTGCGTGTATACTTTTTATATAGGAAAATAACAGGGCATTTAACGCAGAAAAACGCAGCAATAGCGTGCATTAAGCGCCATCCTTACTACTCACATATAAAGATACGTGTCAGATTTGTTAGACTTCCTTTGCCTGTAGTTGTCGACCTACGTTGAGGAGTTCATTTATTAATCATTGCAGGTCTTTACTGTTAAGCTGTTGAAGATTAAGGAGGTAATTCTTAGTGTTTGCTTGTAAATCTTGCTGACTACACATTCTAGTGTGTGATTGTAAATCTTATTGACCACACATACTGGTGTGTAATTATAAATCTTATTGACAAAACATTCTGGTGTGTGATTGTAAATCTTACTGACAACACATGCTGGTGTGTAATTATACATCTTATTGATCACACATACTGGTGTGTAATTATACATCTTATTGACCACACATACTGGTGTGTAATTATACATCTTATTGACCACACATACTGGTGTGTGATTTTAAATCTTATTGACCACACATACTGGTGTGTGATTGTAAATCTTATTGACCACACATACTGGTGTGTGATTTTAAATCTTACTGACAACACATGCTGGTGTGTGATTGTAAATCTTACTGACTACAAATTACGGTGTGTGATGCTGGTAAGTCTCATTGACTACAAATTCCATTGTCTGATGCTGGTAAGTCTCATTGACTACAAATTCCAATGTGTGATGCTGGTAAGTCTCATTGACTACAAATTACGGTGTGATGCTGGTAAGTCTCATTGACTACAAATTCCAATGTGTGATGCTGGTAAGTCTCATTGACTACAAATTACGGTGTGATGGTAAATCCTACTGATGGTGTTAGCCAAATCTACAAATAATACTACAAATACTAAAATACTAAAAATGAAAAGAGAACTACTAAACACAATAAGAACAAGACAAATACAATTTTTGGGGCATGTTAAAAGACACAGCAGCCTACTAAAAGTAATCTTGGAAGGGAAAATACAAGATAAAAGATGCAGAAGCAGACCAAGACTAACATGGACGATTAACATCAAAAGATGAACAAGTCAGCCTAATGACATTCTGCCCCATCAAAGCAAGAGACAGAGCAGAATGACACTTCATAGTAGCTAAACTTCGATGCGGAGAAGGCACTCAATGAATGAATGAACTGTTTGTAGACACAATATATCAATCTCCGTGTGACGCTCTTGCCAAAATTTATTGACACCCCTTGGAGCCACGGCGCACAAGGTGGGAACTACTGGCATACGATTTTGTTTTAATTCGCGACAATACAGAAACACATTTGCACCCAGTTGTTAATGTTGTGGGTTACATAAACAAGTTCGGGTTAGAGAAAAGATGTTAGATCCTCATTGTTTATGTATTTTTACACCCATATGTTGTGACCTTACTTATTCTATTTTCATTTTTCAACACGATTCTCCCAGGGAATTTCAGGACAAAGTAAGAGTTGTCTCGCCTGCATAATGCCCGAATAATGATTATTAATATAATGTAAGGAATGTGTGCACAAGGACCAGCAAGCTAGACTTTACTATATCCTTGGGCTTTGATGAAAACAATTAAATGAACAGTCTGTGTCCAATGTTTACAGGCAGTGCGTATTCTTCTTTCACCAAAGAGAATATACAAAAAAATAATGAGTTAGAATATTTGATGAGAAAGGCTTAGAAGTCTTTATTGAGTGTCAGTTTGTGGATCTCTTGATAATAGGAAGTTTGTAATTATCTATGAAGATAAGATACGGAGTCTCAGTGGAGTTATAAAGTCTTGTGCTCTCTTTGGTGGTAGGAAGACTGGCAGTCTCTATAGTGGGAGAAAGAATGGAAGTTTAAGTTAAGGAAGCAGAATCTGGGGGCATCCATAGTGGAAGAAAGACACTGAGGATCTGTGATGGAAGAAAGTCTGGGAGGAGCTGTGATGGAAGAAAGTCTTGAAGGATCTGTGACGGAAGAAAGTCTGGGAGGAGCTGTGATGGAAGAAAGTCTTGAAGGATTTGTGATGGAAGAAAGTCTGAGAAGATCTGTAATGGAAGAAAGTCTGGGAAGATCTGTGATGGAAGAAAGTCTAGGAAGATCTGTGATGGAAGAAAGTCTGGGAAGATCTGTGATGGAAGAAAGACTGGGAGGAGCTGTGATGGAAGAAAGTGTGTGTTAATCTATAGTGGAAGAAAGGCTGGGGGGATCTGTTATGGAAATAAGTCCGTGTTAATCTTTAGTTTAAAGACTAGAATTACGTTAATAGTTTATAGACTAGAATTACGTTAATAATTCATAGACAAGAATTACGTTAATAATTCATAGACAAGAATTACGTTAATTGTTCATAGACTAGAATTACGTTAATAGTTTATAGATTCTCTATCTATCTCTTGTCCTTTCGAGCCGAACACGGCACATAGGGCAGAACCACAATCTCAAAAATAGAAACCTTGCGTGCCAAAATGGCACATATTGCAAAGATCACTGCTTCTAAAATCTATGGTCTGTTTCCATAACAATGCTTTTTACAATGACAGCTTGTCAAGCCATCGATCAACCTCCTTAGTCGCCTCATACGACATGCCTGGAAGGTCACAGTGTCACTATTCTTTACATCCCACATAATGGGGCCCCGGTAATACACGGGCTAATATATAGATTAGAATTATAGATTAGAATTACGTTAATAATTCATAGACTAGAATTACGTTAATAGTTCATAGACTAGAATTGCACTAATAGTTCATAGACTACAATTACGTTAATTGTTCATAGACTAGAATTGCACTAATAGTTCATAGACTACAATTACGTTAATTGTTCATAGACTAGAATTGCACTAATAGTTAATGGACTAGAATTACGTTGACTGTTCATAGACTAGAAGTGTGTTAATAGTTAATGGTCTAGGATTACGTTAATAGTTTAGAGACTAGGAATACGTTAATAGTTCATAGAATGGAATTACATTAATAGTCCGTGGACTGATATTACGTTTAGATAGAACATAAATTAAGAAAAAAGAAAAGTGGAAGTCGAGAAACGAACTAGGACTAGAAACAGTAGAGTAAACATTGAGGATGGGGAAGAGCGAAGAACGATGGAATCTGCAGGAAGTAGCCTCATTCTTTTGGAATTTTGGGGAAAATGGCACGCGAATGAGAAGCGTGCACTTCCTGCTCTTTGTGTGGTCTTTTGAAGGAATTCCAAAACAAATGCTGCACATTCGACGATTGTTAGTAACAACATCACACTTGTTTAGCAATAAAGTGAAAATATTGTCAATTTCAATTGAGGCTATAAATATAAGAAGTCTTGTTCGTTGAGTAGGGGAAGGTAATAACTGTGAGGAAGATACCGCTAAATGTTGCTGTCTAGTCTATCTATCTATTGACCTTTCGAGCCGTAGCCGGCCCATAGGGCGTAGACCAAGATACTCCTTCTCTTATCTGAATTTTGTTCTAGCAGTTTTCAAGTCTTTTAAAGATGTTTTATCAAATCTCGCCATTTGTCTCTGTTCTGTGCAAGCAGCTTTATCTCATTGAGAGAGCCGATTCCTGCTGCGCTTGCCTCTCTCAACAATGTTCTTCTCAGTGTCTCTCTGGATCTCCCTCTTTTTCTCTTACCTGTTGTTTCCCACATGAGGGCTTGCTTTGCTTTTCGGTTATTATCACTTCTCATCACATGTCCAACATATGAACATCGTCTTTTCTCTATTACTGAAGATATTAGTGGTTGATTGGCGATTTCTCTAATTCCCTCGTTTGTTTTGAATTCTTTCCACGCTATACCAAGTATTTTCCTTAGACATTTATTTTCGAATGCGTTCAACTTTGTTTCTATATCTCTTGTTGTTTTCCAGCTTTCACACGCATACGTAAGGGTTGATAGTACATTTGATTTCTAGTTTTGCTGTTTAGTACTGTGAAGATTAATTTTCCGTTACCGTCCTTAGAAATCTATTTGTTACGGGGGCACTTTTTAACATATAACTACTGGCAATAGGAACCAAGGGAGTTGTGATAAGTAGGGGGTTAATTAATTGGTGCAGAAACCGAGGGAGTTGTGATAGAGTAGAGATTAATTTGATAAAAATTGAGTGCATCGCCTGCAGTGAAGCCATTCCGTTCTAAAAGGAAAGTCAAAAGGTCCATGTTGTGCAAATTTTCTTAAGTTAATTTGTATTTGTCCATGTTGCTATGATCTCATTGAGGAACAAAACCAACAACACAGTTTGAAGACACTTACAGTTGACAAGATCACGTCTGATAACCGGCCGTACGCTAGTCTTAGAGCCTGGTGTTTGATGTGCGACGGGGATAATCTGACGATGAACTGTGTGTCTGTATGTTCGGAACTGGAGTCAACAACGATGGCCTAACATCATCAAGTGCAATACATTTTAAAAAATACGACGATCATCATTTTCAAGAGGACATGAACTTCCGTGGTATATGGTGGATAGGCGGCGGGAACAATAGAAGGCTATGCATGAAAAGTGTTCCTTCTTGCAGTTTCCTCATATTCCAAGTCCGGCTTGTTGCAGGAGCTACTGAGTTAAGTGCTCTGTGCACACCGTGAGCTGTGTGTCTCATCCGTTTTGATCATGTTTCAATATTCCAATTGTTTACGATGAGTGATGATATCGTATGACAGGGAGCCGTTGGCTGTGTTCACTATCTGCGCGGTTTTGCCTTATGCCTTTTGGCGTGTTCTGAGACTGCTACGATGGGAACTACAGTTACCTTTCTTTGTTTGGGAGATGAGATATTAATTCGGATAATTACGCTGGCACGGATGGTTGAGCAATTATGGATTTTAATTCGTTTGCAGTGATACCGGGGCCTTCCATAACCAAATAACGAAGGGATTAAGTAATTGGGTGGGAAACCAAGGGAGTTGTGATAGATTAAGAATTAAGTAATTGGTCGAGAAACCAAAAGAGTTGTTGTAGAGTAGGTATTAAGTAATTGGTCGAGAAATTGGGTAGTCTAAACGATGTCATCAACTGGACATGACGGTGCTGGGTTTGATTTACGTCACAGGAATTATGAATTTTTCATTTCGAACTTGTGGTTTCTTCGTGACTTTATCCTCCCCTGATTTCTGGGTAATGATATCAGATGTCTACTCCTCTCGGATAACGACGACAAACGGAAGGGCTTGTGTGCACTCATGCACGATAAAGTACCTTTGGAAGTTAAAAGTCGAAAAGAGTAGGTAAAAAAAAATAGCTGCTACTGGGGCAAAATTGTGAAGCAAAACCTAAGCATGCCAAGACGGATGTTTTGGGCCAATTGTGCAGATAAGATATCCCAGCCTTGACATAAACAAGATACATAACACATCCACTCCCACTTAACAGATATGAAGAAGAAGCTAACTGGTCTGTTGAAGACAAAAGGTCGGGCTCTATCCTGAACAACAGTTTTTAGATTTACCAATCCAATTTTTAAATGATATCATCATGTGCCATACCGGTTAGCGTAGGCGATCATGTCCTTCCACAATCTTCTATCTACAGTGCATCGTATCAGTTCTATTGTTGACTGTTTTCCATGCCATGACACCAAGCTATCCAGTGTTTTCTCTCTTTGTCGTCCGCGATCTCTCTTTCCTTTTATTTTGCCAGTTGTAACCAAGTATTCCAACTTTCCTCTTCTCATGATGTGCCCGAAAATTGTTGATTGTTTCTTTCTGATGTTTTTTTAGGAGCTGCCTTTTTGTGTTGGGCCTCTGTGAGAGCTTCCTCGTTGGTCTTTTTAGCTGTGCAGGGAACTTTCAACATTCTTCTGAGAAATCCAATCTATGTGGCTTCTAATCGTCTTTTCATGTGTTTGTCTGCTGTCCATGATTCGCTTCCATAGGTCAGAATTTGTTTCTATATAGCACATATAAACTCTCTTTGTCATTTCTTTTCACATAGATTTGTTACATAACATATTTTTCATTTTCTGAAATGCTATTTTGGCCTGAGCTATTCTGCTTTTTATTTCCATCGTGTATCTTCCAGCCGATGTTATTTATTGTGCCCAAGTATTTGACGCGTTGCACTTGTTTCAAATTTGTCCTAAATATTTTTATGCTGCATGCTGGTGATGATTGTTTCTTCAATATGACCATTACTTCTATTTTCTTACTATTCATACTAAGACCTTTCTTGATGCGTTCTTTCACTATTATGTCTATCATTTCTTGTAGTTCATTCTCTGTCTCTGCTATTAAGACTGTGCCATCCGCATATCGCAAAATATTATATAAATAAATGTTCTTTTGTAGGAAATAATGGTCGACATGAAGTAGCGCTGACCATATTCCAAACAAATGTGCGATGGTGAAAAAAATAGATGCATTAAGGGCATATTCCCTTTACACAGCACAGTCAAGACATAACGAGTTGTTTTTTCTAGTCATCACTTTTACCAGCGTCCGATCGGTAGAAAAGTTGGAAGTGAGTTCTCTGGCTGGATTGAACTATATTAATCTAGAGCCTACAAAGGACAATGATAAAGCACAACTCAGCTGGTAAGAACTAATACTGCATTGGTTGATAATCAAAATATATGTCTGGCACAGTTGTTTGTTTTATCCTCAAAATTGTATTTTAGTTATTATCTAACAGTATAACAAATGTATGAAGACTTTTATCGTATTCTTAAAATTGATATTTTTATGGAAGAAGTTAACATTTTTTTAGAGCTATACAAATACTAAACTTCCAGATTCATTTTTGGGCAAGGTATATTTTAATAAAAGACAAGTGGAACAATAATAAAACGGGTAAATGAATTTAAATATTTGAGAACAATGTTAACCTCAGATGGTAGATGTACAAGAGAGGTGAGCTGCAGAATGGCTCAGGAAAAGCAGCTTTTCAAAAAATGAGGAAGATACTGTGCAATCAATTTTTGACAATGGAAACAAGAAAAAGAGTTCTTAAAGGTTACGTAGAGTTAGTCCTAACATATGGATGTGAATCACGGACAATAGGACAACAGACAAGAAAATAACTGAGGCTGTTGAAATATGGTTTTACAGAAGAATGTTGAGAATACCGTGGACAGCTAAGAAGAGTAATGAAAACGTTCAGAAAGAGGCCAAAGCAAAAATAGAGCTAATATCAAATATTAGGAAGAAACAATAATCATTTTTGTGGTCATGTAATGAGAAAGGAACAGCTGGAATATATTGTAAATAATGGGAAAATTTAGGGACGAAGAGATATAGGGAAGCAAAGCGAAAAGATACCAGACAGCTTAAGAGAATGGTTTGGTAGAAGGTCAACAACAAAAATAATAAATAACTGTCGAGATCAAAAATTGGGGAGAGACATGATCACCTACGCCAGCAACCCGGCACTTGATGATGATGCTATTTAGATTAATAGTGCGTTAAATAGTGTGTTAGTTATATTTTGATAGATCAGTTATGTATTAATTATATTTACTAAATTAGTACATTGTTTATTATAATTAATTAGATTAGTCATGTGTTCATTATATTTAATTAGATTAGTCATGTGTTTGTTATATTTAATTAGATTAGTCATGTGTTTGTTATATTTAATTAGATTAGTCTTGTGTTCGTTATATTTAATTTGATAGTCCAGTGTTCGTTATATTTAATTAGATTAGTCCTGTGTTTGTTATATTTAATTAGATCAGTCTAGTGTTCGTTATATTTAATTAGATTAGTCATGTGTTTGTTATACTTAATTAGATTAGTCATGTGTTTATTATACTTAATTAGATTAGTCTAGTGTTCGTTATATTTAATTAGATTAGTCATGTGTTTGTTATATTTAATTAGATTAGTCATGTGTTTGTTATATTTTATTAGATTAGTCCTGTGTTTGCTATACTTAATTAGATTAGTCATGTAATTGTTATATTTAATTTAATAGTCCAGTGTTCGTTATATTTAATTAGAATAGTCCTGTGTTTGTTATATTTAATTAGATAAGTCATGTGTTTGTTATATTTAATTAGATTAGTCATGTGTTCGTTATATTAAATTAGATTAGTCATGTGTTTGCTATATTTTATTAGATTAGTCCTGTGTTTGCTATACTTAATTAGATTAGTCATGTGTTCGTTATATTAAATTAGATTAGTCATGTGTTTGCTATATTTTATTAGATTAGTCCTGTGTTTGCTATACTTAATTAGATTAGTCATGTGTTTGTTATATTTAGTGTAATAGTCCAGTGTTCGTTATATTTAATTAGAATAGTCCTGTGTTTGTTATATTAAATTAGATAAGTCATGTGTTTGTTATATTTAATTAGATTAGTCATGTGTTCGTTATACATAATTAGATTAGTCCTGTGTTTGTTAAATTGCAATAAATTAGTCTTGCGTTAGTTGTATTTAATAAATTAATGCTCATGGAAGTAACAATATCAAGAAATGAACTAATTTGAGACACTCGTATGTAACATATTCGATAACGCAGGACAAATGTTGTTTAAGTTTATGCTATAAACCCTTCCCAATCGTCCTCACCCCACCATAGGCGGTGTATGAGCTATTAAGCAAATAAATAGCATTAGAAGACCGCTGTGCTTCAACATCTGTCAGTTTCTTTCAAACACAAAATAAATGATATACTATCGCACGTGTGACATAAGAAACGCTTCAAAGAATCTCTCAAGGTTATGTTTGTGTCATTAATATAGCAGTATCATCATTTTTATTGACTTGCTTCCTAATCACACAAGAAGAGTTCTGTTCACTACTCGAGATCTGTAGCACTTTATTTTCATTTAAATGATAATGCACCTTTTACTCCTGAGACATTTAAATGATAATGCACCTTTTACTCCTGAGACATTTAAATGATAATGGACCTTTTACTCCTGAAACATGTAAATGATAATGCACCTTTTACTCCTGAAACATGTAAATGATAATGCACCTTTTACTCCTGAAACATGTAAATGATAATGCACCTTTTACTCCTGAAACATGTAAATGATAATGCACCTTTTACTCCTGAAACATGTAAATGATAATGCACCTTTTACTCCTGAAACATGTAAATGATAATGCACCTTTTACTCCTGAAACATGTAAATGATAATGTACCTTTTACTCCTGAAACATGTAAATGTTAATGCACCGTTTACTCCTGAAACATTTAAATGATAATGCACCTTTTACTCCTGGAACATTTAAATGATAATGCGCCTTTTACTCCTGAAACATTTATTTGAATTGTTGCAGCAGCCAGTAGTTTATTTTTGTTATATTCGTTTACTAAGAGTTCATTATCGCACATACACCGAACACGGGTTTCGCGTTTCACCATCCGTTTCCGATATGAATAGGCATTTGATCTCACTTAATCAAATAAAGAAAAAAAGAAAATAACATTTTAAGTCTTAACATAGAATTTTATTTGAGACCGTAAGCATGCACATCATTTCTATTTCGAACCAATCTTCTTGAATAACATCGTATATTGGCGTGACACGCCATCTTTACATCTTTAACTAATTCTGATGGGAGAGAATTTTACATAAAAAAATCACTTTCTCCTATTTTTCTGTTTTTCCACACCTGCACCGTGTGCTTAGATGGCCGTCGCCATTGAGGCAGATGTTCTCCGACTTCATAGGTGCTCTCACTTTTTCTCGCCGAGAATTTTTATTTTGGGTAGATTTTTTTCGATTAATTTTGTCCGGGCTTCGGCCATTTTAGGTCCACTCTTTTTCATTTCCAACTGACAAGAGTTCTTTAACGTGCGCACACGCACACGAGACCCTCTGTTTTTTTGTCGTTATACGAGAAGTTTAGACATCGGATCTCCCTACACAGAGAACGGGAGAGGGTAAAGGCCAGGTATATGAAGTGACAAATTAACACCGCCTGTGATGGAATTCGAACATTGGGCCTTTTTGTCTAGAGGTCGACATATTGCCTCTTGACCACCCAGATCCGGGATTGAAATTTATTGTTCAACATTTGTTGTAGGAAAAGAAGCGACTTATATTTTTAGAATCATCATTACTATACTCTGACAATATACATTATAGTATTCGGATTACTCATCATTATCCAGGAAGATATCAGCACAGTAAGCGATCTTTGTAGTAAGGGCGAAAGTGATTTGAGAATGTCAGTTAATTATTGTAAATGTATTTGGAATTTTATCTTTCTTGTTAATTCTGCTTTAAAACCTGGAATATCCTCTTCAGCATAACCTAGAACACACGCAGTCCGAGGTTGAACAAAGACCGCCTAGAGCCCTTGTTACAAGCAGACACAAACCAAATAAAATGAACATTAAAAAAAAAATGTCAGGCTTTTAGATTTTCAACTATCGCGGGTTCTTCTACGCAGTCAGCTTTTAAATACGACCTTAATGGAAACAAGAACAGCCAAAGAATAACGAGAGGGATGGATATCTCCAGCTCTCAAGGAGGGATCAAGTCATCATACTTCAAATACGCACTGGCCACAACAGAATGAGAAACCACATGTTCACCAAACTCAAAATAGGAACTACCAGCCAATGCCACTGTACCTGGATAACATGACAACAAAACAAAGTTCTACAGGATTGTCCCCAGCTCACAGATCTCAGGAGGACGACAATGTGGCCCACACACACCTCCCTGGAAGAGAAACTCTATGGGTCAACCGAATCACTGAAACAGACAGCTGCCTTCATAAGAGAGCCCCGAGTCCTAGTCTGTATGAGCCACGATCGCAGCAGAAGAAGAAATCTCTGGTAGTATAAGTGCTCGACCTTACCTACCTTAGAAATAAATGATGGCTACAAGTGTGGTTTGAGCTGAATACTTTCTGATTATGGGGCGAGAACTTTAACCTCAAAGCTACAGCAATCCCAAAAGAAAACTATATCTTCAGGGAACCAGCAGACTCCTGGATATCAATTCAAATGAAGAGGTATGTATATAGCACTAGGAAAAAATGACAAATAATCAACAACAGAAAAAAAATGGACCAAAGCAGGATCGAACCCGTACTCAGTGGCACAGCGCCTTGCCACGAAAAGCCAAACGCTATGGAACAAACATACCTCTTCCTTTGAATTGATTCGCTGATTATCGCCTCGGAAGTTTCCCTCTATAATAATATTCATTTATTATTATTTGTCTCTAGACGCCTGGATAGTTTGATGCATTGCAGTGATCTAAGCAGACTCCTGGATAGTTTGATGCATTGCAGTGATCTAAGCAGACTCCTGGATAGTTTGACGCACTGCAGTGATCTAAGCAGACTCCTTGATAGTTTGATGCATTGCAGTGATCTAAGCAGACTCCTTGATAGTTTGATGCATTGCAGTGATCTAAGCAGACTCCTGGATAGTTTGACGCATTGCAGTGATCTAAGCAGACTCCTGGATAGTTTGACGCATTGCAGTGATCTAAGCAGACTCCTGGATAGTTTGATGCATTGCAGTGATCTAAGCAGACTCCTTGATAGTTTGATGTATTGCAGTGATCTAAGCAGACTCCTTGATAGTTTGATGCATTGCAGTGATCTAAACAGACTCCTTGATAGTTTGATGCATTGCAGTGATCTAAGCAGACTCCTGGATAGTTTGACGCATTGCAGTGATCTAAGCAGACTCCTGGATAGTTTGACGCATTGCAGTGATTTAGGCAGACTCCTTGATAGTTTGATGCATTGCAGTGATCTAGGCAGACTCCTGGATAGTTTGACGCATTGCAGTGATCTAGGCAGACTCCTGGATAGTTTGACGCATTGCAGTGATCTAGGCAGACTCCTGGATAGTTTGACGCATTGCAGTGATCTAGGCAGACTCCTGGATAGTTTGACGCATTGCAGTGATCTAGGCAGACACCTGGATAGTTTGACGCATTGCAGTGATCTAGGCAGACACCTGGATAGTTTGACGCATTGCAGTGATCTAGGCAGACACCTGGATAGTTTGATGCATTGCAGTGATCTAGGCAGACACCTGGATAGTTTGATGCATTGCAGTGATCTAGGCAGACACCTGGATAGTTTGATGCATTGCAGTGATCTAGGCAGACACCTGGATAGTTTGATACATTGCAGTGATCTAGGCAGACACCTGGATAGTTTGATGCATTGCAGTGATCTAAGCAGACTCCTGGATAGTTTGACGCATTGCAGTGATCTAGGCAGACACCTGGATAGTTTGACGCATTGCAGTGATCTAAGCAGACTCCTGGATAGTTTGATGCATTGCAGTGATCTAAGCAGACTCCTGGATAGTTTGACGCATTGCAGTGATCTAGGCAGACTCCTTGATAGTTTGACGCATTGCAGTGATCTAGGCAGACTCCTGGATAGTTTGACGCATTGCAGTGATCTAAGCAGACTCCTGGATAGTTTGATGCATTGCAGTGATCTAAGCAGACTCCTGGATAGTTTGACGCATTGCAGTGATCTAGGCAGACACCTGGATAGTTTGACGCATTGCAGTGATCTAGGCAGACTCCTGGATAGTTTGACGCATTGCAGTGATCTAAGCAGACTCCTGGATAGTTTGATGCATTGCAGTGATCTAAGCAGACACCTGGATAGTTTGATGCATTGCAGTGATCTAAGCAGACTCCTGGATAGTTTGACGCATTGCAGTGATCTAAGCAGACTCCTGGATAGTTTGACGCATTGCAGTGATGTAATAGGTCAACGATTGCAGGAATAGTAGCAATAATTGCAAAGCGCGGGAAACATTTTTTTTTTAAAGTACAGAAACAAAGTAAACAAGTCAATTGTTAAATATTAAAAAGAACGATACTGTAAAAACACGAACAATACGTCATCATCGGATAAAATAACATGTATCATATACCATCGCTGTCCTTTGTTAGTAACTCGCGTCTAGTCTAAATAATTAGGCGAGTCTGCACAGCCATTTATAGTAGTAAGGGAAGAGGGTAGAGAGGGAAATCCCTGAAACCCCCACAATTATGACGTCTTCATCCTTGTGTGCTACAGACAGCTGACATAATTCTACCCACAACCGCCCCTACTCGCAAAGCTGAAAGCGTCAGAAAATTGGGTCAATTCCTTTCTGCCTGCTGGGCTTACTACTGTAGATGGCTTTTGTCTCTGTCAATATTGTCTCATTTATGTTTCTTTTTTCTAGACTTCGAAGGTTTCTGTCGCATTTCGCCAAAATATTCAATAGCCGCGTCACAGTAACATCATTTACACTCACTGAACATCTGCTTATTATCCGTGACAGCTCGAGATAACGAATCCCCCGATGGCAAAAGCATCAAAGAACTGTCATTCACTCTAAAAGCCACAAAAGGAAAAGACAAACACATTTAATATTGTATATATCACTGCTTACTTCAAATACACATTCTATTTGAAATTTTCATCAATTTTTTTCATTCATTTTCCTCTAGGACCGATGATAGGAAACAGTGCGGGTGTTATAGGACGCTAGGACCGATGATAGGAAACAGTGCGGGTGTTATAGGACGCTAGGACCGATGATAGGAAACAGTGCTGGTGTTATAGGACGCTAGGACCGATGATAGGAAACAGTGCGGGTGTTATAGGACGCTAGGACCGATGATAGGAAACAGTGCGGGTGTTATAGGACGCTAGGACCGATGATAGGAAACAGTGCGGGTGTTATAGGACGCTAGGACCGATGATAGGAAACAGTGCGGGTGTTATAGGACGCTAGGACCGATGATAGGAAACAGTGCGGGTGTTATAGGACGCTAGGACCGATGATAGGAAACAGTGCGGGTGTTATAGGACGCTAGGACCGATGATAGGAAACAGTGCGGGTGTTATAGGACGCTAGGACCGATGATAGGAAACAGTGCTGGTGTTATAGGACGCTAGGACCGATGATAGGAAACAGTGCGGGTGTTATAGGACGCTAGGACCGATGATAGGAAACAGTGCGGGTGTTATAGGACGCTAGGACCGATGATAGGAAACAGTGCGGGTGTTATAGGACGCTAGGACCGATGATAGGAAACAGTGCGGGTGTTATAGGACGCTAGGACCGATGATAGGAAACAGTGCGGGTGTTATAGGACGCTAGGACCGATGATAGGAAACAGTGCGGGTGTTATAGGACGCTAGGACCGATGATAGGAAACAGTGCGGCTGTTATAGGACGCTAGGACCGATGATAGGAAACAGTGCTGGTGTTATAGGACGCTAGGACCGATGATAGGAAACAGTGCGGGTGTTATAGGACGCTAGGACCGATGATAGGAAACAGTGCGGGTGTTATAGGACGCTAGGACCGATGATAGGAAACAGTGCGGGTGTTATAGGACGCTAGGACCGATGATAGGAAACAGTGCTGGTGTTATAGGACGCTAGGACCGATGATAGGAAACAGTGCGGGTGTTATAGGACGCTAGGACCGATGATAGGAAACAGTGCGGGTGTTATAGGACGATCGATGATTGGCTGCTAGTTCTTGTAGATTTTGTTTGTTTCTTAGTCCAATAGGGAGCCGCGATAGCTCAGTGGTTAGTGAACTGGACTACAAAGGACAAGAGGTAGGGTTCGATCCCAACCGACGGCATCCGGGTTCACCCAGCCTTTAATGGGTACCGTATTTTTTTCTGGGAAAGTAAAGCGGCACGGGCGTAATACTGACCTCATTACCCCAAAAATCATGTGCTGAAGGTCTGTAAAATTTATGGTCACTAACACCATATTCCCTATACGCCACTTGGCGTGACGGGGGTACTTTACTTTTTTTTACTTAGTCCAATAGATTTTCATATTATTCTTTCCATAGAAATTATATTTGAAATTGAAGAAAGCTATTGTTGTTACTATATGCATTTAGCTAAAAAGACCAATGAGGGAATTCTCAAAGAGGCCAACACAAAAAGGAACTCTTAAAAACATCAGAAAGAAGCAATCAACATTTTTCGGGCACATCATGAGAAGAGGAAAGTTGGAATACTTGGTTACAACTGGCAAAATAAAAGGAAAGAGAGATCACGGACGACAAAGAGAGAAAATACTGGATAGCTTGGTGTCATGGCATGGAAAACAGTCAACAACAGAACTGATACGATGCACTGTGGATAGAAGATTGTGGAAGGACAAGATCGCCCACGCCAACCGGTATGGCACATGATGATGATGATGATATGCATTTATTGTTAGTCAAGTATCCATCTTTCGTTCGCCTGAAGTATTGTCTATATCTGCAATGTCGTTTCCGGTAGACATTTAACTGTCGTTGGTAATTCTTGCAGTGACCCATATAGTTTTATCTGTAGTGTTGTATCTATGGGCCAATGGATTCTCCTCAGTCTACTATATTCAGTCTTGAAGTATGTGTTCAGCAGTCTGGGGCGCCTGTCCACATGTACATGTAGTTGAGGTGCCGATCTTGAATTTTGTATACATGTGACTGTGGAATCGACTGTGCCATGTTCTGAGCCGTATAATGATAACTTGTTCCCAACTATTCATATTGTGTGTCAAGTATTGAAATGTCTTTATGGTTTCAACTTTTTATGTTTGATTTCATTTTCAGAATCGCTCTTTCTGGCGTTAACCCGATGACTACTACTGATTGTCCTCTTCGTCATCCGTCCTTAGAAGAACGTTAGATGGGCGTATATGCGTTGTGTTGTAGTTTGCAGTAGAACTGTTATATTTTCTCCTTTCGGCCCAGCACATATGACTTCAACATGTTTTTTTGTTATTACCGGGTTGTCTTCCCTCTTCTATCTCTACTCGTTTGACCAGACTAGACAGATTAGTCTTTTTCTGGTGGCACCACGAAGAGGTGGAGTAAGATCTGGACGGTTCCAGGTAGCTGAGTTGGCCGTGTGCCCTAACGATTGGTTCTCGTAACAAGACGCTGAGCCGAGGAGTACGGGTTCGACCCTGCTTCGGACCATCTATTTTTATTTTGTTGTTGTTGATTATTTGTGATTTTTTCCTAGTGTTGTAAACATATCTCTTTCCCTGAAATGATTCGCTGATTTGTCGCCTCGGAAGCTTTCCTCCATAATACTCATTTATCGTTATTTGTATCTGGTTCACTGATCCTGGCGCAACCATCCAGCTGAGGATTGCTGACAGCTTCCAGCTCTGTTGCTGTGAGATACCTTACTTCTTTTACAGAATCTAATTATTTTTTTTTTATTGTTATTATTGGTAACGTACTATTGTTCTTTATTTTGCAAGAGATTACAGTTAACATGGGAGCCGCGATAGCTCAGTGGTTAGTGAACTGGACTACACAGGACAAGGGGTAGGGTTCGATCCCATCCGACGGCTTCCGGGTTCACCCATCCTTAAATGGGTATCTGATTTTTTTCTGGGAAAGTAAATTAGTACGGGCGTAATACCGACCACATTACCCAAAAAGCATGTGCTGAAGGTCTGTAAAATATAGGGTCACTAACACCATATTTCCCTATATGCCACTTGGCGTGACGGGGGTACTTTACTTTTTTTTTTTTACACAGTTAATATGATTTTATTTCAAATATTCATAATTACTTTCCATTTACTAGCTTTTATCATAATTGTATGTGTACGCTGTACCTATAATTTTCACCACTTTCAGCCAGTATAGCGAGTACTAGACAAGTAGAAAGAGAAGAAGAAGGAAAGAAACACCAAGCAGACACACATACAATTTTAATAAATAAGGAAGAATAGAAACAATGAAAGAAAAAGGAAAGAAGGAAGAAGGCATCAAGAAAGAAACAAAAAAGAAGACAATTTAAATAAATAAAGAAAAGCAGAAAGAAGGAAAGCAAGAAGCGAGCAAACAAGCAAAAAGAAGAAAATGTAAATAGAGAAAGAAAAATAGAAAGAAGGACAAAAAGAAACAAAGAAACAAAAAGAAGAAAATTTTAATAAATAAAGTAAAATAGGAAGAAGGAATTAAAGAAAATGCACATACAAAATGCAGGGCAGAAAAAAAACAACGAATGATATATATATATATATATAGAGAGAGAGAAAGGGGGAGGGAGAGGGAGAATAAGAAAGCAAATACATTAGGAAGAAAGAAAGAAAAAGTTGACGCGGCAACCGTCAATTTTGTACAATAAAATAGAAATAGAACTGTCAGAAAAATATGCTTGTCATCAACTGCGTAATATAATCTCACACTGAAGAAATAATTGCATTCACTGGTACACATTGGTCTTCACATCTCTTCTTCCTCTTCTACCTTTTTAGCTCACAGTAGAGCATAGGTCTTCAACAAACACTTTCCAAGTCGTTCTGTTTTTTGCCATTCTTTTAAGATCATTCCATGTCTTCCCCATCATGTTCATCTCTGCTTCTATCTGTCTTCTCCAAGAATTCCTTGGTCTTCATCTTTGTCTTTTCCTCTGGGGATTCCAAAAAAGGGCCTATTGTGTAATACTCTCAGTTGGCTTCCGTAGTGTGTGTCCTATCCAGAGCCATCGTCTTCGCTGTATCTCTTTATCAACTTTTGTTTGACTGGTACATTTCCATAATTCTATGTTAGTGATTTTGTCCTGCCATTTCCACCCTTTTATTCTGCGTAAGCATCCATTAATGAAAGTCTGTATCTTCGTGATTGTCAATTTTGTTGTTCTCCATGTTTCACAGCCATATAATAGGACTGCCTTAACATTTGAGTTAAAAAATTTTTATTTTTGTATTTAACCTAATTTCTTTGGATTTCCATATGTTTCCCAGTGCAATGAAAGCTCCTCTTGCTTTTGATAATCTTATTTTGTCTTCACATCTGATAGTCTTTAATAAAATGTAACATTTAGTTCTGATCATAGAACTGTGTTAAGAACAGTGAGAGTTGCACTTTGCTTTCAGCAATGGATTAACAATGATATTGAAGGTTGAATGTTGTTTGTAAAAACCATTATGTAAAACCAGAGGGTAAAATTTGTACAAAATTTATACAACTGGGGTAAGACATAAACGGACTGGATGTTCATTAACCGTCAATGGCGAAAACGTCACATCCCTGCTGCGACATTAAAAGTGAATATAGTATCATTTCACATTATTCTGGCTCTGTTAACACACGTTTGGATCATAAATAGCTTGACCACATTTCTTTGATGTAAAGACGGACACTAGGGTTGCAAAAATGGGACATTGAGATGGCAAAAACGGGACATTGAGATGGCATGAACGGGACAACAGGATGGGAAAAACTGGACACAGGTGGGGGAAAAACTGGACACTTGGGTGTGAAAATCAGGACACTGGAATGGCAAAACTGGGATATTAGGATGACAAAGCCGAGACTTTGAATTTGAGGAAAATCGTACATCGGATTGACAGAAAACGGGACATTGGATTGGTAAAAAACGGGACATGGATTGGCAAAACGGGACATTGGATTGGTAAAAAACGGGACATGGATTGGTAAAAAACGGGACATTGGATTGGCAAAAACGGGACATTGGATTGACAGAAAACGGGACATTGGATTGGTAAAACGGGACATTGGATTGGCAAAAACGGGGCATTGGATTGACAGAAAACGGGACATAGGATTGGTAAAACGGGACATTGGATTGGTAAAACGGGACATTGGATTGGCAAAAACGGGACATTGGATTGACAGAATACGGTACATTGGATTGGTAAAACGGGACATTGGATTGGCAGAAACGGGACATTAGATATACAAAACGGGACATTGGATTGGCAAAAGCAGGACATTGGATTGGCAAAAACAGGACATTGGATTGGCAAAATCGCGACATTGGATAGACAAAACGGGACATTGGATTGGCAAAATCGGGACATTGGATAGACAAAACGGGACATTGTATAGGTAAAATGGGACACCGGATTTTGCGGGACATTGGATTGGCAAATGGACACTGGGATGACAAAAAAAAAAGGAATAGACATGAGTTGTGTCATTTTCTCAAATCATGAAAAAGTAGGAAGGAAAAAAATGTTTCAAAACATAAGTATATAGAGCTAGACATTACACTTCACTGACAGAAACCACACAATACTAGGTAGACGTGGATGGGCGCTTATCTAATGATTGTTTCTCCGATGCACGCATTAAACTTTAGTCCCTTAACATCTTATTACAAAACTTTTCACACTAAATGACACAATTGTCATGTAGTAAAAAAAGTCACGTACCCCCGTCACGCCAAATGGCGTACAGGGAATATGGTGTTAGTGACCATAGATTTTACAGACCCTCGGCACATGATTTTTGGGGTAATGTGGTCGGTATTACGCCCATGCCGCTTTACTTTCCCAGAAAAAAAATCTGGTACCCATTAAAGGCTGGGTGAGCCGGAAGCCGTTGGTTGGGATCGAACCCTACCTCTTGTCCTTTGTAGCCCAGTTCACTAACCACTGAGCTATTGCGGCTCCCACAATTTTCATATAGTCAATGAATATACAAATTACTGATATCACTTCGATATAATATTGTAAGTTATGATTTATAATTGATAAATATTAAGAAATATTTATACTTTTAAAAAAATTAAAAATAGAGAAAATATAAATTTGTCAAAATTTTAAACGGAACAAAACTGAAATTTTAATTTAAACAACAGGACAGTTGGGAAATATGGAGAAAACGTTACTATCACTCTGAAAACTACACGCATTGTCAGAATGTGCCTAAGTCATGAACAAGACCTATCCAAATATATTTGTCTCTTTTATATTTCTCTACCCGTAACTTATTTTTGTGATCAACGTCTGAAGGTTTCGTTTATTGTATTTTTAGATCTTCTCTCGTACTTCTATTCTTGTTAGTTCAAAGTCAGAGCATGTCTCGTTAGGCTTGAAATTTGCTTTCGTAGAGGGTGCCCTATATTCATCTCCTTCGCCTTTCACTTATCATATCGTCCACTATGGGTTGGCTTGTTTATTGCAACAGTTCCCTATTTCTATTGATGCCTGACATCTTCTCTGAATTACCCTTATTAGTATAGGTATTAATATATTTCTACAATTTCTTTATATTTCTATCAGATGTTGTAAGATTGCGATCTATACAATAGGTCTGGTTTAATTTGTGTAAAGGTAAGGTAAATGTAAATTACTAGACTTGATTCGGAGCACGCGTGTTTTCACCGATATCTACTCGGCCGACTATCTAGAAGTGTTCGGAGACTTCTGGATATTGTCGCTTCAACCATAGCAACTGACTATGCGAGCCGGCATTCCTCACCTTTCTAGAGTACTACCCTGGTACCCATTTCTGCCAGAGGCTGGGTCGACTGCGGGGGTATTCTTTTTTCCAACCCCGAATACAACTCACACTGTTTCCAGCGGCAATCGAACACGGGTTGACCGTACGTCGATAGCCCAGTTGGGTTGATTTCCCAAGCCTACGGAGGCCTCCAATTAACCTTTGTAATCTAAGTTTAGTTGCCAAAGATAGTCGTCTGGTTTTCCCGATAACAGATTTACTTTACCGACCTAAGTTTCTTACAATTCAACTTTTTTGAATATTTATTTGTCCGTTATGTGGTTTAACCAACCTCATAACACACATCGGGGTGCAAAAAGAAGACCAGAACGACCAGAATAACTAGAACTGTTAATTCTTAAATCTGAAATTAGGGAAGTCATAAGAACTGCCACTAAAAACAAAGCAGGCAGATTCAAGTGAATTATTTACTGAATTAAACAAGAACATCGGCACGCCTCACAGCAGCAGAGCTGGAAGTTGTCAGCCACCCACAGCTGATGGATTGCGCCAGGATCGGTGAACTAGAACCATCCAGACCCTGCTCCACCTCTCCGTAGTGCCTCTAGTAACAGACTAACCTGTTTAGTCTGGGCCAAGCGAGTAGGGATCGAAGAGGGAAGATAACCCGGTACTCAAAAATGTCATGCTGAAGTCGGATGTGTTGGGCCTAAAGGCGCAAATATCACAGTTATACTGCAAACCACAACACAACGCAGACACGCCCACTTACCGTCCTTTTAAGGGCGGATGATGAAGAAGTGCACTCCTTTAGTCATCGGGTGAACGCAAGCAAGCAAGCAAGAACATCATCGAGGCTGAAAAGTAAATGAGGAAGGAAAGAAGAAGAAGCGGAAGAAGAATAAAAAATAATAAAGCTGAAGAGGTCGAAATAACCTGGCTATATCGAACATACATGTACTACATCGAGTGGACGAACAAAGACACACACAAAGACTGAAAAACTGGTTTGTGTTCCCGTCTAAAAAAATGTGCAACAAAAGGGATTGTGCAGAATACAGAGGAGTATCGTGTACATGTTGTGTGCACTTGGGTTAGAGTTCCTCACGGAGATTCTCAATATTTAGGAGGGAAAATAGGTGCACTTATCGATTATTCTAGTATGCAGTGATGATGATCCTACCATAACATAACATAACATAAACATAACAGACGAATTTCGTTTAAAAGTCAAAGTGGAAATATTTTTCCTTCAAATTTTAGAGAAGCAGCTAAAACTAATAGTTAAACTCAAATACATGAATCACAAGTGGGATTTTAAACACACAAAAAACAGGAGATGCGCTGAAGCAATCTTTACCTACAGCTCACCGAGAAAAATGTTGAATATAGCCAAGAACTGTATTTAACATTTGTAGACCAGGAAAAGGCACGAGACAATGTAGACGTATACCTTCTGTGGAGGATAATTAAAACTAAAATGCCTTTAATCAAATTCCCATCTTATTAGCATTTGTGAAAGCTTTTAATTAGATTTACCAGTACAAAGTAAGAACAAATGCGTATAGCGTATTCAATATTGGATAACTATTATATGTACGGTTCATATCACGCGTTGAATTTCTACAATGCAAGTATTATATTTTAAACATATTTGTACGTATGTATATACACATACTAAAGCAAAAAAAGAGCTAATTTTCAATATTAGGAAGAAAAATTATCATTTTTGGCCATGTATGTAATGAGAAGAGAACAACTGGAATATATTGTAACAACTGGGAAAATTGAGGGACGAAGACATACAGGGAAACAAGCAGGAAAAAATACCAGACAGCTTAAGAGAATGGCTTGGCAGAAGGTCAACAACAGAAATGATAAATAGCTGCCGAGATCGAAAATTGTGGAGAGACATGATCACCTACACCAGCAGGCCCGGTACTTGATGGTGATGATGATATACACATACATACACGTTCACTCTCATACTCACACATTCACACTCACATATAGAAATATAAATGCTAACTTTCGTACTCATACATTCACACATAAATACATGCTCACTCTCACACTCTAACACACACACACACATAGATACATGCTCACTCTCATACTCTAACATGCATACATACACACACACACGCACGTACGCACGCACAAATACAAACAAACTCACACACACACACAAACACATACACACATACTCACATACATACAGCCAGCTATACAAATATCATAACACACAAATGGCAAACATATAGATTCAGACGAGTCAGACAGATTAAGTTGGATACATAATCAGATTTGAAAGCTAACTTCCGTTACCCTTCCCCGTTAAGCTAACAATTATACATAAGCAAAAATAGAAGTACCAAAAATAGGACCGATTTGCATCTCTATAATATACAGCAACCTGTCTAACATTGACCTCAAGTTTGGGATGTCAATAATAGGCGTTGCTATGGCTCCCATTCAGGAACACTCCCCTATGTGTTTTATCCCACAGTCGGTTTCCTATGTAAGCTCTCTCTGTTATTGGAGAATGGCTGGTTCTCTTTGTTGTTGTGCCGATAAATATCTGTTTTCAGGAAGAGAAAATATAAAAGAAGGAGAATGGGAGAGAGAGAGAGAGAGAGAGAGAGAGAGAGCGATTGAGGTATACAATTTGGGACGTTTTTATGTTATAGAAATAAAGCAATACTAATTAGTGAGAGAAAAAAAATAGAGAAAGAGAGGTAGAGAGAATATGAAAGATTAAGTGAAAGATGGAACTAGGAGAACCCTCTGAGTGACATGCAGAGAGATATTTTTATTGGACAAACGAAGGCTAGGTGAAATGCAGGCAGGCAGGGAGGGAGGGAGGGAGGGAGGGAGGCAGGCAGGCAGGCAGGGAGGGAGGGAGGCAGGCAGGCAGGCAGGCAAACAGGAAGGCGGACGGACAGACAGACAGACAGACAGACAGACAAACAGACAGACAGACAGACAGATAGATAGATAGATAGATAGATAGATAGATAGATAGATAGATAGATAGATAGATAGATAGATAGATAGATAGATGGATGGATGGATGGATGGATGGATGGATGGATGGATGGATGGATGGATGGATGGATGGATGGATGGATGGATGGATGGATGGATGGATGGATGGATGGATGGATAGATAGATAGATAGATAGATAGATAGATAGATAGATAGATAGATAGATAGATAGATAGATAGATAGATAGATAGATAGATAGATAGATAGATAGATAGATAGATAGATAGATAGATAGATAGATAGATAGATAGATAGATAGATAGATACGTAAGTCCTAACCCAAGCTTTTGATGAAAACATAATCAAAGTTACACAAAAATAACAAAAGATTACGTTTTGCTCCTCAGGTGGGCATCCGGACCTTAAAGTCACTTGATTGACAAGTAGTGAAAGCCGTCCGGAAGTCATTGGCACTAGGACGGAAGTCACTGGCACTAAAGAGAATGTCCTATTTAAAAACATGGCAATGCTTTTGACACCGGACGGAAGACGGTAATAGATAGATGAAAGGACAACCTGGTAAGAAACAATGACGTTTGAGATTTAAAGTATTGAATAGATTTGCGTAGCTGGTGAAGGATTGTCATAGACCGTGCCAAGTAGAAGGATTTGTATGTTGCCCTTCTAAATACACTAAATTCCCTTTGGGAGTCATTTCAAATAAATGTATAAAAATACGAAGCTGCAATAAAGCCAATTGTAAATGAGAAAAAATGTTCTTGTTAAAGCTTCACGTAATTAATGGGCGGCCCAAATTTGAAGGAACAACAAACAACGTTTGTGCTAACTTTATTTACGTACATCTGTGTGTGTGCTGTTTGTTGTTCTTTCTGAAGGACCATTGAACCGAAACGTCGTTCAAATTTGTGTTGCCTCTAAATTACGTAAAGCTTTAAACATATCTTAACAATTTTTTTTATTCTTCATTTCTCATTTAAATTCTCGTTGCCTGCCAATAATAATAATAAGTAATAGGAAACTCTGTATACAGAGCATCGCTGCAGGAAGTAGTCTGATCATCAGAAGACTACCCGTCAAGCAAGTGTTTTGTCCCTTTAGCTTCTTGACACTCTAAGGGACGTGGGCCTGCCAGGGTCATGACTCCCAGGCGTCGACCTCCTGCTGCATTGCCGCTATGGCTTACACTATATGTTCGGCACAAAACAGCTACACTTACTCTACACAACAATAATATATTCGAATAATATCGAATAATATCTTTACTTACCAGTCTTGGCTTTAACACAGCACATTTATGTCCCCTTCAGTCGTGTAAATCTTACATATATCTGGACAGTAATATAGACACAGAGGAAGGAACAGAAAATGATACCAAAATAAGGATATAACAAGCAATGAGGGGTATTCGTTGTACTGGGAAACATATGGAAGTCCAAAGAAATTAGGTTAAATACAGAAATAAAAATGTTCAACTCCAATGTTAAGTTAGTCCTATTATATGGCTGTGAAACATGGAAAACAACAAAAATAACAATCATGAAGGTACAGACTTTCATTAATGGATGATTCCGCAGAATAAAAGGATGGAAATGACAGGACAAAATTACTAACATAGAATTATGAAAATACACCAGTCAAATACTAGTGGATAAAGAGATACAGTGAAGACGATGGCGCTGGATAGGACACACACTGCGGAAGTCAACTAAGAGTATTACACAACAGGCCCTTTTTTGGAATCATCAGGGGAAAAGACAAAGAGAAAGACCAAGGAATTGTTTGAGAAGACAGATAGAAGCATAGATGAAGATGATGGGGAAGACATGGAATGATCTTAAAGGAATGGCAAAAAACTGAACGGCTTGGAAAGTGTTTGTTGAAGACCTATGCTCCACAGTAAGCTGAAAGTGTTTGTTGAAGACCTATACTCCACCGGAAGCTGAAAGTGTTTGTTGAAGACCTATGATCCACAGGAAGCTGAAAATGTTTGTTGAAGACCTATGCTCCACAGGAAGCTGAAAGTGTTTGTTGAAGACCTGTGCACGACAGGAAGCTGAAGGTATTTGTTGAAGACCTATGCTCCACAGGGAGCTGAAAGTGTTTGTTGAAGACCTATGCTCCACAGGGAGCTGAAAGTGTTTGTTGAAGACTTATGCTCCACAGGGAGCTGAAAGTGTTTGTTGAAGACCTATGCTCCACAGGGAGTTGAAAGTATTTGTTGAAGACCTATGCTCCACAGTAAGCTGAAAGTTTTTGTTGAAGACCTATGCTCCACAGGGAGCTGAAAGTGTTTGTTGAAGACCTATGCTCCACAGGGAGCTGAAAGTGTTTGTTGAAGACCTATGCTCCACAGGGAGCTGAAGGTGTTTGTTGAAGACCTATGCTCCACAGGGAGTTGAAAGTATTTGTTGAAGACCTATGCTCCACAGTAAGCTGAAAGTGTTTGTTGAAGACCTATACTCCACCGGGAGCTGAAAGTGTTTGTTGAAGACATATGCTCCACAGGCAGCTGAAAGTGTTTGTTGAAGACCTATGCTCCACAGGAAGCTGACAGTATTTGTTGAAGACCTATGCACCAGAGGAAGCAGAAAGTGTTTGTTGAAGACCTATGCTCCACAGGAAGCTGAAAGTGTTTTTTAAGACCTATGCTCGACAGGAAGCTGATAGTGTTTGTTGAAGACCTATGCTCCACAGGGAGCTGAAAGGTAGAAGAAGCAGAAGAGGAATTGCAATGTTCTTTTATAGGCTTGCGTACAAGTTGGAGTGGGAGCTGGTAATAGGTCAATACAATACCAGAAAGATAGTCACATAGCATGTGATACGACTAGCTTAGCGTCATCGACACATTATCTTCATTGCACAACGTATCGTGCTCACATTCCCTCCTAAGAACATTCCGCAGAATGAAGCCCGTCCGCCACACACTTGGGAAAGCACTGAAGATGGCATCAGCTAGATGCACGAACCCCGTATCACCGTCAAAGACCATTACCTCAACCTCCTTAGTCGTCCCTTACAATATGATGCAATTTGTCGCAGAACGTCGATGCTGTGGATGGTCTAGACTCACGTGCACTCACTCAGTCGCACGGTCCAGAACCAGTTTCCACGTTATAGACTGGCCAACTCCAGTAGATAGCTCTGCAGCACGCGGATACACTGTGAGCCTTTTACAAATTAAATGAATTAAGCGTCCAAAATTACTGCGGGACTTGCTGAGGAGGGGATCTGAGCACCTATGGACGTGTTCGGAGTGCAATGATAATGACCCGCAAATAATGCAATGATGCTATTACAAAAAGATGAAAGAATTTAGATACATTCAAATCTAACTTGACTAAGACTCGTGATACAAAGAAATGTATGCATGAGGTACCCATTTTTAGTCGAGCCAATCGTACTTTTGTAATAGTGAAAAACGACCTAACCTTTTCAATAGTGATAATTTTATTATGAGAATTGGGATTTATTCTGATTATTTTAAGCTCATTTTTATAATTTATAAGCCAAACTGTCAGGGCATAGATAAGGTCGTTAATCTCATCTTTCCCATCCAACATTTTGCACATACTTTTATTAGGTCAGTGATCATCAAATTGGTGTGTCGCGTTACATTAACTTAAAATAAGACTTTAAATCTGTGTGCTAGGTACATTAGTGAAGTAATTCTTAACTTGTGCGAACCGGTATATTAGTACAGAGATTTTCAAACTGTATGTCATGGGACATTATTGCATCAATTTTAAAACTATTTGTCGTCTTACATAAGATTAGTAATACTAAACTGCAAGGTATACAAGGATCATCATCATGTGCCATACCGGTTGGCGTTGGCGATCATGTCCTTCCACAATCTTCTATCCACAGTGCATTGTATCAATTCTTTTGTTGACTGTTTTCCATGCCATGACACCAGGCTATGTAGTATCTTCTCTCTTTGCCGTCCGCGATATCTCTTTCCCTATATTTTGCCAGTTGTAATCAAGTATTCCAAGTTTCCTCTTCTCATGATGTGCCCGAAAAAAGTTAATTGTTTTATATGATGTTTTTTAGGAGCTCCCTTTTTGTGTTGGCCTCTTTGAGACTTTTGTACTCATTGGACTCGTTAGCTGTCCAAGGAGCATTCAACATTCTTCAGATAAATCAAATCTCTGTGGCCTCTAATCGTATTTGCATTTGTTTGTATACTGTCCATGATTCGCTTCCATAGGTCAGATTTGGATCTATATAGTACCGATGAACTCTCTTTCTCACTTCTATTGACATAGACTGCATAAGACATTTTATATTCTCTGAAATGCTATTTTGGCCTGAACTATTCTGTTTTTTATTTCCGTGGTGCATCTTCCATCTGATATTATTGTGCCCAAATATTTGACGCTCACTCTACGCTTGTTTAAGATTTGTCCTGTTTATTTTTATGCTGCATGATGGTGATTATTGTTTCTTCAATATGACCATTACTTATGTTTTCTTACTATTCAGACTGAGACCTTTCATGTTGCTTTCTTTCACTATTATTTCTATCATTTCTTGTAGCTCGTTCTCTGTCTCTGATATTAAGATTATCATCAGCATATCGCAGATTGTTTATGTTGTGACCGTTGACTTCAATTCCATTTTTGTCTACTATTGATCTCATTGATCATGATCATGGAAAGATAACCAATAACCTAAGATATGCTGACGTTACTGTACTACTAGCTGAAAATCCTGAAGATCTACAACAATTACTTAATGAAACAAACATGATAAGCAAAAAATATGGACTAGATATGAATATCAAAAAGACTAAAACTATGGTCATAAACAAAGGAAATACTCTAAACCCACAAATGGATATCAAAATTGAAGGAATAGATCTAGAGACAGTACAGAACTACAACTACCTTGGACATACTATAACCAGTGATGGAAAATGTACAACTGAAATAAACAAAAGAATAGGAATGGCAAAAAGTAATTTTAATGCCACGAAGAACATAATAACATCAAAACAAATAACACCAGGGCTAAAACTAAGAATAGCAAAATGTTACATCTTCTCAATATTCCTATATGGTGCAGAAACATGGACATTAGGCAAGAAAACAGAACAGAAAATTGAAGCCTTTGAAATGTGGATATATAGAAGAATAGGTAGAATTGGATGGAAGGAAAAGAAAACAAACGATGAAGTCTTAGAACAACTAAAAATGAAAAGAGAACTACTAAACACAATTCAAACAAGACTTTAGTATAGGAAGCTGAATATTTTGTAATCATACTGTGGAGTGTCAGTGAGCAAACTAGTGAGGAAGTGTCTGTAATGAGATGTTCCATGAGATGGATTTATGATGTGGACATTATGTTGGTTGTAACGTTCCGTATACTGTTCAGGGTGTGGACCGAGATAAGTGATTCAATGTGTGATTAGAGAGCCCTGAAATTAATGACAAGAGTGCGGAGGTAATTGTTGGAACCTCCCTAGCATTTACTTTGATACCCGAGCGGTAATCAACGCCGCTGGGCTGTTTATATTGATAACCTCTGTTAAGTGGTTTATGTCAATAAAGTATTGCTATTCTTTTGTACAAGAGACTTATGTGCACGGTCAATTTCATGTAGACAGGTGTGACGTATTCCGACCCAACAGACGAACTAGTACACAACGCAAAGTACGAAGATTGACAGTTTACACTATCGACCGAGCACATTTTAAGAAAGGAGCGAGCGGTCACATCTCAAATAACAGACATGACATATCTTCGCACAGATCAAACCCGATCTCTTGTTCTTTATATCCCACTTCACTAACCACTGAGCTATCGCAGCTCCCCGATAATAATAAATAGTTTGACTTAGCTGTTGCTTTGAAAAATAACAGTTATTATTCCCTTTTTTTCCCTTGACTTTTACTAACGTTCATTAAAATAGTCAGCGATCCACACACTTTGTTGTGGCCTGCACGACAGCAATACAATCTTTATTTATTTCTTCTCTTTTTGAGTTATTGTCCCAGAATATCAAGCTCTGACCCACACTGTGCAGCTCTGTCTTCACCAGGTTTAGTGAGTTTCGCATTCGTTTGTTTTCTCCAAGTCAATTCATGCATGTTTCTTACATTGCTTATTGTCCTTGTAAGATTACTTGACAATTTATTGAACTGCAGCACGAATTAAATCAATACATTTATTCTCCTCTCTTTCACAATTAAACGACCTTCACGGTAATGATTCTATGGCAGCAGTCAGTTTAATATTCCATTATCTCCTTACAACTTTTAAGTGTTAAAAATAACCGGATGCAGCTGTCACATGCCACTTCTATCGCTATTGTACGACGATGAAGCTGCAGCAGTTGCTCCACGGTCACGTGAATTTTATCACGTGTTTATTATTCATATTTGCCGATTCTGAACATGTGTTGAATGAGTATTTAAAAAAAAAAATAATAAACGTTATCTTAAAAGTAAAGGTTCCCTCCACGACTTGCTAGGTGTATAGGGAGTTTGGTGTTAGTGACCATATTTGTCCATAATCACTGTACATTTTTAGGTGATGTGGTCGATATCATGCCAGGCCGCCTTTGCTTCCCACAAAAAAAATCTCTCGTACCAATTTTTATAGACTGGGTGCAATAGACAGAGTGCAATAGGCAGGGTGCAATAGATAGGGTGCAATAGACAGGGTGCAGGGTGAACTCCGAAAAAAAAAATCCGCCACTTCTGGGAATCGACCAAACGACTTTTTGATCAGGAAGCTAGCACACTAACCACTCAGCCATCGAGATTCCCTATCCTTAATTCTTCTTCTTCTGTGTTCATGGCTCATTCAGACTAGGACTCCGGACTTTCTTATGAAGGCAGCAGTCTGTAGCGTTTAACTGTTATTGTTAACCTTAATTTAACTGTAGCTTTTTTCTTAAACTCAAATAATACAAATTTAATCTCGTGTTTAACAATTGCCCTTTTGTAAAAGAGAAAAAACAAATGAGATAAGATAGAAACTGAGATAGAGACTAACACTATGATCATAAACAAAGAACATTCTCAAGAGCTACAAATAAATATCACAGTTGAAGGAATACATCTGGAGACAGTTCAGTGCTACATCTACCTTGGACACACTATAACCAATAATGGAAAATGTAAAATTGAAATAAACAAAAGAATAGGTATGGCAAAAAGTAATTTTAATGCCATGAAAAATATACTAACATCAAAACAAATAACAGCAGGGCTGAAACTAAGAATAGCAAAATGTTATATCTTCTTAATATTTCTGTACGGTGCAGAAACATGGACATTAGACAAGAAAACAGAACAGAAAATTGAAGCCTTTGAAATGTGGATTTATAGAAGAATAGGTAGAATTGGATGGAAGGAAAAGAAAACAAACGATGAAGTTTTAAAACAACTAAAAATGAAAAGAGAACTACTAAACACAATTAGAACAAGACAAATGAAATTTTGGGAGCATGTTAAAAGACACAACAGTCTACTAAAAGTAATAATTGGAAGGGAAAATACAATGTAAAAGAGGCAGAGGCAGACCAAGACTAACATGGACGAGTAACATCAAAATATGTACAAGCCAATCTATGACAACCATCATCATCAAAGCAAGAAACAGTGGAATGACGACCCAATGGTAGCCAACCTTCGCTGCGGAGACGGCACCCGATGATGATGATGATAATTTGCAAATAAGTAATTTAGTATACGATGGATTAGACAGTTTGAAGACCACTGGAAATAAATTGCATTTTTCCTGTTGAATATGTGTATGTGTTTCATAGCCTGTATTTTGTCACAAGTCTGTCTGTAACATGTTATCACAGGCAGGAATGTCTTGAAATGACAACTGGCTCATAGATAACATTTTCTCGCGAATTCTTGAGAAGACGATGACTCACGACTATTTAGCACAATGTTTTAGAAGAAAAAATGTGAATTAGATTAGATTAGTTTAACAAATTTGATACCGTCTTCTCTGCATAAACTTAAATAGATAAAGTAATGTGGAGAATAATGTAATGTCAATAATTCTTCTCAATTAAAATGATCATTATAAGGAACATAGTCGTGGTTATGGTTATGGTTATGGTTATGGAAGGCCCCGGTATCACTGCAAACGAATTAAAATCCATAATTACTCAACTGCCCGTGCCAGTGGAATCATCCGAATTACTATTTCATCTCCCAAACAAAGAAAGGGAGCTGTAGTTCCCATCATAGCAGTCTCAATACACGTTAAAATACATAAGGCGAAACCGCACAGAAAGTGAACACAGCCATATGTTCTCCATCATACGATATCATCATTCATCGTAAACAATCGGAATATCGAAATACGATCAAAACAGATGAAACGCACAGCTCACGGTGTGCACAGATCAGTTAACTCAGTAGCTCCAACCAGCTGGACTTGGAATATGAGTAAACTGCAACAAGGAACACTTTTCCGGCATAGCTCTCAGTGGTTCCTGTCGCCTATCCACCATATTGACGGGAAGTTCACGTCAACCTGAAAATGACGATCGTCATTTTTTGTTTTAAATGTATAGCGCTTGATGATGCTAGGACATCACCCGGACTCCAAATCCGAAAATATAAAACACAGTTAGTCATCAAACTATCCCCGTTCACATCAAACAGACTGTGAGATCTCCCTGTAATGTGAATTTGTGAAGTTATAAATCCCTCCTGACTAACATGAACTTCCGGGAGTGACCTCGGTGCTGCAAAGTCATGTACGAAATTCCATTCCGCCTTTCACTATTAGCGTACGTTTTAGGGATATACAATCAGCCATTCAAGGAACATAGTTGAAGCCAGTTACTAAGTTAAAGAGAAATATCTTTATTTGAACATGTCTTAAAGTTTCCTTAAATGAAAACATCAAAGAAAACATCCAAGAAAACATCCAAGAAATACGAAAATGTGACAGACGTGAAATGTAATTTTTTTTAAATTGTGAATATTTCCAAACAAAATATACATTTTTAAAATGTATTGAAAAGCTATAAAAATGTTACATCTTCTCAATATTCCTGTATGGTGCAGAAACATGGACATCAGACAAGAAAACAGAACAGAAAATTGAAGCCTTTGAAATGTGGATTTATAGAAGAATAGGCAGAATTGGATGGAAAGAAAATAAAACAAACGATGAAGTTTTAAAACAACTAAAAATTTAAAAAGAGAACTACTAAATACAATTAAGACAAGACAAATGGAATTTTGGGGGCACGTTAAAACACATAACAGCCTACTAAAAGTAATATTGGAAGGGAAAATACAAGGTAAAAGAGACAGAGGCAGACCAAGACTAACATGGACGAGTAATATCAAAAGATGGACAAGTCAATCTATGTCAACCTGCACCATCAAAGCAATACACAGAGTGGAATGGCGATCCATCGTAGCCAACCTTCGTTGCGGAGACGGCACTCGATGATGATGATGATGATGATGATGATGATGACTCTTATCGTCACATAATTTCCTCTGATGCATATTCTTGTTCTTTCAGGTGTGCATCAGCTGTTGCATAAACAGGATGGTGTCATTCGAGTGTTAATTCAAGATGTGGGTGTTTACACTGGTTTTGAAAACAGCTGCTGATCATTGGTTAAGGAAGTGCTCTCTAATCTGAAGAGATTAGACTATGTAGTATGCTCAAGCAACCTCACGACAGTCTATACTAATTTATGAGGCTCCCTGTAGGACTGCAGTCATAGTGCAGAGTCAAGAGTTGAAGTCGGAGTCGGGCTGTATAAATAGAGGAGTCATTCTATATAAACAGAGGAGCTCGGTTGAATAAACAGAGGAGTCGTGTTAAATAAACAGAAGAGTCGGGTTAACTAAACAGAGGAGTTGTGTTATATAAAAAAAAAAGGATTCGGACTATATAAACTGAGGAGTCGTGTTGTATAAACAGAGTAGTCGGAGCATTTTTTTCATTGCCATTGGATTGATGGATAATATGTTTGCTTAGCTTAGACATTGTATTGATGGACACCATGACATGTTTGCTGAACCGAGGCATTGAATTCATGGATGACGTGACATGTTTGCTGAACCGAGGCATTTGATTTATGGATGACGTGATGTGTTTGTTGAACCGAGGCATTGAATTGAAGGATGACGTGACATGTTTGCTGAACCGAGGCATTAGAATGATGTATGACGTGACATGTTTGCTGGCCCGAGGCATTGAATTGATGGATGACGTGAAATGTTTGCTGAACCGAGGCATTGAATTCATGGATGACGTGACATGTTTGCTGAACCGAGGCATTGAATTCATGGATGACGTGACATGTTTGCTGAACCGAGGCATTGAATTCATGGATGACGTGACATGTTTGCTGAACCGAGGCATTGAATTCATGGATGACGTGACATGTTTGCTGAACCGAGGCATTAGAATGATGTATGACGTGACATGTTTGCGGAACCGAGGCACTGAATTGATGGATGACGTGAAATGTTTGCTGAACCGAGGCATTAGAATGATGTATGACGTGACATGTTTGCTGGCCCGAGGCATTGAATTGATGGATGACGTGAAATGTTTGCTGAACCGAGGCATTAGAATAATGCATGACGTGACGTGCATGTTGAACCGAGGCATTGGATTGATGGATACCATGCCATGTTTGCTGAATCGAGGCATTGGATTGAGGGATACCATGACATGTTTGCTGAACCGAGGCATTGGATTGAGGGATACCATGACATATTTGCTGAACCGAGGCATTGGATTGATGTATACCATGACATGTTTGCTGAACCGAAGCATTGGATTGATGGATACCATGACATGTTTGCTGAACCGAAGCATTGGATTGATGGATACCATGACATGTTTGCTGAACCGAAGCATTGGATTGATGGATACCATGACGTGTTTGCTGAACTAAGGAGAGTTAATGATGTAGCACAAGTTGGTTATACTAGGCGGCACATACATCCAGGGGTCACTACTGGCGCTCAATGTTTTATGTTGGATGATGTACATTTACGTCTAGGATAGAAGAGAGGATGTTGTAGAAATGGGATATCATAGAGAGAGGTGGGAGTGTGGAAAACTATAGGAGAGTAAGGCTAGAATGATCATGCTATGTCAGAGAGACAAGAACAGAGAGAATTTGAAGGGTAAGAGTGTGAAATAGAATAATATACATCGAAAAAATATGGAGAGAAGAAATAGAAGAAAAAATGGTAGACATTGAAGTTGAAATAGAGACCGGTCAAGATAAAAATAAAAAGAGGAAAGAGGTAGAAAGATGGAAAAATGGTTAAAGCAAAAAAACAAAAAAAAAGAGAGAGCATTGTACCTTTTAATAAATTTGGAGAAGGACGGATAATGACAGATCGGTCAACAAAGACATGGCAAGATAACAAAATAGCATAACAAATACATAAAGAGAGGTAAGGAAAAAATAAAGAAATATAATAAGTTTATGGGGAAATAAATATAGAGTTTTACAAAGGAGACCATTTATTAAGGCGAGAAATGAAGGAGAAAGGTGGTGAAGGATTGTGAAGCAGAAAAGTACCCGAAATAAGATAGAAAGAAAAAAGAGACTAGGAAGGAAAATTAAAACAGGGAGGGATAGAGTGGCAGAGTAAAAGTAAGTAAAGTAAAGTACCCCCCGTCACGCCAAGTGGCGTATAGGGAAATATGGTGTTAGTGACCCTATATTTTACAGACCTTCAGCACATGATTTTTGGGGTAATGTGGTCGGTATTACGCCCGTGCTGCTTTTACTTTCCCAGAAAAAATCCGGTACCCATTTAAGGCTGGGTGAACCCGGAGCCGTCGGTTGGGATCGAACCCTACCCCTTGTCCGTAGTAGTCCAGTTCACTAACCACTGAGCTATCGCGGCTCCTACTAATTTTTAGGGAATTAGTAAAACCCAGGTGTCCTCGCCAGGATTACGAACCCCGGCTGTTGCCGTGGTAAGCCAACCGCCTATCGATTGCGCTAACCGGACACCCAGAGTGGCAGAGTGTTTGATATAAATAATTAAACAATGGAATAAAAAAAAAAACCTGTTAGAAATGATACTTTTTGTATTGAGTGTTGCAATGGGAGGAAATCTGATATCACCAGATGGAATTATCTATGGTAATCGTAGACTCACCTGTACAAACAGATTCCGTAAAGTGCATACCCAGTGCAGACCAGGTCTATTTTGTCTCTATTTTTACTAGCGAGAAGTGGTGCCTTAGCAAATTAGATCATGTTGCAACACGCTGTTTCCGAAACAAACAAGGAAATATGAGGAAAGTAAAAGGGAATGTCTGCTAAAAAAAAAAAAAATCAAGAGATTGTATATAATATTATTGGGGTTTTAAATTACAGTTGTTGGTTGCCAATAAAAATAACAATTGCAGGTCAATCAAATAATATAAAAGAAAGGAAACAATACAAGGGACATGACGAGAGATGCACTCCAGTATATCTGTTTCTATTTAAATGTTAATGTTTGAGAGTAATAGTAGAGGATTATATTGTTAATATCTCGAACATGGACATCAGACTAGAAAACAGAACCGAAAATTGAAGCCTTTAAAATGTGGATTTATAGATAAATAGGTAGAATTGGATGGAAAGAAAAGAAAACAAACGATGAAGTTTTAAAACAACTAAATATGAAAAGAGAACAACTAAACACAATTAGAACAAGACAAATGAAATTTTGTGGGCATGTTAAAAGACACAACAACCTAATAAAAGTAATATTGGAAGGTAGAATACAAGGTAAAAGAGGCAGTGGCAGACCAAGACTAAATTGAACAAGTAACATCAAAAGATGGACAAGTCAACCTAAGACAATCTGCACCATCAAAGCAAGAGGCAGAGGGGAATGGCGCTCCATGGTAGCCAACCTTCGATGCGGAGACGACACTCAATGATGATGATGAATATCTCATATAGTCGGTTATTGTTAGAGACAACGCTAAGGAAAAGAGACAGGATTGTTATGGATGGATGGGATGCATGGATGGATGCTTGGATGGATGGATGGATGCTTGGATGGATGGATGGGTGGATGCTTGGATGGATGGATGGATGGATGGATGCTTGGATGGATGGATGGGTGGATGCTTGGATGGATGGATGGATGGATGCTTGGATGGATGGATGGATGGATGCTTGGATGGATGGATGGATGGATGGATGCATGGGTGGATGCTTGGATGGATGGATATGTGGGTGAGCGAATGGGTGGGATGGATGGGATGGATGGATGGATGAATGGATGGATGGATGGATGGATGGATGGATGGATGGATAGATGGATGAATGGATCGCTGGATGGATGGATGGATAGATAGATAGATAGATAGATAGATAGATAGATAGATAGATAGATAGATAGATAGATAGATAGATAGATAGATAGATAGATAGATAGATAGATAGATAGATAGATAGATAGATAGATAGATAGATAGATAGATAGATAGATAGATAGATAGATAGATAGATAGATAGATAGATAGATAGATAGATGGATGGATGGATGGATGGATGGATGGATGGATGGATGGATGGATGGATGGATGGATGGATGGATGGATGGATAGGTGGATGTGATAGTGGGGAAATAGTAAGGAAAGAGTCAAGCCTGTTATTAGTTCATGCAATTTGCCTGAAGAAGTTCGGCGCCCCCCCCCCCCCTTAAAAAAGCCAGCAATACCAAAGAGGAAATGAGTGACAACACCGCCGCAGGTCACTATCAAGAACTATCATACAATGGACTTAACAGTAAACATGAAAGTGAGCAAGACTAAAGGCAATCATAGACACAGAAATAGTTGAACCATAACAGATGCACAATGTGCCCCACAATACGAGGCATGGCGAATAGACCAGTGATAAGGGACATGTACACTTATACAAGAATGTTTCATTTGACGATCTTGTGAAAGACTAAACAAATAAATAACAACTGTCCCGTATTGCATGGGCTAGTTCTCAGAGTGTCACTTTTTTTTTCACAATAACTCAGTGACTTTAACTGCTTCATGGCTGAGTGGTTAGTGCCCTTGTATCTTGATCAGAAGGGGTAGGGTTCAAATCCCAGAAGTGACGGATCTTTTTTTTTTTCCAGTGTTCACCAAAGCCTCTACAAATTGATGGCAGATATTTTTCTGGGATGTAAAGGCGACCTGGCGTGATATCGTCCATACCACCCAAAATTTGTGACATTTTTCAAGGACAAATATGGTCACTAAGACCCATATTCCCCACACGCCTAGCATATTCCCCATACGCCTAGCATATTCCCCATACGCCTAGCAAGGTGTGAATGAAACCTTTACTTGAATTGCTTGTCAACATGTATTTTCAAGTTTAGAAACCAAGATAAATTGAAAACATGCAAAGTTGAAAATAGAGACTTTGTGTTCTTGTGTAAGAGGAGAGAACTAGAATAAAAGTAGACGTAAAGAACTAAGTTGATCAACCTCACATTAGAATGTATAAATAAACAACACATGAAATGGTATGTAACAAAACTGTCACAACCAACTAAACACCATACACATAAATTATTAACAAACGCAGCAAAAATAACAGGCCAAGAGAGAGTCCTTAAAGAAGATTGATAATCGCATTTGTTAAAACACGAAAAAAAGTGAACAAAGTGAACGAAAGTGCTGAAAAGAGATTACTATCTCTACCTTGAAAATGAAAGCAAATGAGGAAGGCAAGAAGAAGAGACCCATTAGTTATATTATTCTGATGGCACCGTTGGGTGGTCCCATCGAGGATATTTAGTGACACTCAAATCGACTCGAGTCAGGGAAATAATTCGATCAACAGTCCGTGGTTTCGGGTTGATTCTCTTGTGTGCACGCACAGCTGTATGGCGCTAATTGTTTCCCCGTTGTCTTGTTTCTTCTTCTATTTCCTGCTTTTAAAGAATGTTTAAATATTTTCTTTAGCAATTGCCTTCCCTCTAGAAATAATGTAATAAACAGAGTACAACATTGCCACATTAGTATATCAGTTTAAACCTAAACATCAACAGATCACAACTTTAGTATCATCATCAAGTACCATGCCTGCTGACGTAGGTGATCATGACTCTCCACAGCTTTCGATCTCTATAGTTATTTATCATTTCTGTTGTTCACCTTCTGCTAAGCCATTCTATTAAGCTGCTTGCTATCTTTTCTCTATGCTTCCCTCTATCTCTTCGTCCCTCAATGTTCCCAGTTGTCACAAAATATTCCAGCTGTCTCTTCTCATTACATGGGCAAAAAAATTATGATTGTTTTTTTCCTAATTTTTGAAATTAGCTCTCTTTTTGCTTTGGACTCTTTCAGAACGTTTTCATTACTCTTCTTAGATGTCCATGGTATTCTCAAAATTCTTTCGTAAAACCACATTTCTACAGCCTCCAATGATTTTCTTGTCTGTTGTCCTACTGTCCATGATTCATATCCATATGTTAAGACGGGCTCTACATAACATTCAAGAAACTTTGTATAAAAAGTTCAAAAAGTGCAGCATTGCCAGTCCAGATAAACAAAGTAGTAATCAGTCTATAGAAGTCGCTCAAATTCAGGTTCTAGGAGAACATTTCAGGAACAGAAGTTCTTATCGTAACTTGCAAGCATCTTTACTTCGTTGTAAATGCCCAGTTAGATACTTTGACGTCTACCTGAAAGGAGCGTGTCGTTTCCATACATGACGCAAGAATAAATAAGATTAGAATATCGTCTTTGGGGTAGAAGAATCGCTTCAAAGAATGTTTTAACGTTATTCTAGCTAAATGTAATAACTTCATTGATGTTTCCCTGTTCATTGTCCAGCTGTCCCTGGTCAGTGTGTCATTTATCTTGGAAATTCTTGCGCATAGTTGTCCGTTATCACACAGCAACATCATTAAAGGCTTCTACTTCACATAGAAGCATAATTTTGAGGGAAAACGCAATCGCTTTGTGAAAAATATAAAATATTGCGATTTGATAACAAGTGCTCTTCCCTGTGTATTTTACAAGATTCAGTGCCATGCTAGGGATAATTCCCGCTAAAGAATACATAAAGAAACAACAGATAAAATCGTACAGAAGTCGGATGTGTTGGGCAGAAAAGCACAAATACCACAGTTATGCTGCAAACCACAACACAACACAGACACGCACATTTAACGTCCTATTAAGGGCGGATGACGAGGAGGTGTAATCCTTTAGTCATCGGGCGAATGGAAACAAGCAAGCAACAGATAAAATGGTTTGACCACGTGATAAGGCAGAAATACCAAACACAACATAACGAGCCTTTTATAAACGCTGCGAGAACATCAGACTCAAAAGCCAACCAGGATAAAATGGATTGATGGAACATTAGAAAACTAGGAAACATGACAGGACACTAGTGCCAAAGACCCCAAATATTAAATCCCCCCCCCCCCCTTAAAGGTGAAAGGCAAATGAGGAAAAAAAGAAGTGTCAAAACTGGATGGTTGGTGAACAAGAACCGTGTAATAAAATAAGTCTGAAGTTGTCCCCGTAATAAATGGTCATGAAGCGGTTATTGTTTGGCAAACACAGTGGCTGGTAGTGTGAAATAAACAGCGCAAATATTGGTCTAATTGTGAAGATGCACTCAACAGTGAACATACACTACTCAATCTATTTGCGTACAAGTCTACTGGTTGTTTTGCTGCGATCACGTAAACAGGTATCATGGAAAGTCAATAACAGAACAGATAAACATAGTAGGACTGATAAACACCCCCGGGACAGGGAGTTCAATTATCGCCTACGCTAGACGACATGACTGATTATTGATGACACTGAACTGAGAGTTATAGCTGAACTTGAGGGGATGGACATGGCAGCATGAGTCACTGGACAAGTTGAAGTGTGTGGCTAAAAACAACTTCGTCATAAGCTGTGTACGAGATCATGTATAATGGCGTCACAATTAAAAAAAAATTTTTTTTGGTGTCACTAATTTTTGTTTATGATGCTTGTGTCTATATTTATGTTTGATGATGCTGGTATTACTATTATCGTGTATGATGTTGGTCTTGATATTTATTTTAGGTTGGTGCTGGTTTCAATATTGATATTTTTTTTTTAGTGCTAGCGTTAATGTTTTTTTTAGTGCTAGCGTTAATGTTTTTTTTAGTGCTAGCGTTAATATTGATTTGTTGTGGGTGCCAGCGTTAATATTGATTTGCTTTTTGTGTGTGCCGACGTTAATATTAATAATGTTATGATGTAGGTCATAATATTTATTTTGTAAGGTACCGGTGTCACTTTTTATTTGTTCTTTGTGTTTGCTGGTGCCAATATTTGTTATATCGTGGTGTTGAAGATCATATATTTTTTAAACACCGTTAGCACATTTTGAAGTAAACTGGTCAGCATTACTCTAGTTCCGTCTTTCTTTCTCAGATAAAACCTATTGTAAAGTTGAGTTAACCTCGATCAGAAACCGACCTATTGTCCTCAGCAGATCAGTTTACTGTTTCTCTACTCAGTTGATGACGTCGTTTACCAGCTTCTATAGTAAGAATAGAGTTGCGCATTGTAATTTTCATTTTTTTGTTTTCATTTATTATTACTACTTCTTTTGTTTTCATTTATTATTACTATTTCTTTTGTTTTCTTTTATTATTACTATTTCTTTTGTTTTCATTTATTATTACTACTTCTTTTGTTTTCATTTATTATTACTATTTCTTTTGTTTTCATTTATTATTACTATTTCTTTTGTTTTCATTTATTATTACTACTTCTTTTGTTTTCATTTATTATTACTACTTCTTTTGTTTCTTTTATTATTACTACTTCTTTTGTTTTCTTTTGAAAGATTGGGCATTAAAGAATGTTTCGCTGGGTGTGAGGATGTAGTCGTTCCTCAGCCTCCCCCTCCCCAACCCTCTCAACACCATTGGCTCTACAACGGCTTCCTAGTCCGTCCCTAAAAAGTAAAGTAAAGTAAAGTAAAGTAAAGTAAAGTAAAGTAAAGTAAAGTACCCCCATCACGCCAGGTGGCGTATAGGGATTATGGTGTTAGTGACCATAAATTTTACAAATCTTCGGCACATGCTTTTTTGGGGGAATGTAGTTGGTATTACGCCTGTGCTACTTTACTTTCCCGGAAAAAAAATCCGGTACCCATTAAAGGCTGGGAACCGGAGCCGTCGGTTGGGATCGAACCCTACCTCTTGTCCGTTGTAGTCGAGTTCACTAACCACTGAGCTATCGCGGCTCGTCCGTCCCTAAACCTTGGCATAATTCGTAGCTTATCTTAGTTCCCGATCCTGAAACGGTAAAGGGGATGGAACGATTACTAACATTTGGGGATACTTCTGATGAACTGATTACCTCCTGATGCATTTCGTACATAGTTTCCTATCACTCATCCTTTATCTAAACATTGCGGCCGACGTCTAACTTCAAAATATAACACTACTTGTGGCCGTAACAATAACATTGCTCTTAACTGTAAACCGGAAACCAGGAGCGTATTGAACAGATGCAGAAAAGGTATAATCTAGTAGACAGTCAGTCTTTTTCTTCTTTCATTTCTCATTTGCCTTTCAGCGTCGAGGGAAGATATGGTTTGCAGTCTTTTGCTCTTCTGCTGACGTCAACACATAACCAAGAATCATTACGAGACATGTAAAGAACAAACCAGAGATAAGTGAGGAAAAATGTGAATTTGTGGATGGAATGGGCACCTTCTATCCTTCCTCTGCTGCCGTTGGCGTCGAGGGGAGATACAATCTGCGATTCTTTGCTCTTCTGTTGGCCTCTTCTGGTGTTATCCCTCCTAGTGACTCTAGTATTCCCTTTATCCATCTCTTTCTCGATGTTCTTCTTAATCTGGCGTTTTCGTAGCGTTTGTTTATGGCTCTTTGAGTCATTGTTAGTTCTTTTTGTCTTGTTATGTGGCCGAACCAATTTATCTGTTGCTTCTTTATGTATTCGATGACTGGTTCAATTTCGTGTTTATTCCTCAGGTCGGTGTTTCTTATTTTCTCCCTTAAGCTGTTTCCTGTCATTCTTCTGACACATTTCATTTCTGTGGTCGTTATCTTTCTTATTGTTCTAGAGTCCAGCGTCCAATTCTGGCACTGATAGCACAGAGTTGGTAGAAAAATTGATTTGTATATTGCCCTTTTTGCTTCCGTAGTTGTTGCTTTGTTTTTCAATAGTGTTGATACTTGGCCTATAACTTGGCATGCTTTGTTACTCCTTATATCTATCTCTGTCTCTTGGTTATTGTCTTGTGTTAACGTGCTACCCAGATATTTAAAATTGTCTACTTGCTTCAGAGTTGTATTATCTATTATGAAGTTTAGTTTTTCTTTCTTTCTCGCTATTGCCATTACTTCGGTTTTGTTTATGTTGATCTTCATGTTGTATTGTTTACAAGTGTTGTTTAGCCTGTTGATATGTTCTTGCAGGTCCTCAGTTGTTTCATGCATCAGAACTTGGTCGTCTGCAAATAGTATTTCATTTATTTCTTCCTCTCTTCTGCTGTTTTCTGGTACGTTTATTTCGTTCTCTTTTGTGTTATCGCTTGTTATCATACTTGTTGGTATACTTCGTTTGATTGGGCATGCTAATTTGCATATATTGTCCATATATGTGATGACAAGTAAAGGGGAAAGCACGCAGCCTTGTCTTACTCCGGAGTTAATGGTGAAATGTTTAGAGTAGCCTACTGAAGATCTTACTGTAATGCGACTACTTTCATAGAGGCTCTTACATATCTCTACTAGGTGGTGACTCACTCCGTACAAGGGCAATACGGACCACAGTTGTTCCCTGTCCACCCTATCGAACGCATTTCCTTGGTCAATTAAAGCTGTATATAGTGTTTTATTATGCTCTATTGTTTTATCCGTTAGTTGTTTTATGATAAATAGGGCATCTGTACAACATCTGTTCCTCCTGAAGCCTATCTGAGCATCGCTTAATTGTGGGTCTATATTGGTCTCAATCTTTTTTCAACTATCTTGGCATATAACTTCCCTGTGTGGCTTATTAGCGATATTCCTCTATATTGGTTGCAGTCTCTTCTGCTGCCCTTCTTTTTCCATATTGGTAATATAATGAACTGTTTCCAATCGTCTGGGAATTGCTGTTGTATCCATGCAGCGCACCAATAATGCAATATACATTCTGCGAACATTGATAGAAAGAGCTATTGAGGTAAAGAAAGATCTATATATGTGCTTTATAGACAACACAAAAGCATTTGACAAAGTAAAGCATGTGGATATAATCAACATGCTGGAGAAATTAAGCATTGATAGCGAGGATCTGAGAATCATGAAAGAAATGTATTGCCAACAAACATCAGAAATAAAAATAACTAGCAACCAAACGGGACTGTTCAAATATATAAAACAAGGATCAGACAAAGCTGTGTTCTGTCGCCGGAGTTGTCTTCACTTTACAGTAAAAGTATTAAGAGACCAATAATAGACAAATAAGACAGTAAAGTCAACCGTCACAACATAAACAAATCTGTGTTATCCAGTTGGCTCAGCCTTAATATCAGAGTCGAAGATTGAATTACAAGAAATGACTGACATAATCGTGAAAGAAAGCAACAAGAAAGGTCTCAGTCTGAATAGTAAGAAAACAGAAGTAATGGTCATTTTTAAAAAAACAACCGTCACCACAATGCGGCATAAAAATAAACAGGACTAATCTGAAACAAGTGCAGAGTGAGCGTCAAATACTTGGACACAATAATAACATCGGATGGAAGATGCACCACAGAAATAAAATGTAGAATCGCTCAGGCCAAAATAGCATTTCAGGAAATGAAAGATGTCTTGTGCAACAAGCCTGTGTCTATAGCAGTGAGAAAGACAGTTCAGCAGTTTTTTTTTTTTTTTTACCCCCGTCACGCCAAGTGGCGTATAGGGAAATATGGTGTTAGTGACCCTATATTTTACAGACCTTCAGCACATGATTTTTGGGGTAATGTGGTCAGTATTACGCCCGTGCACACAGTTCAGCAGTGTTATTTTTAAAAAAACCAATTCTAACCTATAGAAGTGAATCATGGACACAACAAACAAATGAGAAGCCGATTAGATGCCACGAAGATCGAATTTCTCAGAAGAACGTTGAAAGTTTCCTGGACAGCTAAAAAGACAATGAGGAAATTCTCAGAGGCCAACACAAGAAGGAAACTTATAAGAAACATCAGAAAGAAACAATCAACATTTTTCGGGCACATCATGAGAAAAAAGTTGGAATACTTTGTTACAACTGGCAAAATACAGGGAAAGAGTGATCGCGGACAACAAAGGAAGAAAATACTGGATACCTTTGTGCCATAAATATGGAAAACAGCCAACAATAGAATTGATACGATACACTGTGGATAGAAGATTGTGGAAGAACATGATCACTTACGCCAACCTGTATGGCACATGATGATTATTAAAAAATACATTAATCATTGATATTTTACATATCTAAGGAATCATCGCGGGTGCTGCAGAGTTCGTGGTACCAAAGGTACCATTAGGTACAAGATTGAAGGTACCATTAGGTACAAGATTGAAGGTACCATTAGGTACAAGATTGAAGGTACCATTAGGTACAAGATTGAAGGTACCATTAGGTACAAGATTGAAGGTACCATTAGGTACAAGATTGAAGGTACCATTAGGTACAAGATTGAAGGTACCATTAGGTACAAGATTGAAGGTACCATAAGGTACAAGATTGAAGGTACCATTAGGTACAAGATTGAAGGTACCATTAGGTACAAGATTGAAGGTACCATTAGGTACAAGATTGAAGGTACCATTAGGTACAAGATTGAAGGTACCATTAGGTACAAGATTGAAGGTACCATTAGGTACAAGATTGAAGGTACCATTAGGTATAAGAATGAAGTATTAAACGACGATGTCCCAGTTTAATGACGATGGCCATATATAGACAGAAATAATAATCCTATCACAGCTCATGTATAGCGTGTAAGTAATAAGGTGTAAAATCCTAATGTTTGGTTCACATGTATATTTTTATGGGGTGTGCACTTTTTGGTGCGTCCAAGATGGCGGGGTGTTTTCACCAGTCAGTTGTCAACGAAGCATAATTTAATTTCTGTGAGCTTCTAAGCGACGAAAATCAAACGCTCACGATGTCTCCACATGTCGTAGAGCTAATTGGCTGGAGTTGGCCAGTATATAACCTGGACACGGGTTCTGGACCGTGCGACTGAGTGAGTGCACGTGAGTCTAGACCATCCACAGCATCGACGTTCAGCGGTCAAGTCAATCCTGACGACAGTAAGTAAGTATTCAGATGAAGCCCAAAAGACAACAAGCAAGGAGGAAAACTAGAAAAGTTAAAAGAGTTGGTATTAAATTGTCGAAGTGTGAGAGGCTAGGGCTAAAGTATGTGCATGTTACATATTGGAATTGTGCATCTATGAATCAACCACGTCCCATTCTTGATAAGCTACTGTGCGGCGCCGATATGACGATTTTGCAAGAAACACTTCTTGGTGATAGGAGAGTTAGTGCCCCTGATTTCGGTGTTTCTAAAATAGACGACACCTTGGACAGACCATCCTTGAGCGAAACAATATGGTGGCAGCTGAGGTCGATATGTCTGTGTGAAACAATGCAGAATTGCAGCTACATGCGATCAGGGCGCAGACCCCAGTTCCTTTCGTGGTTGTAAATATATATGTATATGTCTGTAATGGGAAGGTGGACACACAACAATGGCAGCATCTCTTTGTATTCGAGGAAGAGAACGTCATGTTCTGCGGAGACTTTAATGCTAGAGGCAACGTCATAACCAACAAGCAGGGAGATGATCAAGAGAACGTACTGGTGTCCGTCGATTTAGTGTGTTTGAATGATGGAAGGGCAACCAGAATGACCACTCGAACAGGGGACTCTGATAGTGTCATAGATCTGGCACTGGTGTCTTCCACCTTCGCACCGGTTTGCAGGTGGAGTGTACTATGATTTCATGGAAGTAATCACTATCCATGTGTCCTCCTGAGAAAGGCAGAAATAGAAGCCAGAAAATCAAGTTTCACACATTCCACTATGAGAACACAGACCAGGACGTCATTAGCAAAATCAGACATAGGACGCAAAAGGCATGAGAGATGGACGCAGTCGCCCTGGTAAACGCAGAAGTCGAGGAAGCTTGGCGGAACAAGAGACAAACGGCTAAGACATGGCAGAAAGCCAGAAAGAATGGAAGAACACAGCCTGAGCTCTTGAAGACTCTAAATAAAGAGGTCAACTAAAAAAAGACGCACTTTAAGCTTTGCGCTAAGTAGGCTAAGGATGCCAAGTGGGATGATATCTTCAAAAAAAGTGTGCTCAGAATAGTCGCTAACCGCATTCTGGCGCCTTCATCAGAGCATGAATGGTACAACACGACACAGAGGCATACCAGACTTCCAGTGCACAGGTCAGATATGACACAAACCTGATTAAAGCAAAGTGACGGCCCTGCATGCCCGCTACATTAAGCAGACTGACCAAAGAATTGAGTTATTGAGTTATTTGCGGGTCATCATCATTGCACTCCGAACATGTCCATAGGTGCTCAGATCCCCTCCTCAGCAATTCCCTCAGTGTCCAGCGACTGACGACTCCAGTTCTATGTTGGCTGATAAGTCTTCTTACACGGCCACTAAGTTTTCCATTTCTGGCTGTGCCCATCTTAACTCCCATTTCCATCATCCGAAGAAGTGACGTGGATCTGTGTTTGTCGAAGTCCTGTGCTCTTCCCACATCTCGAAGGACATTGATGATGTCCACCCGATCCATTGGTTGCCCGTCCAAACGACAGCGCAGCTAGCCAACCTGTCCGCTCTTTCATTTCCCCGTACTCCCGTATATCCAGGGATATAAATAAATATGACCTTATGTATTTTGGACTTCTGCAATGACTCTAACCATTGCATGCGTACAGAGCCCGGCTCCACTTTTCTTATCATGCTCATCGAATCACTCAGTGTACGTGCGTGAGTGTAGTCTTGTGACACTAACTTTTTGAATGCCTTAGTCACTGTCATCATCTTCATTGTCATGCTACTCGTGGTCATGACGTATGCACCACTGTCTTCTTTGACTATTCTGCCTGCCGAGCGTGCTGTAAATGCCCATGCACTCCTTTGGTGTCGTCTTACAGATCCGTCTGTATATATGACTGCATCTTTCTCATCGGTGTTATCGCAGATGAGACCGTTGACCTCAGCATTAACCACGACCGGGTTCTGTTCCCTACTTTTCCTGTCGAGTGTGACAATACACGAGAAAGAACCCTTGAACGACGTAGGCACCGGTAACCACTCCTCACTAACGCTGATATTGGTAAGCCCATAGACATGTTTGATGACATCATCTGCTCGGCCCACACATGATTTGACTCTTTTTAGCCTGTCACCTTTTTCTGTGATGAGCTCGTGGTGCAATGGATGCTCTTTATCTGCACTTATCTTCAGGTATGCTCGTGCCCTCCAGATCTTGATCCTGACATCCATGGTTGGAAAGTCAAGAAGATACCTCATTGCTACACAGGGAGTGTCCCTCGTACATCCCAAGATAATTCTCATAGCTCTATTGTGTATTTTCTCCAGCCTACCAATTTGAGTCGTACTGACAGTAAGAATTGCCAGGGCATACTCGATTGGTGCGAGAACTAATCCCTGGAACAGAAAAGTAAGTAGCCTCTGCTCGATATTGACAGCTGCCATGACCTTTAAGGCGGCTAATCCTTTGCGGAATTTTGTTATCACATGGTTGACGTGGTCCCGAAAACACAGGCTGCGATCAAACTTAACTCCGAGGTATGTCATCAACTTGTCCCTGGTCACCTCATCAGCTCCCATTCGTACTACGGGTGTGGTCGTATTAACAATATGATTGTTAAGGGAGAACCATGAAACTGATGCTTTATTTGGATTAACCAAGGCACCTGAAACCCCACACCAGGAAGAAATGCGATCGAATTCGTCTTGCATTGTGGAGGCGATGTTGTATGCATCCTCCAGATCTATAGCAGCAGCACATGTCTCCTCTCATCTGTGGAAATCCTCGAAGACGTCATAGGCAAAGACTGCTGCATTGAGCCAAGTCTCTTTGTTATATCTATAACCCCCGAGTGTGGGTGGGAATGCGCGTTTCTGTTCAAGGTGACAGGTGAGAACACGGGCAACTATTTTCTCCAGCAGCTTGCCCGCAGTGTTCTGCATCGTGATGATTCTGTAGGCACTGATCTGAGAATGGTTCTTGTTTGGCCTCGATAGCGGTAGTAAGTAGCTGTGTACCCATTTCTCCTTAATCTGGTCACTCCGAATGCTGGCATTAAACTCATTGGTCAGTTTTGTCAAGTAGTCGTCAGCTAAATCGCCTATGTCATCGTAAAGAACACCATCTGGACCAGTAGCAGTATTGTGTGACCTTTTAAGTGTTGTGCGAATGGTATCGGTTGTCATTGTGAGATCTTCTTCCAGCATTATATCCTTACACAATTTTGACAGCGATCCCCGTATCCTCATTCTTACAGCCTCATTTCTTTGGTCCGTCTGCTCAATGTAGCGGGCAAGGAAGGCCTTCCATTTGCTCTCATCAGATGTGTGCCACATCCGGCCCGTGCTCTGAAAGTCGGGTATGCCTCTGTGTCGTGCCATTCATGCTCTGATGAAGGCGCCAGAATGTGGCTAGCGATTTTTCTGAGCACACTTTTTTTTTACAGAAGTCAACCCATTTGGCATCCTTAGCCTACTTAGCGCATAGTTTAAAGTGCATCATTTTTTGGCCGACCTCTTCTTTCAGACGCTTCAAGAGCTCATGTTGTGTTCTTCCATTCTTTCAGGCTTTCTGCCATGCCTTGGCCGTTTTTCTCTTGTACCGCCAAGCTTCCTCGACTTCTACGTTCCACCAGGGTGGCTGCGTCCATCTCTCCTGCCTCCTACAAGGGGCGCTCTGTTTCCTATTTCTGATTTTGTTAATGACGTCCTGGTCTGTTTTCTCGTAGTGGAATGTGTGGAGCTTTCTTTTCTGGCTGCTATTATGACCAAAGAAATGAGGCTGTAAGAATAAGGATACGGGGGTTCCTTTCATAATTGTTTGAGGATGTAGCGCTGGGAGAAGATCTCAAAATCACAACCGATATCATTCGCACAACACTTAAAAGGTCACACAACACTGCTCCTGGTCCAGATGGTGTTCGGTACGACGACATAGACGATTTAGCCGTCGACGAGTAGCAAAAACTGGCCAAAGAGTTTAATGCCAGCATTCAGAGTGACCAGATTAAGGAGAAATGGGTACACAGCTACTTACTACCGCTTCCGACGCCAAAGAAGGACCATTGACAGATCAGTGCCTACAGAATCATCACGATGCAGAACATTGAGGGCAAGCTGCTGGAGAAAATAGTTGCCTGTGTCCTCACCTGTCACCTTGAACAAAAACGCGCATTCCTACCCACATTCGGAGATTATAGATATAACAAACAGACATTGCTCAATGTTGCAGTCTTCGCCTATAACGTCTTCGAAGGCTCCAAAAATGAGAGGAGATGTGTGCTACTGCTATAGATCTGAAGGATGCATACAACAAAGTACCAATTTAATACTTCATGCACAAACTGGCGGTGCACCCCTTCCTCATCAGATGGATCGCTATTGCACTGTTTCTGAGGAAGGTGTACTCAAATGTGGATGTTGGTCTTCCGAGCCAAAAATCCAATCTTCCAGGGCTGCCACAAGGCTCACAATTGTCACCAGCTCTATTTAACGTGTACACAATAAGGATCACGGAAAAACAACTTGATGGAATGGGAAGAACTATGAGTTTTGCTGATGATATTCTGGTATATCGACAGGGAATAGACATAAGTGAAACTGCCTTCACAATGCAAAACGAACTCCATCTCTTCCTGGTGTGGAGTATCGGGTGCATTGGTTAATCTTAATAAAGCATCAGTTGCATGGGTCTCCCTTAACAATCATGTCGTTAACACGGAAACACCGATGGTACGAATGGGAGCTGATGAGGTTGATGATTAAACTTTGAAGCAGGTTGATCGCTGCTTGTGTTTTCGGGACCCCGTTGACCACGTGATAACAAAATCCCGCAAAGGATTAGACGCATTGAAGGTCATAGCAACTGCAAACATCGAGCTGAGGCTGCTTGCTCTTCTGTTCCAGGGACTAGTCCTCGCACCAATCGAGTATGCCCTGGCAATTCTTACGCTTAGTAAGACGAAACATTAACTAGCTGGAGAAAATACACAATGGAGCCATGAGAATTATCTTGGGATGTACGAGGGACACTGTGTAGCAATGAGGTATCTTCTTGACTTTCCAATCATGGATGTCAGGATCAAGATCTGGAGGGTACGAGCATACCTAAAGATTTGTGCAGATAAAGAGCATCCATTGCATCATGAGCTCAACATGGGGAAGGGTGTTTGGCTAAAAAGAGGCAAATCATGTGTGGGCCGAGCAAAAGATGTCATCAAACAGGTCTGTGGGCTTACCAATATCAATTCTGGCTAGGAGCGGATACTGGTTCCTACGTCATTTAGGGGTACATTTTCGTGTAATGTTATACTCGACAGGAAATGTAGGGAACAGAACTCAGTCGTAGTCAATGCGGAGGTTAACTGTTTTATCTGGGAAAACACCGATGAGAAAGATGCAGTCATCTATACAGACGGATCTGTAATACGACACCAAAGAAGTGCATGGGCATTTACAACACGCTCGGCAGGCAGAATAGCCAAGGAAGACAGTGGTGCATACGTCATGACCACGAGTAGCATGACAATGGAGGCGATGGCAGTGACCAAGGCATTCAAATGGTTAGTGTCACAAGACTACACCCACGCATGTATACTCAGTGATTAGATGAACATAATAAGAAAAGTGGAGGCGGGCTCTGTACGTATGCAATGGGTAGAGTCATTGCAGATGTAAAAAATACGTAAGGTTACTTTTGTCTACGTTCCAGGACATAAGGGAGTACGGGGAAATGAAATAGCGGACAGATTGACTAGCTGCGCTATTGTTGAGTACGGTCATCCAATGGATCAGGCAGATAAGATCAATGCCCTCTGGGAAATGGGATGGACCACAGGACTTCGACAACCATGAGTCCACGTTACTCCTTCGGATGAGAGATACGGGTGTTATGATGGGCACAGCCAGAAATGAGAAACTTAGTGGGCGTGGAAGAAGACTTATCAACCAACACAGAACTGGAGTATAGGAATCACGATAGCTCAGTGGTTAGTGAACTGGACTACAAAGTACAAGAAGTAGGGTTCGATCCCAATCGACGGCTTCCGGTTCACCCAGCCTTTAATGGGTACCGGAATGTTTTTCTGGGAAAGTAAAGCGGCATGGTGTAATACCGACCACATTACCCAAAAATAATGTGCTGAAGGTCTATGCAATTTATGGTCACTAACACCATATTCCCTATACGCGACTTGGCGTGATTGAGGTACTTTACTATTCTTTACTGACAGAACTGGAGTCGTCAGTCGCTGGACACTGTGAGCTTTGCTGAGAAGGGAGCTGATCCAGACAAAAATCGACGTCTTGTTCTAAACAACAATCTTCACTAATCACTGCTCTACCTTGCCTTGTTTTTGGGGGGTTATGTATTCTTCTTGGCGAAACACGATCCATTCAACCGAAGACTAAGACTTTTAGGTTATATTAGAATACACTTGCCATTCAAAAATGATATCTCTACTGCACGTAGGCTTCAACAACTCTAAAATACAAGAACAAAAATGTGACTGAAAATGTGCCTACAAAATTAGCATACGCTGGATCAAGCTCACGTTAAACACAAACCTCGAACGAAAACGAAGTATCTAACACGCAAGAGTTTAGCGAAAGTTGATGCCACAAAATGAATTTGGACGATCCATTACGTCACAAACAGAAGGAAGAAATTACATGATGGCACAGCAAAACATTATAATCAGTTGGAACAGAATAGATTATTACCAGACACACAGAGAGAGAGAGAGAGAGAGAGAGTGAGTGAGAGAGGAGAGAGTGGGGGGGGGTAGTGAATGAGGATCTTTTACTACCGAAGAGAAACATTTACTTGGCAAGGAGTATGACGAGAGGCTTTGTGTTTCAAAAAGCTGATAAATTATGTATATAGAAGATCACGCAATTGTGAATTTTCATGGAGAGAGAGAGAGAGAGAGAGAGAGAGAGTGAGAGAGTGAGAGAGATAGAGTGAGAGAGAGATAGAGAGAGAGGGGGGGAGGGAGAAAACAAACTAGAGTTTGTTACGGCCTGAGTGAACGTTTGATTTCGATTTAAAAAATCCAATTGATTTAAAAATATATATTTCATATTTTAGGTGTGCATCAATCATTCTCTGTGGTGTATTAATTTCTTTCTTGATTTGTTTATGACTATCCATATTTCCCACTTTCCCGTACTATATGTACGCCTTTCTATATTTCCCATTTTCCGCACAGTGTGTATACATTCCCATTTCCCTCACCTCCCTAATTGTATATATATTTTTTTTCATCATTCCCACACTATACATACAGGTAGAGGGTAAACAAACGTAAATTAAAACATTAGCGTTTAACAACATTGGAATGTTCTCATCTCGTTGCTATAGATAAACCGATATTCCATGTACAAATGTACGTTACCTACTCGGGGTTTTCTTTTAAATATTCACATTTGTTTATAATTTTATATCATCTTCAAACATTATTCACACCCGGTACTATCTCACGCCTTCCTGAAGTGTACCTGTGGCTTGCCCTCACTACAACAGTCTAGAAGACTGGTCTTCTTGTGGTCTGTCCACATTTAGGAAATTTCACATCTCCTACAGACCGTCTTTAGTTTGCTGTTTATGCTATTGTGTGCTTTCACTTCGAGCGTTTAAAAGTGCATTGCATTTCTGTGAGAATATTTTTGAATGCCTTGTTTATATTTACATAAAACGTTTGAAAACGTCTCCTTTGTTTTCTTAAATACCAAATGTACCATTAACGAAGGATCATCTGACTAAAGATTAAACCCTGTTACTTCATTTATAATTGAATGATCGGATTATTTTTGTCTCTTTGAGACTTCGATTATCTACAAATGTGACAGTATGAATAATTTTATACATTAAAGATCTTTATAATGATGAACGAACGGAAGTAAATATTAAGGATAATGGAGAAGGATCAGAAATACTCAGAGAAGAAGTGGAAGACGACTTGCGCAATATGAAAGCGGGCAAAGCTCATGGACCAGATAATATAACTAAAGAAGAGGTTGAAGCCATGGGTGATTTTGGAATAGAAATCATAACAAAAATATTGAATGATATCTATAACAGCGGATATATACCAGACGACATGTTCAAATCAATATTCATAGCCCTACCAAAGAAATCGGGTGCGATTGAATGCGATGATCATCGCACAATAAGCCTTATGAGTCATATGACTAAGATATTACTAAGAATCATCATGCGAAGAGTGCGAAACCAAATCAGTCCCGAAATTAGCGATGAACAGTGTGGTTTTGTTAGAGGTAAAGGAACAAGCAATGCCATTTATATCATAAGATCTTTAGTAGAAAGAGCCATATAGGTGAAAACAGATCTATACCTATGTTTCATAGATTACACCAAGGCATTTGACAAAGTAAAGCACCAAGAAATAATCACAATTTTAGAAAGCATAAACGTAGACCGCAAAGATCTAAGAATAATAAAGAACATGTACTGGCAACAAACAGCGGCCATAAGAGCTGGAAACCAATTGGGAATGTTTCAACAAATAAAACAGGGTGTTAGACAAGGTTGTGTGCTGTCACCAGATTTGTTTAATATTTATAGTGAGATTATTTTAAGATCCATAAGGGACATGCCTGGAATAACAATTGGAGGTCATAATATAAATGATCTAAGGTATGCTGATGATACAGTCTTAATCGCTAAGAGTGAAAATGAGTTACACGAAATATTGGACATTTAAAGTGAAAGAAAGCAAAAATAAAGGACTCAGCCTTAATAGCAAAATGACAGAGGTAGTAACAACAAAGAAAAAGACATCACCTCAGTGCAAAATAAAGACAAGTGGAACAATATTAAAACAGGTAAATGAATTTAAATATTTGGGAACTTTTGTTAACCTCAGACGAAAGATGTACACAAGAGGTGCGATGCAGAATGGCTCAGGCAGAATCAGCTTTCCAAAAAATGAGGAAGATACTATGCAATCTAATTTTGACAATACACAATTAAAAAGATTTCTTAAATGTTACGAAGAGCCAGATGATGATGATGAATAATTTAACACCATTCCCAAAGATGCCTTTATGTCGCTGTTCTATGACTGACAGAAGTGATTTGAAAATAACGTTAATGACTGCAGATCTGAATTATTTCGAGCGTATCACGTTTCTGACCACAACCAGCTATATCGGTTTTATTTTTGGAATAAGTGAGAACGAATTGATGTGATAAAGTGATCTCCCTCAAGGGAAATAACAATATCTTTTAAACTACAAGAAGCAATTCAACAATCATTATCATTATCAAGTACCGGGCCTGCTGGCGTAGGTAATCATGTCTCTCCACAATTTTCGATCTCGACAGTCATTTATCAATTCTGTTGTTGACCTTCTGCCAAGCCATTCTCTTAAGCTGTCTGGTATTTTTTTTTCGTGGCTTTCCTCTATCTCTTCGTCCCTCAATTTGCCCAGTTGTTAGAATATATTCCAGTTGTTCTCTTCTCATTCTATCTATCTATTGACCTTTCGAGCCATTGCCGGCCCATAGTGCGTAGACCAAGATACACCTTCTCATATCTGAATTTTTGTTCTAGCAGTTTTCTTTTAAAGATTTTTTTTATCAAATCTCGCCATTTATCTCTGTTCTGTGCAAGCAGCTCTATCTCATTGAGGGAGCCGAATCCTGTTGCTATTGCCTATCTCATCAATGTTCTTCTCAGTGTCTCCCTGGGTCTTCCTATTTTTCTCTTACCTGTCGTTTCCCATATGAGGGCTTGCTTTGCTATTCGGTTATTATCTCTTCTCATCACATGTCCAACATATGATCATCGTCTTTTCTTTATTACTGAAGATATTAGTGGTTGATTGGCGATTTCTCTAATTTCCTCGTTTGTTTTGAATTCGTTCCACGCTATACCAAGTATTTTCCTTAGACATTTATTTTCGAATGCGTTCAACTTTGTTTCTATATCTCTTGTTGTTTTCCAGCTTTCACATTCTCTTCTCATTACATGGCCAAAAAATGATGATTGTTTCATCCTAATATTGGAAATTAGCTCTCTTTTTGCTTTGGCCTCTTTCATAACGTTTTCATTACTCTTCTTAGTTGTCCATGATTGTGGCGATTCATGATTGTACAAAGAAGTTACGACGGTGGTTTTCTGTTGCCTTCCGTCGGTTTGTTTACGTTTGGCTCCGCTAGCCTTTGACTAAAAAGTATCACCCACAAGGCAGCGGGGTTGTTTTACTTCGGGGTAACTTAGCCTTTTACTCTCCCGAGCTCACCTGCAAGGCAGCACGGCAGCCACCACAGGTTGTACTGTTTACTGCATACAGTAGCAGGTAAAGTTGCCCGACCTGACAATAATTACATATTACTTCAAGAATTCAACAATATCTTTCCAATTTATCTCCGGGTTGTTTTGATAACAACATCATCAGTTCCAGTGAGTCTGCACAGATTTGACAGATACAGTGCCGTGATTCAATGTGTGTTTTGATACTTTGTTTTTAATTTTGAGAGTGCTCAACTTTCTTATGTTAAAGTTGATGTGTAAGTTGTGTTGCCACAATGTTGACTAATGTATATGTTGTACTGCCATAAATGAGTCTTTCTAGTGTAAAAGTTAGTCTGAGTCACCGTTTTGTCATAGATTAATCGTTCTAACTTAGAGGTTAATTTGAGTCATACTCTCAAAGAATAGTCTTTCTAATGTAGAAATTAATTTGAGTGGCTGTACTGTCATAGATGAGTCGTTTTATGGTAAATTTTATGTCAGTAGTTGTAATTTCATATATTATATAATTATTCGCTTTAATGTAGAAGTTGATTTGACTCGCTGTGCTGTCTTTCTAATGTGTAAGTTGATTTGAATTGTTGCACGTCATAAATTAGTCTTTTTTTAACGTTGACTTACTTAGTTGCACAGTCAAAGATTAGTCTTTCTAATTTACTTGCATTAAACTTGATTTGAGCACTGGCACTGCCACATGATTCTTTCAGTAGAAGCTGACGTGAGAGTTATTCTTTAACAAAGTAATCTCACGGTTGCAAAAATAGCCAGTACAAAACATTATTCTAGTTATATGGGGTTTTATTACTTGGTTCCATAATCCCTCACTTTACAGCAATAATCATCGTCATATGTTAGTTTCACTGATGTAGGTGACCTTTTGGGATAAAGGGATGAAAATGGCAGGACAAAATCAGTAACATAGAATTATGGAATTGTACCAGTCAAATACATAGTGGATAAAGAGATATAGAGAAGACTATTTGCGCTAAATAGGCACACACTGCGGAAGCCAACTGAGAGTATTGCACAACAGGTCCTTTTTTGGAATCCCCAAGGAAAAGGACAACAGAGAAAGATCAAAATATTCTTGGGGAAGACAGATTGAAGCAGAGATGAAGATGTTGGGGAAGACATGGAATGATCTTAAAAGAATGGCAAGAAAGAGCTTGGAAAGTGTTTGTTGAAGATCTATGCTCCACAGGGAGCTGAAAGGAAAAAAGAAGAAGAAGAAGAGAGCGACCATTTCCTACAAAAAATGTCGGTTCCAACTTATTCCTTATTAGTTGTACTCTACCTCTACTTTCACGGAAGACAATTAATCTGTTTTGTATTTTTTCTTTCTGTTTTATTCTGCCTTCCATTCTATTTCACAATAGCTTCTTGTTTTCCTCCTCTCAATATATGATCAAAGAATGAACAATGTTTCTATAATAAATTTGAAGCTCACCACATTATGAATCATTTTAGCTATACTTGGTATTTTCAAAATTCTTCTGTAGAATATTTCTATTGCCCGCAGTAACCTTCTTGATTGTTCATTAAATCACATACGACCCACTTTTACATGACAGTGCAAGACCTATGTAACATTGACGATTTACAGCAAAACTTGAAACATCAACGCCCCAAACGTGTCACAAATGCAGACAGATTTGATCAATTATTCATCAACCTGTGAGAGAGATTACGTTGCCACTGGCAGAAAGAAACAAACAATAATAAATAATAGGAAGTCGACATTTCGTATTAAAAAATAATAAGAACAAATATAATGTTTTGTAATACGAGTAATGCTAGCAATCGTCGGTGGTAAATAATGAAAATGCAGTTACAGGAAAGGGAATAATTATTGCAAAATCAATATGTTCACAAAAGCGATTGATTAACCATATTAAATTTTAGCAAATGTACAAGCAATCACGACTGTAGAATTATCTTCCAAAGTGGCAAAAAATGAAACAAATTATGTTAAAGAGGAACAAGTGTTAATACTTAACTGATATGGATAGACTAAACCAGTAAATCGTACCAAAGTAGACAGAGCTACAACCTCGGTTGTACACAAATACTGTGGACTTTCTGACTGTCAAAGATATGAGGATTACAGTTGGTCATCAATCGAGAACAGTGGGGACAAAAACTATGGTTTGACTTCACTGAATACTTTTTGGTCCGAATTCTGAACTGATAGTTGCTGGTAGTTCTTTACATCCCATGTGGCAGCTCTTTACATCCCATGTTGTAGCTCTTTACATCCCATGTGGTAGTTCTTTACATCTCATGTGGTAGCTCTTTACACCCCATGTGGTAGCTCTTTACATCCCATGTGGTAGCTCTTTACATCCCATGTGGTAGCTCTTTACATCCCATGTGGTAGCTCTTTACATCCCATGTGGCAGCTCTTTACATCCCATTTGGTAGCTTTTTACATCCCATGTGGCAGCTCTTTACATCCCATGTGGCAGCTCCTTACATCCCATGTGGTAGCTCTTTACGCCCCATGCCTATTAATAAGAAGGAGCTCGACCTCATCATCAGGTTGCATGTCCATTGCAGAACATCGCTTCACCACAGGCCGTGTAAACTCTGTCTCTAGCTAGATCTCCCACTTCTTTCTTCTGTTGTCATGTGACAAGTTTGGGGCGTTCATGTTTCAAGTATTGTTGTAAATCTTCAGTGTTTCATAGGCCCTGCCCTGTCATATGGAAGTGAGTAAAATTAATGAACAAGCAGGAAGATTCGTAGGAAGTACAACGCTGTTTTCTTACTTCGTGAATTACGGAAGAAATGTGTACATGTCTTACACAATTAATTGTTTGTGTTTTGAACTGCCAGTAATTTTGGGTGTCTATTCTCTTAAAGAATTGTTTTAGAATTTACGATCATCATACTTGAACAGCGGGAGCCACGACAGCTCAGTGGTTAGTGAACTGGACTACAAAGGACACGAGGTTAGGTTCGGTCCTGATCGATGGCTTCCAGGTTCACCCAGCCTTAAATGGGTACCGATTTTTTTCTAGGAAAGTAAAGCGGCACGGGCGTAATACCGATCATATTGCACAAAAATTCATGTGCCTAAGGTCTATAAAAATTATTGTCATTAAAACCATATTCCCTATACGCCACTTGGTGGAACGGGCACTTTATTATTTTTTTTTAAATACTTGAACAACGTTATCAAGCATTCGGTCCTTGCCTCTTCTTCGATCACCCACGGAGACCGTTACACTTCCTATTTATATGATATATTTAACGTGAAGGACCTCGGAACACATTCATATAGCTAGTCAGAGACGAATGAAAGAAATTGTTCACGTTTACACCTTAACGCTGTTTCAGAACAACACAAGACTGTTCTGGTGCTAAGGATGGAAGTCTTCTCAGAGGAGGCAAACTGGCTATAAGTTCATTCCTTTTTGTTTATTCTTCATAAACAACCTTTAATTGCAACGTCGAAGCTGTTTTGTACATCTCTACGCTGTAAATCTGAAATCAAGCCATTTATATGTAAAAGTAAAAGTAAAGTACCCCCGTCACACCAAGTGGCGTATAGGGAAATATGGTGTTAGTGACCCTATATTTTACAGACCTTCAGCACATGATTTTTGGGGTAATGTGGTCGGTATTACGCCCGTGCTGCTTTACTTTCCCAGAAAAAAATCTTGTACCCATTTAAGGCTGGGTGAACCCGGAAGCCGTCGGTTGGGATCGAACCCTACCCCTTGTCCTTTGTAGTCCAGTTCACTAACCACTGAGCTATCGCGGCTCCCCCATTTATATGTGACTATGTTATATTATTTTCATTTGCAATAGGTAAAACATCTGTCTTTAGTACAAAGCACATTTTTGAGCGTGCAGATTGAGATGAGGATGTGAAAGCTATTTTATATTCCAATGAAATACGATCTTGGAATTAAAAGAAGGAAATATATCAACATAGAACCAATTTGGAACAATGTAAGGGAGATAAAAAAAAAATGATTTGTCTACCCCGAGAGAGTATATTGTGGCTCTATACCATGCAAGGTACGTACAGAAAGGAGAGGATAGAATGTCCCAGACAGGTGCCGCACTTAATGGCGTTACAACATCCAGGAAATTCTAGGAGTACAAAAAGAATTCAATGACAAAGTGTCGTCAGATCAACAAGAACTAGAACTTTGTATCTCCCGAGAGAACGTGAGCGAACATGATGAAGAAGAAGAAGACGTAGTGACCCTTGACTAATAAATGCTGAAAGAGTTGGTGAATTATGTTGTGTTAGATCTTCTTAGTAAAGATTCTATATAATGAATCTTCAGTGCCGTACATCTCCTGCAATGTTGCTTCACTGTCTCGCAGAATCCTGCAGAAATCTGTCTGGGGATGGTGATTTACGATCTTGTGAAAGTAACAACTCGCTGCGGTCGGCGGCTGTCATGGGTAGTGTTGCTACTTGCAACCTACAAAATAATATTAGAAGACTGGATGGAAGGAAAATTGATCCCTGATTAACTTCAGATGGTGAGAGCGACTACCGGTTCTTAACTGTTTAATGTTTGAGTTATTTGAAAATTAAGGCAAGCTGTTTTATAAAAACCGCACAATAATGCACACGGAGAACAGGTTTCAACGAAAAGCAAATACTTTATTGTGTATTTAAATATATATATATATGGCCCTTTTCGTCTTGTCAGACGGTCTAGTGGAGGCTATTGCGTATTTTTTTGAGGTATTGTTTTTGCCGAACAGCTTCTCTCGTGGCTAATTCTACCAATGTTTGACAAACACACGTGTATTTAAATGTATATACGTAGGGAGGTCAAAAAGTAATGCACACCAATTTTTTTCTCGGCTAATAATAAAGATAGGAATATGAAATTTTGCACACTTGGAATATGACATGTTCCAATTATGTGCACCAAATTGCACAGCATTCTGAAAAATATTACGCAATCTATGAACCGTTAAAATGGAGCTTGTCAACAATGTCCGTTACAAACAGGGAATTGTCATAGAATTTCTGGTTGCGGAAAAAGAAACTGTGGCAAACATTCATAAACGACTGTGTGCAGTGTACAAATGTTCTGCAGTCGATAGGAGCACAGTTAGTCGCTGGGTTCAGAGAATTAAAGCTGCAGAAAGTGTACGAGTGGAGCTGCATGATTTACCGCGTTCTGGACGTGTTGCCTCGGCTACCAGCACAGGCATGTTAAACCGGGCTGATGCCATTATTCGTAAGGATAGGCGTATCACTAGTCAGCAATTGGCATTGCAGCTTACAGTCAGCAAGGGAAGTGCAATCGCAATTTTTAAAACTCTCGGATGTTCAAAGATTTGCGCTCGATGGGTTCCTCGGTGCCTAACAAATGATCACAGAGTTCAAAGGAAAACATTCTGTTCTGAATTGTTGGAGCGTTTCGGTGTTGAAGGAGAAATGTTTTTGTCAAAAATTGTTACCGGTGACGAAACGTGGGCACATTATTATGAGCCTGAAACAAAAATGCAGTCAATGGAATGGCATCATCCGCAGTCACCAAAAAGAAAAAAATTCAAAACATCTCCATCAGCCGGAAAGGTGATGATCACTGTCTTCTGGTACATTGATGGTGTGATTCTTGTTGATGTAATGACAAGAGGTGAGACAATCAACTCGACAGCTTACATCAATACACTGACAAAACTTAAAAATCGGTTCCACAGAGTTCGGCCTAATAAGCCATCTGCAGATTTGTTGCTTCAACATGACAATGCACGCCCTCTCACAAGTCTGGTAACACGGGAAGCAATCAACAAATTTGGTTGGACTGTACTGCCCCATCCTCCTTACAGCCCTGATCTGGCTCCCTCAGATTTCCATCTGTTTGGACCACTCAAAAAATTCCTGCGTGGGACACACTTTGACAATGATGAGGATGTGATCCGTGCAGTTAAAAAATGGCTACGCGAGCAGGACAAAACTTGGTACAAACGAGGCATTCATGACCTAGTTTCGCGTTGGCGTAAGGCAATACGCTTGGACGGAGATTATGTTGAAAAATAGGTAGTGTAAAGGGGATGTTCAGCTACAATCTGTGAAAATTTCACACATTTTGCCCGAATAGTTTCCGAGAAAAAATTGGTGTGCATTACTTTTTGACCTCCCTTCAGTATCTTAAATCATATACCTTTACAAATGTCTTCGTTGGACCTCAAACAAAAGCTGTAAAGAATACATTTCAAATGAACACATACGACTGGAATTAAAACAAGTTACGTGTCGAGCTTTATAAGAAAGCGTTGGAAATACATCGGTCATGTTCTGAGAATGAATGAGAAAAACTTTCCTATCAGGTATACATGTGGAAAACATCTGGTAAAAGAAAACAACGGAGACCAAGAGAATCACTAAGCAGAACAAGTACAAGGGACGACTCAACCATGGACTAAGAAACAATCAAGACTTACAAGACAAACAGCAGATGGTAAATCTTGGAGAACTATGATTTCCGCACTATGTGCCGTCTTCGGCCTGAGAGGAAGATGAATGAATGGATGAATGTTTTAATGAATGGATGAATGAATGGGGATGAATGAATGAATGGATGAATGAATGAATGGATGAATGAATATACCATAAGCAGTTTTCGGAAGCTGAAAAAAAAACAACGAAACTTCAGAGCAAGAAGTAGACAGAACTTCTATACTCGTGGAGACCAAAATATAAAATCACGTGAAAAGCTGTCAATAAATATAAATACAAACAGATCTATTATATACAATACAGTTTCTAAAATACATTGGAACTCCGCTATTCGCACACAATATGTTTCAAACATCTGCTAGAATTGCGATTAATTTTTTTTTTTTTTACATATACCGAATTATTTTGTTCTTAAAGAAGACATAAATCAAATCAATCCGTTTCAGATAGGCGAGGATTGTTTTTTGAAACCTCTGTAATAAAAATAATAAAAGTTATATATAAATGACAATAATGATAATTATAATACAATGAGAGTACATCAAGGTTTAATGTACATTTAACATTATCGATATGTCCGAAGTTACATCTTCTCAATATTCCTGTATAGTGCAGAAACATGGGCGTTAGACCAGAAAACAGAACAGAAAATTGAAGTCTTTGAAATATGGATTTATAGAAGAATAGGTAGAATTGGATGGAAAGAAAAGAAAACAAACGATGAAGTTTTGAAACAACTAAAAATGAAAAGAGAACTACTAAACATAATTAGAAAGAACAAGACAAATGACATTTTTGGGGCATGTTAAAAGACACAACAGCCTAATAAAAGTAATATTGGAAGTAACATCAAAAGATGAGCAAGTCAACCTATGACAATCTGCACCATCAAAGCAAGAGACACGAGTGGAATGGCGCTCCGTGGTAGCCAACCTTCGATGCGGAGACGGCACTCAATGATGATGACGATATGTCTGAATAATCTTTCTCAATAGTGGCGAACGGCAAGTTGAGTAGTTGTAATACTGGTGGTAATGGTAGTAATAATTTAGTAACAGTATAGTACTGGTAGTAGTAATAGTAGTACTGGTGGTAGAAGTAGTAATACTGGTGGTAATGGTAGTAATAATAGTAGTACTGGTGGTAGAAGTAGTAATACTGGTGGTAATGGTAGTAATAATTTAGTAACAGTATAGTACTGGTAGTAGTAATAGTAGTACTGGTGGTAGAAGTAGTAATACTGGTGGTAATGGTAGTAATAATTTAGTAACAGTGGTAGTACTGGTAATAGTAATAGTAGTACTGGTGGTAGAAGTAATAATACTGGTGGTAATGGTAGTAATAATTTAGTAACAGTGGTAGTACTGGTAGTAGTAATAGTAGTACTGGTGGTAGAAGTAGTAATACTGGTGGTAATGGTAGTAATAATTTAGTAACAGTGGTAGTACTGGTAGTAGTAATAGTAGTACTGGTGGTAGAAGTAGTAATACTGATGGCAACGGTAGTAATAATTTAGTAACAGTGGTAGTACTGGTAGTAGTAATAGTAGTACTGGTGGTAGAAGTAATAATACTGGTGGTAATGGTAGTAATAATTTAGTAACAGTGGTAGTACTGGTAGTAGTAATAGTAGTACTGGTGGTAGAAGTAGTGATACTGGTGGTAATGGTAGTAATAATTTAGTAACAGTATAGTACTGGTAGTAGTAATAGTAGTACTGGTGGTAGAATTAGTAATACTGGTGGTAATGGTAGTAATAATTTAGTAACAGTGGTAGTACTGGTAGTAGTAATAGTAGTACTGGTGGTAGAAGTAGTAATACTGATGGTAATGGTGGTAATAATTTAGTAACAGTGGTAGTACTGGTAGTAGTAATAGTAGTACTGGTGGTAGAAGTAGTAATACTGGTGGTAATGGTAGTAATAATTTAGTAACAGTGGTAGTACTGGTAGTAGTAATAGTAGTACTGGTGGTAGAAGTAGTAATACTGATGGCAACGGTAGTAATAATTTAGTAACAGTGGTAGTACTGGTAGTAGTAATAGTAGTACTGGTGGTAGAAGTAATAATACTGGTGGTAATGGTAGTAATAATTTAGTAACAGTGGTAGTACTGGTAGTAGTAATAGTAGTACTGGTGGTAGAAGTAGTGATACTGGTGGTAATGGTAGTAATAATTTAGTAACAGTATAGTACTGGTAGTAGTAATAGTAGTACTGGTGGTAGAAGTAGTAATACTGGTGGTAATGGTAGTAATAATTTAGTAACAGTGGTAGTACTGGTAGTAGTAATAGTAGTACTGGTGATAGAAGTAGTAATACTGATGGCAACGGTAGTAATAATTTAGTAACAGTGGTAGTACTGGTAGTAGTAATAGTAGTACTGGTGGTAGAAGTAGTAATACTGGTGGTAATAGTAGTAATAATTTAGTAACAGTGGTAGTACTGGTAGTAGTAATAGTAGTACTGGTGGTAGAAGTAATAATACTGGTGGTAATGGTAGTAATAATTTAGTAACAGTGGTAGTACTGGTAGTAGTAATAGTAGTACTGGTGGTAGAAGTAGTAATACTGATGGTAATGGTGGTAATAATTTAGTAACAGTGGTAGTACTGGTAGTAGTAATAGTAGTACTGGTGGTAGAAGTAGTAATACTGGTGGTAATGGTAGTAATAATTTAGTAACAGTGGTAGTACTGGTAGTAGTAATAGTAGTACTGGTGGTAGAAGTAGTAATAATATTGGTATTAGCGATATTAGTGGTAGATGTTATAGTAATGGTGGTAGTAGTAATAGTTGCAGCAATAGTATTAGTTGGTTGTTATTGTAGTTGTAGTAGTAGAAATAGTAGTCGTAGAATTAGTAGCAGTAGTAGTTGTTGTAGTAGAGGTAGTAGTGGTAGAATTAGTAGCAGTAGTAGTTGTTGTAGTAGAGGTAGTAGATGTTGTAGTAAAGGTAGTAGTGGTAGAATTAGTAGCAGTAGTAGTTGTGGTAGAGGTAGTAGCAGTTTAGCAACATCAACGGTAAGTCTAAACGACCTTTCTTAAGAGTAGAGAGCAACCAGTATAATAGTAGTAGTAGTAGTAGTAGTAGTAGTAGTATTAGTAGTTGTAGTAGTAGTAATAGTAGTAGTAATAGTTGTTGTTGTGGCAATAGTGATAACAGTAGTAGTAGTAGTAGCATTAGTAGTGGTAGTAATTGTTGTATTTGTAGTAGTGGTAGCAGTAGTAGTAGTAGTAATAATAGTAGTAGTAGTAGTAGTAGTAGTAGTAGTAGTCGCAGTAGTAATAGTAGTAGTAGTAATAGTTGTTGTTGTGGCAGTAGTGATAACAGTAGTTGTAGTAGCATTAGTAGTGGTAGTAATTGTTGTATTTGTAGTAGTGGTAGCAGTAGTAGTAGAGTTAGTGGTGGTAGTAGTAGAAGTAGCAATAGTAGCAGTAGTAGTAGTACAAGTAGCAATAGTAGCAGTAGTAGTAATAGTAGTAGTTTCGAATACAACGGATGTAGTAACGATATTCTTTAATTGAAGATAATAAACGATTAACACTGACATTATGAGCTTCAATCCCAGAAATCTATGAGCTAATTTAAATGAAACAATGACGAGTTTTGATTGGGCCCAAGTCGCTGGACAATACTGAAAACTCAAAGTACTCAGTGACTCATAGCTGACCACCTTGTACTTGCGTCAAGGGAAGATATGAAAACCCTATTCCATTGTCCTGATGACTCTAGTAACAGACTAACCGGTCTGACCCAACTTGCAGGGATCGACAGAGATGCCAGCAATATAGTATCCGGAATTACCATGCTGAAGCTGGGTGTGTTGGGTCAAAGGACGAATATATCATAGCTTGCTGTAAATACAAAAAAATATAAGGTATATTCGCCCATTTAACACACATTGAAAGAGGAAGAGGCGAAAAGGTGTATACGTCAAGCGAATGCCGGGAGAAAGAAAGAAAACAAAAATGTAGAAAAATTTAATGAAGGAAAGAAAGAAAGCTCTGATTGTCGTTAATACATTTTAATAGATCAGTTAATTATAACTTTGTTATACATGTTGCGCCTACCATAACGCTGTAGATACATGCAGTGCCTACCATAACGCTATAGATACATGGTGTGGCTGTCATAACGCTACAGATGCATGGTGTTCCTTCCATAACGCTATATATACATGTTTCGCCTACCATAACGCTATATATACATGTTCTGCCTATCATAACGCTATAGATACATGTTATTCCTACCATAATGCTATATATACTTGTTGTGCCTACCATAACAATATAGATACATGTTATTCCTACCCTAACGCTATAGATACATGGTATTCCTACCATAACGCTATATATACATGTTGCGCCTACCACAACGCTATATATACATGTTGCGTCTACCATAACGCTATATATACATGTTGCGCCTACCATAACGCTATAGATACATGTTGCGCCTTCCATAACGCTATATATACATGTTGCGCCTGCCATAGCGCTATATATACATGTTGCGTCTACCATAACGCTATAGATACATGTTGTGCCTACCATAACGCTATAGATACATGTTGCGCCTTCCATAACGCTATATATACATGTTGCGCCTGCCATAGCGCTATATATACATGTTGCGTCTACCATAACGCTATAGATACATGTTGTGCCTACCATAACGCTATAGATACATGTTGCGCCTACCATAACGCTATAGATACATGTTGTGCCTACCATAACGCTATAGATACATGTTGTGCCTACCATAACGCTATAAATATGTGTTGCGCCTACCATAACGCTATAGATACATATTGTGCCTACCATAACGCTATAGATACATGTTGTGCCTACCATAACGCTATAGATACAACCATCCATCATTGTTGTGTTGAACATAAATCTTGATATAAAGAAAATCTGCGCCGGTTAAAATAGAACACTATAGCCAGCAGAAGCGATAAATCTACATTCCATGGAAGCGTAACACAAGATGAGGGAACCAGAGAGGGGCTCTGTCAAATAGCGTGAGTCAACTCAAAATTGTATTGGCTAATACCGAAACTTGCTATTATCGTCCCAATACAAACACACATAAATATAAACAGTAAGGATTGATGAGAGCTGTTCTGATCTAATAACTTTGTATGGGCGTTAAAAATGTGTTGTAGCGCCGAGCAGGGCTGGGTAAAACCCAATGGAAATAGGAAGTAAAGAAAATTACAACAAAAAAGGGAAAATAAAAAAAAAAATACGTGAAGGAAGGAAAGAAGGCAAAGGAAAGAAGGAAGGAAGAAATATGAAGGTGAAAAACTAAAGATACAGAAAAAAGACATTTTTTTTATAAAATCAAAAATATGAATAAATAAACAATCCACATTTAACATAAATATTGTATAAGTAATGATAGTAATTTACTGTCGATAAAAGAAAGAAACGTCGGAAAAGATAGCACGATAATATAATAATCTAAGACGAGAAACGAACTTGAAACATGAAGGCCTCATAACTTAATATGCGATTTTGATTATTGCAAAATGTAAAAGACAAACTCTGATCTGCTCAGGGAACGTCATGAAACATGTTTGATGGAAACATTTGCTTGATAATGAAGGAGTGGTCGCTGATTGTAAGCATTTAGGAGGCAGAAAGAGAGAGAGAGAGAGAGAGAGAGAGAGAGAGAGAGAGAGAGTTTTGGTTGGATTATTCTCAAGAATAACCAATATTATTATTTGAAATGTCTGATCTAAGAGGAGTGAACACGAAGCGTTCACAACGTAGAACTTGTTGCATAAAAAAATACCACTGCGGGGCGTGTAGCGACGGGATTAATCATTTTAGTAAGGTTAATGCAAAGAAAAGCACATAAATGTATAAAATTGTGAAGCAAGCAGTGAAGTTAATTGTGAGGAGAAATGAAACAAAAATTAGATATAGAACAAATTTAGAAATAAAACGTTGTGGTTCAAGCTTCACGTAACATGGGGACAACACAAACCAGAACGGTGTTTCAGCTCACCTTCAGCAGGAACAAAACACACACACACACACATGCATTAAAAATTAAAAAAAAATATTTAAAAATGTATTTTTAAAATTATTATATATATATATATATATATATATATATATATATATATATATATATATATTGTATATTATTATATATTTTTAAAAAATATTTTAAATACATATTTATGTGTGTTTTGTAAGTTTTGTTCCTGCTGAAGGCCTATTGAACCGAAATACCGTTCTGGTTTGTGTTGTCCTCTTATTACGTGAAGTTTTAACTATACCGTTTTATTTCTAATTTTGTTCTATATCTATTTTGTTGTTTCATTTCTCCATTAATCATTGTACAACCACGGTTTTCATTACGGAAGTAGTGTGTAACAAATCAGGGCTGAAAACAACTGCGGTGGACCTGAAAGTATAAATTACAATATAGCGTAAACTGGTCAAACATATTCAAAGAAGATCTTTATGAAAGTAGAAATAAATGGTATATTTACTCACGTTCAAATGTTATAAAAAGAACTTGATAGAAATCTCTAACTGGATTTATAAAATATACTCCACACGTACAACAATTATTTAAAAAAGAAATCTTCCATTCCCAGTGAGAAAAATAAATACTAAAATTAAATATGGAAATGTATAAAGACAACAACTTTAGAATGAGAGATTTCATGAAAGATCCTGTCAAGAAAAAGGAAATACTAAAATTAAATATGGAAATGTATAAAGACAACAACTTTAGAATGAGAGATTTCATGAAAGATCCTGTCAAGAAAAAGGAAATATTAAAATTAAATATGGAAATGTATAAAGACAACAACTTTAGATTGAGAAATTGCATGAAAGATCCTTAGTCAGGCTAAAAGGGCATGTGACAAATAAACCACCAACATACTTGGAAGATAACAAACGCCTCTGCTTTTACAGGAGCAATGAATGTAAAGTGGGAATCCCATTGAAACGTATGGGAATAGAACAAGAGTCATGTACAGCGGTGGGAGTTAAGAGACGAAATGATAGCTCGGCTAGAGATTGTTTGATGTAACACAGATACTATCAGCGGTTGTACTCTAACAACATGCTTAATGTAATGTAATGTAATGTAATGCTACGTCGGGAAATAATATACAACAATTGTACACTTGGGTCTTGTTCACTGCCGTTTCTCTCAATCAATTCAGTTGATGTATTGTTGTTCTTTGTTGCTCTAATACGTTACATGAACCTTCTCTGATACTCACCGATTTTATGGTCATTATCACAATCTCTTCATGTTTACCATCAATACAAAATGAGCTTCTATCGAGTTTTGCTGCAACTTTTCGAATAACAAATCTTGACACATCCTCCATTTATATGCGCAGACATTCATACAATCGTTAGACAATTTGTATTTATGTTTGGAGCCAGTAATTGTCGGGAAAACCTTTCTTTACGCTTTTAAAAAAAAAAAAAAAAAAAAAAAAAAAAAAAAAACTCCATAAGGTTCTGAATTTGAAGGATAGTTTATATGAGCTTATTTTCTTTTGTAGTGCTTTAGTTTAGTTTAGTTTAGTCTAATTTAGTTTAGTTTAGTTTAGTCTTTAGTTTAATTTAGTATAGTTTTTAGTTTAGTTTTCAGTTTAGTTTAGTTTAGTTTAGTTTAGTTTAGTTTAGTTTAGTTTAGTTTAGTTTAGTTTTTAGTTTAATTTAGTTTTGTAGAAATATCATCTTCACCGCACAACGGACAGCTCCTTAATGCTTAGATCTCCTCCGCACGTTCCTCAAGATGAACAACGCCCGGCACACACTAAAAGATGGCTTCAGCTCAGGTACTCGACCTCCCAGCACAGGCGGAGACTTTTTCCTCCAAATCTTCTTAGTCGCCTCTTACAACACGCTAGGCACTTGACAGTGTCTCTATTCTTGTATCCCCTCATCATGGTCAGGGCCACAGTATCCACTTGGACTATATTATAAAGCATTAATCACATTACTTGTTCTCATGTTATATTTTACCGGTCACCAAGTTCAGAATACTCAGATAAGGATAAATGAGAGTTGTTGGAATATAGGAAAATGAGTTAATCTATTTCCTGTGCTGGGTTATAATGTTATAATAAGAAACAGATCAAATAGTTTCGAAAAGTAGCACGACCACTACCAGACAGCTTAATTCAGAAAGCTTTAACACTTAAGAGAAGAGACATTCGGATAAGTAAAGCAGACAAGTAAAGGTTCCCGCCACGTCTTATTAGGCGTGTGAGTAATATGGTTGTGACCATATTCTTCTATGACCACGGCATATTTGTGACTGATGTGGTCGATATACACAAGTGCCTTCCGTACTTGCCAGAAAAATCTCTGGTACCCATTTTTAGAGGCTGGGTGAACTGCGGAGCCTTGCCTGCCCGAAATAAACGCCATTTCTTGAGACCGATCATTCTGATCAGAAAGCGAGCACACTAACCACGCAACCATCGAGACTCCTCAATCAGACATCAAAATGATTGGAGACCAGAAAAATGTAGTTTTACAAAGAACACATTGGGAAGCTCAAAGGAGTATCGAGGATGTTCTAAAACAGGCCAAAGCAAAAAAGAATGCGTGTTGCCGAGGGAAAGAGTTATCATTGTTAGGTCATGTCACAAATAAGACATTTCTTAAATATTTCGTGATAACAGAATAAACATAAGGCAAGAGAGAATAGAGGGAAACAGGGAGAACGGTCATCGTCATCAAGTGCAATGTCTACTGGTGTAAGTAGTCATGTCTCTGCATAACTGTCTATCTTTAGAGTTGACTGCCAATTCTCCCGTTGACATTCTACCAGACCAAAGAGAAAATATACCTCATAGTTCAAGAGATTTGTTAGACGGGAAGTCAACAACAGAACTGATTATCAGCTGCAGAGATAAGAAGTTGTAGAGAGAGACATGATCACCTACGACAGCAGGTGGAGTGCTTGATGACAAAAAAGATCACTTTTTAAAATTATTGCTTACAACTGCTTATCGGAGCTTTCCACTTCGGTCCACCACCTCTTGTTTTGGACAGCAATTATGTCACATTAACAACCTTCTACTTCTCGTGAATGTTCCGCGTACCCTGCAAGACAACCCAATTCAATTCTAATTTTTCCATATGGTCTCCTATTTAAAGTAGATAATCTTTCTCTTCACCCGTTCTACTTATTCCTCTCAACGTTCTGTCTTTCTAATATCACAAACTATCAGTATCTGGGAGCAATCAGATGTTTCTAGCTGCCTGTGCTTCCAGTGTTTTGCTGTAAACTCATGAACAAAGCCGGACACTCATCATCGTTTGATGATACTCGTCCATGTTAGTCTCGGTCTGCCACTGCCTCTTCAACCTTGTATGTTCTCTTCCATGATCACTTTTAGTTAGGCTGCTCGGTCTTTTAAATTGCCCCAAAGGTCGTATTTTTCTTGTTTGAATTGTGTTTAGTAGTTCTCGTTTCATTGTTAGTCTGGATACATCATTACCCCAAAAATGTGAAGCTAGACCGTCGCCATCGATATCTCTAAGCCTCCCTGCTGAAGAGTTTTCCTGAAAACACCCCAATACGTGTGACGTCTCGAGCTATAGACGGCTGACCTCATTTTACCCACAACCGTCCCTGTTCGCAATGCTGAAAACGTCACAAATATTGGTCGGTCTCTCCTCAGCGGTCAGGCTGGCTAGACACCACACGGGGACTCTAACACTATATTCCCTAATCGTCACACCTGAGGCGTGGAGTTTTGTTCTTCTTTATATACGAAACCAACAATAGAAATGTTCTGAAAGAAGCCAAACCAAAAAGAGAGCTAATATCCAATATTAGGAAGAAACAATCATCATTTTTTGACCATGTAATGAGAAGAGAAAAACTGGAATATATTGTAACAACTGGAAAAATTGAGGGACGAAGAGATAGAGGGAAGCAAAGAGAAAAAAATACCAGACAGCTTAAGAGAATGGCTTGGCAGAAGGTCAACAACAGAAATGATAAATAACTGTCGAGATCGAAAGTTGTGGAGAGACATGATCACCTACGCAAGCAGGCCCGGTACTTGATGATGATGATGACTATGATGATGATGATACGAAAACATTGATAACAAAATAGTTTCAAATTACATTTTTTAAAATGCAGGATACTCTTGCGTTAGAAAAATATGGACGGCCGTCAGTTATAGAGATAACATTACATCCTTAAACTGACAGACGTCTGCCAGTAGTAGTAGCTGTGGCTGTGAACCCACCCCAAAAGTGGAATAACATGCACCGAAAGACAATAGATTTGGCACCGACTTTGCACGAAACATGCACCAAAACCGTGCAAAAAAAAAAAAAAAAATTTTTTTCGAATTCGTTTTTTTTTTCGAACTTCAATATTTTTTGGGGGAAATTTTTTTTGGGGGTTCGTCAGTTTGTCGAACGGTCTACAGTGTCTGAGAGATTAACGCAGGTAAATTCAAAAGAGACTCGCTGCTAATCGGCTTATCGAGCGTGTGGCTCTCGCTGTGTGTTAGATGACAATATTTTGTGAAAGAGTATTTTAAAAGAGTATATTTGTGAAAGTAAAAATTCAGAATTATTTTAAAAATATGTATTTGTGAAAGTAAAAAACTCAGAATTATTAAAAATAAAAATAAAAAAATAAAAAAAAAACAGTCTCCCTTCAGGATTCGAACACGAGGTACTGTACGTGACAGGCCAGGCGACATGTAAAAAAAATGCTGACAAGCAATGACAATGAAGGTTAGTTTGTCGAACGGTCTACTGTGTCTGAGAGATTAACGCAGGTAAATTCAAAAGATCGCGGCGTCACTTATGTTAAAAATAATATAAGTGGTCGTGTGTGTTATCGCTACCAACATCATCATGTGTCGTGTAAGGTGTGCTAATATTAAATAGTGACGCTCGCTCTTTCTCATTCAATGTAAAGCAAAACAAAATTCTATATTTCACAACTTTATGAATACATCATATATATATTACTGTCCGGTTGTTGATAATTTTAAGCGTCTGGGTTTCCTCCCTCCTGTTTTGGTGGTACTGTTTGTTAAATGTCTATCAAACACGGGTGCATAGGAAGTTTCATTAGCCTTCAAAACACAACCGCCCTCCATTTTGACAAAACCTTGATCAAAGCTGGAATAGGTAATCGGTGACTTTGCTGAAACATCCTGGGCATCCATACTGGCTGCCGGAGCTGTCGTCTGATTAACAAGAGTGAGGTCCCCTTGGTTAACAAAAAAGGGCGTGTAGTTGATGTTAGCATAAGCGTTTTCGAGACTGCCTTAACGCCATCTTTAGACAATGGAACTACCCCCTCTGCCTTCATGTCCTATCATCATCTTGTGCCACCCTCAACACCATCACCCCTTCATGTCCTATCATCATCAAGCCACACAAAGTATCAACCCCTTCATGGCCTATCATCATCATGTGCCACCCTCAACATCAACCTTCATATCCCATCATCATCTTGTGCCCTACCATTAAATAGTGACTCTCTCTCTCTCTCTCTCTCTATCTATCTATCGCATATCCAAGCTAACTCAAGTCAAATAAAAATCATCACCAAGCCACACAAATTGACACATCATCATCATGTGCCACCCTCAACACTATCATCATCATGTGCCACCCTCAACATCCCCCTTCCTATCATCATCATGTGCCACCCTCAACACTATCATCATGTACCACCCTCAACACTATCATCATGTGCCACCCTCAACATCCCCCTTCCTATCATCATCATGTGCCACCCTCTCTCTCTCTCTCTCTATCGCATATCCAAGCTAACTCAAGTCAAATAAAAATCATCACCAAGCCACACAAATTGACACATCATCATCATGTGCCACCCTCAACACTATCATCATCATCATCCACCCTCATCATCATCACCCCTTCCTATCATCATCATGTGCCACCCTCAACACTATCATCATGTACCACCCTCAACACTATCATCATGTGCCACCCTCAACATCCCCCTTCCTATCATCATCATGTGCCACCCTCAACACTATCATCATCATGCGCCACCCTCAACACCAGCCCTTCATGTCCTATCATCATGTGCCACCCTCAACACCATCATCAAACCTTCATGTCCTATCATCATCATGTGTCACCCTCAACATCAAACCTTCCGGCTTGGACGGAGGAACTGTTTTCCATCAGTCGAGTAAATGAAACAAACACCGTTACATATGTGTTGAAAGACGATAAGGGCGATGAGATAGAGGGGTCATTCTACACACCGAAAATTCAAAAAGTTGGAGACAAACTCATCATCCCTGCATGTCCTATCATCAAGCCACACAAAGTATCAACCAGCGAAATTCTCTCTCTCTCTCTCTCTCTCTCTCTCTCTCTCTCGCTCTGTCTCTCTCACATTCATGATAAACCAAAACAAAATAGGTTCATATTAAAAAAGTCGACCTAAAACCGTAAAATATTCCACTACAACACAGACCGCTAGACTGAACAGTACTATGAAAATAAACGTCCGTGAATCAAGCGCGCTTATAACACGAAGTCTCACATCCGACTAGTTTAAATATAATCTGGTAAATAAAAGTTAGGAGGCAAGGGCAGAAACTTAGGAGGTAAGGGCAGAAACCAAAGAGGCAAGGTCAGAAAACAAGGAGGGAAGGTCAGAAATCTAAGAGGCAAGGGCAGAAACCTAGGAGACAAGGGCAGAAACCTAGGAAACAAGGGCAGAAACCTAGGAGGCGAGGGCAGAAACCAAAGAGGCAAGGTCAGAAACCAAGGAGGGAAGGTCAGAAAACTAGGAAGCAAAGGTTGAAAACAAGGAGGGAAGGTCAGAAACCTAGGAGACATGGACAGAAAACTAGGAAGCAAAGGCTGAAAACAAGGAGGGGAGGTCAGAAATCTAGGAAGCTGTGTTAGAAAACAACGAGGGAAGGTCAGAAACCTAGGAGGCATGGTCAGAAATCTAGGAAGCTGTGTTAGAAAACAAGGAGGCGAGGGCAGAAACCTAGAAGACAAGGGCAGAAACCTAGGAGACAAGGGCAGAAACCTAGGATGCGAGGGCAGAAACCAAAGAGGCAAGGTCAGAAAACAAGGAGGGAAGGTCAGAAACCTAGGAGGCAAGGGCAGAAACCTAAGAGGCAAGGTCAGAAACCTAGGAGGCGAGGGCAGAAACCAAGGATGGAAGGTCAGAAATCTAGGAAGCTGTGTCAGAAAACAAGGAGGGAAGGTCAGAAATCTAAGAGGCAAGGGCAGAAACCTAGGAGACAAGGGCAGAAAACAAGGAGGGAAGGTCAGAAACCTAGGAGGGAAGGTCAGAAAACTAGGAAGCAAAGGCTGAAAACAAAGAGGGAAGGTCAGAAACCTAGGAGGCAAGGTCAGAAACCTAGGAGGCGAGGTCAGAAACCTAGGAGGCAAGGGCAGAAAACTAGGAAGCAAAGGCTGAAAACAAGGAGGGAAGGTCAGAAATCTAGGAAGCTGTGTTAGAAAACAAGGAGGCGAGGTCAGAAACCTAGGAGGTAAGGGCAGAAAACTAGGAAGCAAAGGCTGAAAACAAGGATGGAAGGTCAGAAATCTAGGAAGCTGTGTTAGAAAACAAGGAGGGAAGGTCAGAAAGGACATGCTCACCTATCGGAACTTTTGTCCCTCATATGCTATTTCAAAAGTTGTCTTCGTCAATTTAGGGAAGGTCAGAAACCTAGAAGGCAAGGGCAGACACCTAGGAGACATGGACAGAAAACTAGGAAGCAAAGGCTGAAAACAATGAGGGAAGGTCAGAAACCTAGGAGGCAAGGTCAGAAACCTAGGAGGCGAGGTCAGAAACCTAGGAGGCAAGGTGAGAAAACAAGGAGGGAAGGTCAGAAATCTAAGAGGCGAGGGCAGAAACCAAAGAGGCAAGGTCAGAAAACAAGGAGGCGAGAGCAGAAACCAAAGAGGCAAGGTCAGAACAGACACAGTTGACCGTTCGACAAACTAACCTTCAATGTCATTGCTTGTCAGCATTTTTTTTACATGTCGCCTGGCCTGTCACGTACAGTACCTCGTGTTCGAATCCTGAAGGGAGACTGTTTTTTTTTATATTTTTTTTTTAATTATTTTTAATAATTCTGAGTTTTTTACTTTCACAAATACATATTTTTTAAATAATTCTGAATTTTTACTTTCACAAATATACTCTTTTAAAATACTCTTTCACAAATATTTTCATCTAACACACAGCGAGAGCCGCACGCTCGATAAGCCGATTAGCAGCGAGTCTCTTTTGAATTTACCTGCGTTAATCTCTCAGACACTGTAGACCGTTCGACAAACTGACGAACCCCCAAAAAAAATTTCCCCCAAAAAATATTGAAGTTCGAAAAAAAAAACGAATTCGAAAAAAAATTTTTTTTTTTTTTTTTTTTGCACGGTTTTGGTGCATGTTTCGTGCAAAGTCGGTGCCAAATACATTGTCTGTCGGTGCATGTTATTCCACTTTTGGGGTGGGTTCACAGCCACAACTACTACTCATGATCACCTACGCAAGCAGGCCCGGTACTTGATGATGATGATGATGACGATGATGATGATGATGATACGAAAACATTGGTAACAAAATAGTTTCAAATTACATTTTTAAAAATGCAGGATATTCTTGCGTTAGAAAAATATGGACGGCCGTCAGTTATAGAGATAACATTACATCCTTAAACTGACAGACGTCTGCCGGTGCCAGACGTGGTGTTAAGGATAAGTTTTCCAATCTATTCCCTTTGGCGTGAGCGAGATATAACCTCTGACAGCTTTAACCATATCGGACAAATATTTCTTACTAACAAGATAAGGAGGAGACAGCGAGGATATTTTTAAGAGAGAGGGGATAAGGAGAAATAGAAAAAAAAATAAAAAAAAATTTTAACTTTTAAAGCTTTACATGATTAAGGAGTATTTAAATGGTTATTGAGTTATTGAGTTAATTGCGGGTCATCATTATTGCACTCCGAACATGTTCATAGGTGCTCAGATCCCTCCTCAGCAATTTCCGCTGTGTGCAGCGACTAACGACTCCAGTTCTGTGTTAGTTGATAAGTCTTCTTTACACGCCCACTAAGTTTCTCATTTCTGGCTGTGCCCATCTTAACTTCCACCTCTTTCATCCGAAGAAGTGACGTGGATTTGTGTTTGTCGAAGTCATGTGCTCTTCCCATATCTCGGAGGGCATTGATGATGTCCACCAGATCCATTGGTTGACTGTCCTCAACGACAGCGCAGCTAGCCAACCTATCCGCTCTTTCATTTCCCCGTACTCCCGCATGTCCAGGGACATAGACAAATGTGACCTTACGTATTTTTCACTTCTGCAATGACTCTAACCATTGCATGCGTACCGAGCCCGCCTTCACTTTTTTTATCATGCTCATCGAATCACTCAGTATACAGGCGTGGATGTAGTCTTGTGACTCTAACCATTTGAATGCCTTAGTCACTGCCATCACCTCCATTGTCATGCTACTCGTATGACGTATGCACCATTGTCTTATTTGACCATTCTGCCTGCCGAACGTGCTGTAAATGCCCATGCATTCTTTGGTGTAGATGACTGCATCTTTCTCATCGGTGTTATCACAGATGAGACCATTGGCCTCCGCATTAACCACGACCAGTCGCATTTAAAGGTTTATCTGAAATAAAGACTTAATGCGTCATGTTATTTATGTGCCATGCAATCGCATACACTATCATCATTGAGTGCCGTCTCCGCATCTATGATTGGCTACCATGGAGCGCCACTCCACTCTGTCTCTTGCTTTGATGGTGCAAATTGTCATACGCTGACTTGTCCATCTTTTGATGTTACTCGTCCATGTTAGTCTTGGTCTGCCTCTGCCTCTTTTACCTTGTATTTTCCCTTCTAATATTACTTTTATTAGACTGTTGTGTCTTTTAACATGACCCAAAAATTTCATTTGTCTTGCTGTAATTGTGTTTAATAGTTTTTTTTTCATTTTTAGTTGTTTTAAAACTTCCTCGTTTGTTTTCTTTTCTTTCCATCAAATTCTACATATTCTTCTATAAATCCATATTTCAAAGGCTTCAATTTTCTGTTCTGTTTTCTGGTCTAATGTCCATGTTTCTGCACCATTCAGGAATATTGAGAAGATGTAACATTTTGCTATTCTTAGTTTTAGCCCTGGTGTTATTTGTTTTGATATTCTTATGTTCTTTATGGCATTAAAATTACTTTTTGCCATTCCTATTCTTTTTGTTTATTTCAGTTGTACATTTTCCATCACTGGTTATATATAGTATGTCCAAGGTAGTTGTAGTTCTGAACTGTCTCCAGGTCTATTCCTTCAATTTTGATATCCATTTGTGGGTTTTGAGTATTTCCTTTGTTTATGATCATAGTTCTAGTCTTTTTTGATATTCATATCTAGTCCATATTTTTTGCTTGTCATGTTTATTTCATTAAGTAATTGTTGTAGATCTTTAGGAATTTCTGCTAGTAGTACAGTATCATCAGCATATCTTAGGTTATTGATTATCTTCCCATTAATGTTTAGGCCATGCATCTAAGTGATGTTTTTAAAGATTTGCTCAGTGTATAGATTGAACAAGCTTGGTGATAGGATGCATCCTTTTCTTACTCCTATTTTTATATCAGTGGGTGTAGAGTTCTCCTTGTTATATTTTATTATTTTATTATATCTTTTAGGCAGTCATACATTATATCACCACACATTAGACTCAAATTATTGAGCTTTACTACTGAAATATAAATGCCCCCTTTTATTTAAAATCTAGATAAATTTAGTATTTAATGTTAACTTTTAAAACTGAAAAATGCATGAAATGAATACTATTAATGAAATGCCTGACACATTTGTGTTTCTTATTTTAACAGAGTGAGAGTCCTTGTTACTTTTGTTTAATATGTACAGTTTGTTTGTTATACCTAATGAAGGCTTTTGCCGAAACGTTGTAGCTTGCCTTGTCTTTATGTTAGTTTAGCTGCTCTAAACCATTTTATGTTTATTTTCCCTGTTACTTATAGTGACGTTTAAATAGGAAAATGTTTCTAATTTCCCTTATTTTTCGAACATCGACACATTTATGGGTAATGCTGTCAGAATTACGCCAGTCCGTCTTGATTTCTTAAAGAAAAAAAAACACTAGTACCCATTTTCTGAAGTGAGTAAACCCCCAAACTGTTTCGGTCTGGAAAAAAAGAAAAGTTCGCAAAACATGAACCTGACCGTCGTGGTGAGCAAACGAGCGAGCTAACCACTCTACCATAAAACTTATTGTGGAAGTTGTACAAAGTATTAATCTTCTTGGTAATAAGCCACTTCATTTGAAAGTGATGATGCCAGTGCTTGACCTCGCCAAACCACTCTGTAAACTTGCCACAAACGTAATGTCAAAGTTGAATAAAGTATTAAACTTCATCGTAATAAGTCCAATATTATTATAATTTCCAATATTAGGAAAAATCTAGTATCATTTTGTGGCCATATGATGAAAAGGGAACAGTTGGAATATATTGTGACAACTGGGAAAATTCAGAGACGAGGAGATAGATGAAAGCAAAAAGAAAATATACCAGACAGCATACAAAATGGCTTGACAAAAGGTCAACAGAAATGACAAATAACTGCCGAGAACGAAAGCTATGTTGAGACATGATCACCTACGAGAGCAGGCTTGGTACTTGATGATGATAATGATAATAATAAGTCACATCAGTTAGAAGTGATGAGGCCTGTGATTTACCTCGTAGTTATTACCTTCCCTATTGTTGTTCGCAAGATATTCATTTTTTTTTTTAGCTGGCTGTATTGTCAAGCTGGGACAGAATCCACATTCGCTATATCGTGAAAACAGCGTGCTAACGACTACGCTACCGACGGTAAACTATTAACCCTACAAATAAATAAAATGCTACAGGAATGTCTTGAACATATTGACAATAAACATAAGTAATAAAATAGAGCAAATAAATAGCAAACCAACAGCAGTGCGTGCCCGTGTGCGAAACACCAACCTTACCGTTTTCGCATCAACATTCTTTGGAAATGAGCAGGAAAAATATAACAAAAAAAGCTCTTTTCAATTTTTTTTTATTTTTAGCGATCCATTTATACTTATCTCAAACAAGTCTTGCCTTTGAACAGCCTTTCATCATCAGCAAGGTAGTATGAAAGTGTTACGGGAAAAGAACACGATAGCCCCTGTCTAAGGCGAAGTTAAAAATGTGCACTTTAGACAGTGCATGAGTTAGTGACCTTTTTCTGAATTTGAGAATAGAATAGGGTGTTGTTTAACTTCATCGAAACGTCCAGTGATGGCGATCGCTTCGGCAGATTGATATAAACTGTTTCCAAAGAATTGACTCTATATACGTGAAATTTATGAAAGGAGTACAATGATTTTTATTATTTCTCAAGTTATTTTGTTGCTGTTGAAAGTCAATCTGGACACAGGAAGAATGGGATGATTGAAATTGCAGACAGAAAGTGTGTAAGCTGTAAAGTGCAGGGACTATTATCATTTGTACTTTTCTCCGCCGGTAGAAAGGTTTGAATGCCTTATGTATCTGGGCTGAGTGCCGTGATGTCGAATCTCTTAATTTAATCAGTGATAAATAAGTTTCTTTTCTACTTATTTTTCTATAGTTATATTTAGTTTAGTTTAGTTTAGTTTAGTTTAGTTTAGTTTAGTTTAGCTTAGTTTAGTTTAGTTAGCTAGTTACATAGTTAATAAGTTAGTTAGCTAGTTAGTTAGCTAGTTAGATAGTTAAAAGATTGTCCACTGGAATCAGTTCAGAAATTCATGTATCTTGGATCCACAATTTCGCAAACCACTTCTCTTGAGGATGAAATAAACAGCCGAATTGTTAAGGCAGCTACGACTTTCGGCAAACTCACAGAAAGGGCCTGGAACAACACGAAACTAACACTGAAGACTAAACTCTTAATATATCAAACTCGTGTGCTTAGCACACTATTATATGGATCCGAAACCTGGACAACATATTCAAATCACGAAAAAAGACTAAATGTCTTCCACATGCGATGTCTCCGCAGAATAATGCATATCAAAGGGCAGGACAAAATAACCAACTTAACTGTCCTGCAACGTGCTAAGACCCCAACAATCATGTCGATGCTCAGAAGTCGAAGACTACGATGTATGGGGCACGTCCAGCGAATGGAAGAAAAACACATCCCCAGGCAAATACTATATGGTGAACTAATAGACGGAAAAAGACAAATCAGCAGACCTAATCTCATCGTCATCATCATTGAGTGCCATCTCCGTAACGAAGGTTGGATACCATGGAGCGCAATTTTGCTCTGTCTCTTACTTTGATGGTGCAGGTTGTCATAGGCTGATTTGTCCATCTTTTGTTGTTACTCGTCCATGTTAGTCTTGGTCTGCCTCTGCCTCTTTTACCTTGTATTTTCCCCTCCAGGATTGCTTTTAGTAGGCTGTTGTGTCTTTTAACTGGACAAAAAATCGCATTTCCCTTGTTTGAATTGTGGTAAGTAGTTCTCTTTTCATTTTTAGTTGTTTTAAAACTTCGTCGTTTGTTTTCTTTTCCTTCCATCCAATTCTACTTATTCTTCTATATATCCACATTTCAAAGGCTTCAATTCTCTGTTCTGTTTTCTTGTTTAATGTCCATGTTTCTGCACCATTCAGGAATATTGAGAAGATGTAACATTTTGCTATTCTTAGTTTTAGCCCTGGTGTTATTTGTTTTGATATTCTTATGTTCTTTATGGCATTAAAATTACTTTTTGCAATTCCTATTCTTTTTGTGTATTTCAGTTGTACATTTTCTATCACTGGTTATAGTATGTCCAAGGTAGTTGTAGTTCTGAACTGTCTCCAGGTCTATTCCTTCAATTTTGATATCCATTTGTGGGTTTTGAGTATTTCCTTTGTTTATGATCATAGTTCTAGTCTTTTTTTATATTCATATCTAGTCCATATTTTTTGCTTATCATGTTTATTTCATTAAGTAATTGTTGTAGATCTTTAGGATTTTCTGCTAGTAGTACAATATCATCAGCATACCTTAGGTTATTGATTATCTTTCCATTAATTTGTAGGCCTGGCATCTCTATGATGTTTTTACAAATTTGCTCAGTGTATAGATTGAACAAGCTTGGTGATAGGATGCATCCCTGTCTTACTCATCTTTTTATATCAATGGGTGTAGAGTTCTCTTTGTTATATTTTATTATTGCTATTTGTTCCCAGTATAGATTACATATTAGTCGTATATCCATGTCATCTAGATGTATCTCTTGTAGGCATTCTATAAGTTGTTTGTGGTGTAAAAAAAGTACCCCCCCGTCACGCCAAGTGGCGTATAGGGAAATATGGTGTTAGTGACCCTATATTTTACAGACCTTCAGCACATGATTTTTGGGGTAATGTGGTCGGTATTACGCCCGTGCTGCTTTTACTTTCCCAGAAAAAATCCGGTACCCATTTAAGGCTGGGTGAACCCGGAGCCGTCGGTTGGGATCGAACCCTACCCCTTGTCCGTAGTAGTCCAGTTCACTAACCACTGAGCTATCGCGGCTCCTACTAATTTTTAGGGAATTAGTAAAACCCAGGTGTCCTCGCCAGGGTACGAACCCCGGCTGTTGCCGTGGTAAGCCAACCGCCTATCGATTGCGCTAACCGGACACCCTTGTTTGTGGTGTACTCTATCAAAAGCTTTGGTGTAGTCTATGAAGCAGGCATATATAGGTTTGTTTACTTCTGTGTACTTTTCGATTAATGTTCTCATGCAGAATATGGCTTTTTTTGCCCCGCTATTTTCCCTAAATCCAAATTGCTGCTCATCTAATTCAGTATTGATTTTATTCTGAATCCTTCCTTGTATAACTTTTAGCAAGATTTTTGTAACATGGCTCATTAGGCTTATTGTTCTAAAGTCACTGCATTCAACTGTACCTTTCCTTTTAGGCAATACAATGAAAGTTGATGTTTTCAGTTCATTTGGTATGTATCCTGTGAGGTATATGTCGTTTCATGAGTCTGTAATCATTTCAATGCCATCATTTTTTGGTGCTTGTATCATCTCCATCTGTATGCTGTCAGGTCCTGCTGCTTTTTTCTTTTTCATTATTTTTATAGCTTTTTCCACCTCAGATTTTAAGATTTTATAGTCTGATGTACATTTTATAACTGGTTTCTTGCCCCTTTGATCATGAAATAGTTCTGTTATATTTACCTGTTACCTGCCATCTATCTATAATATCTTTATTGTCTGTTAGCATTTTTCCTTTTTTGTCTGCAATGCATCCACCTTCTGTGGCTTTTTTATTTTTATTAGTCATTCTCATTATTTCTGTGTGCATTCATCTTAAGTCTTGTTTGCTTTCCATAGTTTCTATTTCTATACATTCAAAACTGGGGACTTCCGTTTCTAAGATGGTGGATCTAGTCCACGTTCTCTCGATCGCTGAGAAAAAGTGCATTCGATGTCTGAATAATTTCGGTTCTCCATCGCACTCCTATGCGTTAAAGTCAAGATAATGATCTACTTATTGCATCTGCGCTGATAAAACAATGTCGTACGCCGGCAATATTCCATTTTCGACAAATCAAGTGTTGTGAATGCGACCTTCTATCGTCTACGCTTGTGCTGCGCTTTACGTCACAATAGTGCTGTTCATGACCGTTGTTGGATTTGCTTGACGCAAGTTATTTACATGTTACTTATTAATGTGAAATGCATCGTCAGCCGCAGTTTTATCTCTTTAGAGAATTGCACCGTGTTCTGTTCGTCGTAGGCTACATTCACTAGAGTAATCAGGATTCTAAAGGGCGCGTCATTGCGTCCGACATTGTTATGTGTGCTACGTCATCGTAACGGCTCATCGTAAATCCCTAGACCGGCTTTACGCTAATCTTACGGTCTGTTGTTTGATGTGCGACGGGGATAATCTGACGACTAACTGTGTACTTATATGTTCGAAATTGGAGTCAACAACGATGGCCTAACATCATCAAGCGCTATATATTTTTAAAGAAATTTTTTGTATTATTGCTATATCGAATTGTTTTGCTTTTTGTAGCTCTCTTTTTATGAGTATTCCTACCCCCCTTTGATGTTCTGTTGTGTTTCCTGAATATATAAATGTATATTTTTCGTCCTCTATGTACCCACATTCTTTCCATCTTGTCTCTGATATGCCTAAGATATCTATATTTATTCGTTCTGCTTCTTGAATCAGATTTTCCAATTTCCCTTCTTGATATAGAGTCCTAACATTCCAAGTACTTATTTTAAGATCTTTTCTCCGACATAAGTTCGAATTCCTCTCCATGGCTTCCTCTGGACTAGTTCGTGATGAGGCTCCAATCTCTTTCACGGTGGTCAGCCACATTCGTCTTTCGTGTCCTGAACATGCCTCTTGTGTACCACACACTTTGCTGTTTGCGCTTTCTAGACCGTTGGTCATTTCTTACTCTTCCGCCCCATCTACTGTTGCAGACTTTGTACAATTCGGAATGGAGATTTCCGTCTGCCTGAAATAACAGTGAAAAACAATGACCTATCACCGATAGGTCAATCTCGAATGAAAGGAAGATAAATAAGACCTAAACTACGATATAGAAATATCCATAAATCATCTCTGATTGACTTCTCCATCTGTGAAAATGACTGAGAACATCTGGCAAGTGATCGCACATCATGGAGAGCATGTATAATGAATGGTATAACATCATTTGATACTGTGTTAAGGCAACACTTATAAGAGAAAAGACTCATGAAAAAGGATGGAAAACCCTGTGGATCAGTGGGCCTGAATTGTTAATTCTGTGGCCGTGTGTCAAACATTGGTAGAATTAGCCACGAGAGAAGCTGTTCGACAAAAACAAAACCTAAAAAAAAAATACACAATAGCCTCCACTAGACCGTCTGACAAGGCGAAAAGGACCATAAATAGTTAGTTAATTAGATAGATAGTTAATTAGTTAGCTAGTTAAATAATTAGTTAGCTAGTTATTTAGTTAGATAGTTAACTAGTTAGATAGTTAGTTTGCTAGTTAGATAGGACTATTAAAGACAAGAGGTCGGGTTTGATCCTGATCGACGGCTTCCAGGTTTACTCAGCCTTAAATGTGTATCGGACTTTTTTTTCTGGGGAAAAAAACGGCTTGGCGTTATGCTGACTTACGAAAATAGTGTTCCCTAAAGATTTATAAAAAGATGTGCACTTACAGATTCTCTATGCAACGCGTGACATGGCGGGGCTCTTTTCTTTCTTTTTTTTTTTTAAAGGCGTTTGGGGACTGTGGTCAATATGTTTGAACAAACCAAAGCAACATATTGTGAATGTTATGGTCTGATAACACGATAGACGCCCCAAATATATTCTGTGGTACACATTTTCAAAGCACAAGTGAACTCCGAACCGCGTCGATCTCGGGGTAAAAAAAAATCGTCACAACTGAGAAACGAACTCCGTTTCTGTAGAAACTCGCACTAGCGAGTGCACTAACCACTCAGCCACAGTATCAACGCTCCGATATAGGGTCTACCTAAAATATTTTCATCTTCGTTCAAAGATTAGTTGATTTCTTTCTCAATCCTTCTATCTTTACTTACTCTTTCTTACTTTTTTTATTTTCTTTTGTTCATTTTCTCCTTCTTTGATCTTAATATTTACACACAAATACAGCTGGATGATTCGAGAAGCCGTCGACGAAGATGGACCCCTAACTCTCATCCTCTATTGACCAGTTCATTGGCCACTACTCTAGCTCGACTTCTATCTTTTTCAACACTTCGTATAAACTATCTACATCATGTAAAAGACTCCTACATATTACAACGCATAGTATAAACTACCTACATCATGGTAAAAGACGCTTACATATTCCAACGCCTCGAATTAAAAACTATCTATGTCGTAGTAATATACTCTTACATATTCCAACGCATCGTATAAAACTCTTACATATTCCCAAAGCATCGTATAAAAGACTCTTACATATTCCAACGCATAGTATAAACTACCTACATCATGGTAAAAGACGCTTACATATTCCAACGCCTCGAATTAAAAACTATCTACGTCGTAGTAATATACTCTTACATATTCCCAAAGCATCGTATAAAAGACTCTTACATATTCCAAAGCATCGTGTAAACTTCCTACATGGTAGAACTAATCTCTTAAATATTCCAAAGCATCGTGTAAACTTCCTACATGGTAGAACTAAACTCTTACATATTCCAATGCTCCGTGTAAACTTCCTACATGGTAGAACTAAACTCTTACATATTCCAAAGCATCGTGTAAACTTCCTACATGGTAGAACTAAACTCTTACATATTCCAAAGCATCGTGTAAACTTCCTACATGGTAGAACTATACTCTTACATATTCCAAAGCATCGTGTAAACTTCCTACATGGTAGAACTATACTCTTACATATTCCAATGCTTCGTGTAAACTTCCTACATGGTAGAACTAAACTCTTACATATTCCAATGCTCCGTGTAAACTTCCTACATGGTAGAACTAAACTCTTACATATTCCAACGCTTAGTGTAAAATTCCTACATCGTAGTGCTATGTATCCGGTCTCCACATCAACACCATAATCTGGTTTACATTTTCATGCTAGCAAGATTTATTTGCCCCAGGATTCCATTACATGCCTTTCGTCAGTTCTTGTCATGACCCTTAGTTGTGGCAAATCCCCTTGATGCTTGCTAATAATCAACACTTAACTTCGAGTTTCATTTTTTCCAAATGAGTTATTTAATGCACCGAGGGCTGGGAACCGTCTGTTTACCTGGAGAACCAAGTATCTTGTTTTGTCTGCTTTCACAGGTACCTGGAGGGCAATGATTCTCAAATATTTGATGATCACCGTCTCCTTCGCTTCATAAAAATTGTCATCACAGGTGATCTGTATTAAAATATTACTTGAGATGATGGTTATGGTTATGATTATGGTTATGATTAGTCGAAGGCTCCGGTATCACTGCAAACGATTTAAAATCCATAATTGCTCAACCGCCTGTGTCTGTGGAATCATCCGAATTAAAACGCATCTCATTGAAGGATCCAAACAAAGGAAGGCTTTGTAGTCCCCGCCAAAGCAGCTACGGCACACGCCAAAAGACATAAGGCCAAGGGGCACCGAAAATGAACGCAGCTGAGCTGTCTTTCTTCAAACGATATCCTAATTCTACGTAAGCAATCGGGATATCGAAACACGAATCGGATGAAAAACACAGCTCACGGTGTGCACAGAGCACTAAACTCAGTAGCTCTTGAAGCAAGCTGGGCTTGGAAAATGAGGAAACTGTAACAAGGAACACTTTCTAGACTGAGCCTCAATGGTTCCTGCTGCCTATCCGCCATATTGACAGGAAGTCCTCACTCAGAGATGATGTGTTTAATTAAATCATCATCAACAACTAATTTGTTTTAGAAAATCTAACTTACAACAAATATATTTCATAAAATCATCCCCACAGGTGATCTGTTTTATAAAGTCATCCTTGTAACTAATCTCGCTCTTATAACCAACTTCCTCACTCATCTTTGTGAGAAAACCAATCGCACAAATTATTTGTTGAATAAAATTTTACCTACAGCTAATTTGTTGCGTAATATTATCATTGTAACTAATCTATTACATAACATCTCCCCCCACAACTAGCATATTTCATAAATATCATCCTCACTGAAGATTTCTTTTATGAAATCTTCTTCGCGGGTAATCTGCGTCTTTATCTATATTTCTAAATTAATTCGCATGCCTAATTTCTATTATAAAATCACCCTCATAACTATTTTTCTTAAAATCATCCTCCCAATCTATTAAGGTTGGATACCTTTCTGGTCATTCTGGTCTGTCTCTTGCTTTGATGGTGCAGGTTGTCAGAGGCTGATTCGTTCATCTTTTGATGTTACTCGTCCATGTTAATCTTGGTCTGTCTCTGCCTCTTTTATCTTGTATTTTCCTCTCCAGGATTACTTTTAGTAGGCTGTTGTGTCTTTTAACATGTCCCAAAAATCGCATTTGTCTTGTTTGAACTGTGTTTAGTAGTTCTCTTTTACTTTTACCCATACTTGCCTATACTTTATTATAAACAATATTACTGCAGCCTAGACCAATGTTCATATGGGTTTCCATGAATTCTCTTCTCCATCTATTCATGGACCTTCCTGACTTTTTCTTTTCCTTTTGGTTTCAAAACAGTGCTTGTCAGGCTCTGATCCAATCCATCTCTATTTACTATCCATAATCTTTTGCTGGAATGACCCTTCATCTGTTCTCCTCCAGATTTCTTTATTTCTGATCTTGTCATCCCATTCAATTTTCAGACATTTCCTCCAACTATTGCTTACAGTCTATGACAATCTGCACCATCAAAGCAAGAGACAGAGTGGAATGGCGCTCCATGGCAGCCAACCTTCGATGCGGAGATAGACAAGTCAGCCTATGACAATCTGCACCATCAAAGCAAGAGACAGAGTGGAATGGCGCTCCATGGCAGCCAACCTTCGATGCGGAGACGGCACTCAATGATGATGATGATTGTTTACAGATGTTGATGTTTGCAAATTGTGTATAATTATATTATTCAACATCCAACATGGATATTTAATACACAGGAACATGATGTGAATGAAAATGACCATAAGAGCTTTGTCGACAAAGAAGAGAGAGTGCTCATATCAAATATACGCTGCTTAGTTCCATAAACCGTTACACTATAAGCCCCTTATGTTTCCTGATTCAGCCACACAACTCACGGAGCTTCACAAATCTGTTACCAGTTAACTCTCTGTACCCCTCCTGCACAACCTGTTTATTTTTTAAATCCCACAAATCTATATACAGTTAATTATTCTGAATTGATTCATAAGTTGCACTATCGAGGTAAAGTAAAAAAAAAAAATGTATAACAACTTCTAATTATTTAACAGAATCTACAAATGGCAAACAGTAATTTCCAAAATAGCACACATACATGTTAAATCCAATTGTTTGTCTCGTTCCTCTGTATGTGTACAACTGTATCAATACTACTGTATAAACATTTATTTAGTTTTGTTTTTCTATTTTCCTTCATAAAACTTAAGCCAAACCAAGTACCACAACGCTTATAACAGCCGAAGATCTGGTCCCAGAAAGAGCAAGTGTAAGATAGAAAATATAGAAGAAATTCACTTGGCGGCACGAGCGACTAGTGGTCTCAGAATGAGCAAGTGTAAAATAGATAGAAAATATAGAAGAAATTCACATTGCGTCACGAGCGACAAGTGGTCTCACAATGAGCAAGTGTAAAATAGATAGAAAATATAGAAGAAATTCACATAGCGGCACGAGCGAATAGTGGTCTCAGAATGAGCAAGTGTAAAATAGATAGAAAATATAGAAGAAATTCACATTGCGTCACGAGCGACAAGTGGTCTCACAATGAGCAAGTGTAAAATAGATAGAAAATATAGAAGAAATTCACATAGCGGCACGAGCGAATAGTGGTCTCAGAATGAGCAAGTGTAAAATAGATAGAAAATATAGAAGAAATTCACATAGCGGCACGAGCGAATAGTGGTCTCAGAATGAGCAAGTGTAAAATATATAGAAAATATAGAAGAAATTCACATAGCGGCACGAGCGACTAGTGGTCTCAGAATGAGCAAGTGTAAAATAGATAGAAAATATAGAAGAAATTCACTTGGCGGCACGAGCGACCAGCACGTTACGCTTGGTCAAGGACAGAATAATTGCGTCTACCCCCAACGCTTTATAATACAACTGGATCAATTATAATGATGGCTGAGAACGAGTCGTTTCTTTCAATGGCTCACCACGGAACGATTTTACTTGTGGAATGTCAAGAATTAATCTGGAATTTGCCTTGTAAGAGAACAGACAGTGCGTGCAGGCGTTTGATTCCAGATTAGAACTTCCAAAGCAGCGCACACACACCACCATCTTGAAGCTCGCAGATGTTGTTAATACTCAGGTCGGGCACATTCATGCTCTCTGGCTCGTCGATTAATTTTTTTAAAGTAAAAAAATGTGGATCAAAGCGTTTCCAAGTCAAAACTCCTTGAAAACATTGAAGTGTGTGATAAGTTGGCAATTCAATGAAAATGGGGGGGAAATTCATATTCTGCTGTCGGAAACTGATGCCTAGGAGATCAATTCTGAGAGCACGCTCGTCTAGATTTTTTTGCATTTCAATGAACTAACCGGTCCTGGTCTTCCTTTCTCAACAAATTTGTCTTTAGTACTCAATCTTTCCTTGTTGTCTAGCTTGCTTATCTTCACAATCAGAAATGGACAAATAACAAAGATAGACAAATAAGAAATATAGATATATATATAGCAATTGTATATAAATAATAAATATAGACAAAAAACAAATACAGACACATGTGAAATATAGATAAATAACAAATATAGACAAATAAGAAATATCGATAAATAGCAATTGTATATAAATAATAAATATAGACAAATAACAAATATAGACAAATAAGAAATATCGATAAATAGCAATTGTATATAAATAATAAATATAGACAAATAACAAATATAGACAAATAAGAAATATCGATAAATAGCAATTGTATATAAATAATAAATATAGACAGATAACAAATATAGGCAAATATCAAATACAGACAAAGGAATCTTCAGGAATCCAGACATCGTTTAGTGCACGTAGTGTTTTTTTTCACCACCTATCTCTATTCTGAACGAGATGCTCGACCTTATTAAATGAGTTGATACCTGCCAACTTCGCTTTTCTTATCAGTTTTTTTTTTTCAGTATTGCTCCAGGTCTTCAACTTGTTCATGAAGTTTCCCTATATAAGAGCCTGTTTTAAAGTTATGTTGTTGTTTCTTCTCAGCAAATGATCGATATATGTTCATCTTCTCTTACTAACTGTAGATGAGATCGTTGGTTGCATGACAATGACGAGTACTAGCCAGTCTATCAACGTGACACTATTGACGAACACAAAAGCCAGTCTATCAACGTGGCACTATTGACGAACACAAAAGCCAGTCTATCAACGTGACACTATTGACGAACACAAAAGCCAGTCTATCAACGTGACACTATTGATGAACTCAAAAGCCAGTCTATCAACGTGACACTATTGGCGAACACAAAAGCCAGTCTATCAACGTGACACTATTGATGAACTCAAAAGCCAGTCTATCAACGTGACACTATTGACGAACACAAAAGCCAGTCTATCAACGTGATACTATTGATGAACTCAAAAGCCAGTCTATCAACGTGATACTATTGATGAAATCAAAAGCCAGTCTATCAACGTGATCCTATTGATGAACTCAAAAGCCAGTCTATCAACGTGACACTAATAACGAGTGCAAAAAACAGTCTATCAACGTGACACTATTGACGAACACAAAAGCCAGTCTATCAACGTGACACTATTGACTAGCACACAAGGCAGTCTATCAACGTGACACTATTGGCTAGCACACAAGGCAGTGTATCAACGTGATACTATTGACTAGCACACAAGGCAGTCTATCAACGTGACACTAATGACGAGCACAACAACCAGTCTATCAACGTGACACTATTGACAAACACAAAAGCCACTCTATCAACGTGACACTAATGACGAGCACAAAAACCAGTCTATCAACGTGACACTAATGACGAGCACAAAAACCAGTCTATCAACATGGCACTATTGACGAACACAAAAACCAGTCTATCAACATGGCACTATTGACGAACACAAAAACCACTCTATCAACGTGATACTATTGGCGAGTACAAAAGCCAGGTACACTTCTTGTATACATTGTTAGATACATCTCTACAGAACCGGATTTCTCTTATCTCTTTATTAATCTTAAATTCATTTCATTTTACGCAGAGCATCCATCTTGGGTTTATGTTTTCTAAAGTGTTTCCTTTTTTAATCAATCTCTTTTGTTGTTTTTCAACTTTCATGTGCATAGTTAAGGATTGATCGTATACATCATGACTCATGGCGAATAGCATGGTTATAGAATGTGCAAGTCGCTCAGCATCAATCCCTTCTTCTCACTACGTCTCCCTCATTATTTTTCCCAACCACCCACAGCACGCATTACAAAGAACAAGGAGTAGGGTTCGATCCCAACCGACGGTTTCCGGGTTCACCCAGCTTTAGATGGGTACCGGATTTTTTTCTGGGAAATTAAAGCGGTGCGAGCGTAATACCGACCACATTACCCCAAAAATCACGTGCCGAAGGTCTGTAAAATGTATGGTTACTAACACCATATTCCCTATACGCCACTTGGCGTGACGAGGGCTCTTTACTTTTTTACTTACAGTATTCATTATTTGTATTTTGTCTTTCGATGTCCTTTTTCCACTCTCGCAGCTATCGTGATAATTGAATGTTAACAACAGTCTGCTGGTATATTGGACGTTTTGCAGCAATAAACTAGAGATGTCAACCTGCTAAACGTGTCAGAGTTTCATCAATTTACTTCATCATAATCATCAGACTACATTGTTTTTTTGTGTTTTGTCCAACATGTGAAAGAAAAACTCAATAATTGAAAAAAGAAAATATTGGTACTATCGAAAATCGAACCTGATTGGCAAATGATCAGTTTAGTTCGATCTCACACTACTACATTTTCAGAACTATTCATTATTACTAGGCCTACTACTATTATAATTACTTTGCGTGTCATTCACAACATCTGCTAATTTTATAATTTGTAAATCTTTAACCACATATCATCATCATCATTATGTGCCATATCGGTTGGCGATCAAGTCCTTCCACAATTTACTGTCCACATTGCAACGTATCAATTTTGTTGTTGACCGCTTTCCATGCCACGACACCCAAGCTATATAGTATCTTCTCTCTTTGTCGTCCGCGATCTCTCTTTTTCCTGTAACCAAGCCATTTGTAACCAAGTATTCTAACTTTCTTCTTCTCACGATGTGCCCGAGAAATGTCCATTGTTTCTTTCTGATGTTTTTAAGAGCTCTCTTTTGTGTAGGCCTATTTGAGAATTTCCTCGTTGGTCTCTTTAGCCGTCCTAACTCTCAATATTCTTTTAAGAAATCCCACATATGTGCCATCTAATCGTATTTTAATTGGTTTGTCTACTGTCTATGATTTGCTTCCATAGGTCAGAAGTGGTATATATAACACCGACGAACTCTCTTTCTTACTTCTATTGCCACAGATTTGTTGCACGAGATGTTCTCATTTTCTGAAATGCCACATATACAGTTTATTAATTACCACATTCGTTTGCTATATCTGCCACTGGTATATATACAACATCTTTAATACATTTACTTCATCTACCATTTTTACAATTGCTACATCGTCCACTGTAACTGTTACTCTATATACGACTTTTATATTTACTACATCTCATATTATAACTACTACATTATTTATTATACCTATGACTTCCATGATTATTACATATTTCTATTACATCTACTACTGCACTGTTGCTTCACTAATTGTTACACTTTTTAGTACAAGACTAATTCGTTTTCTTCTTACTAAATATTTTACATCTACTACTTCCACAAATTACTAAATATTTTACTACATCTACTACTTCCACAAATTACTAAATATTTTACTACATTATTTACTTCAACAAATTATTAAATATTTTAATACATCAACTACGTCCAAAAATTACTAAATATTTTACTACATCTACTACTTCCACAAATTACTAAATATTTTACTACATTATTTACTTCAACAAATTACTAAATATTTTACTACATCTACTACTTCCACAAATTACTAAATATTTTACTACATTATTTACTTCAACAAATTACTAAATATTTTACTACATCTACTACTTCCACAAATTACTAAATATTTTACTACATTATTTACTTCAACAAATTACTAAATATTTTACTACATCTACTACTTCCACAAATTACTAAATATTTTACTACATTATTTACTTCAACAAATTACTAAATATTTTAATACATCAACTACGTCCACAAATTACTAAATATTTTACTACATTATTTACTTCAACAAATTACTAAATATTTTACTACATCTACTACTTCCACAAATTACTAAATATTTTACTACATTATTTACTTCAACAAATTACTAAATATTTTACTACATTATTTACTTCAACAAATTACTAAATATTTTACTACATTATTTACTTCAACAAATTACTAAATATTTTAATACATCAACTACGTCTACAAATTACTAAATATTTTACTACATCTACTATTTCCACAAATTATAACATTTTTTACAACATGTACTACTTTCACAAGTTTCTACATATGTTAATACATCTACTACTTCAAACAAATTATAACACATTTTACTACATCTACTACTTCCACAAATTCTAACATATTTTACTACATCTACTACTTCCACAAATTCTAACATATTTTACTACATCTACTACTTTCACAAACTTCTACATATGTTAATACATCTACTACTTCAAACAAATTATAACACATTTTACTACATCTACTACATCTACTACTTCCACAAATTATAACACATTTTACTACATCTACTACTCTCACAAACTTCTATATATTTTACTACATCTACTACTACAACTAATATGAAGCAAGTGAAATCTTCAGACATCTTGATTGTAATGGGTGACAAGAACGCTTAAGTAGGAAAAGGTAGATATATTATTTCCATTATAGGAAATCATGGGTTAGGAAAAAGAAATGACAGAGGAGAAAGATTAATACAATTCTGTGAAGAAAACAGGCTGATAATATGTAACACCTACTTTGAGCAAGAGAAAAGGAAACTATACACATGGAAAAGCCCTGGAGACAAGAAGAGGAATCAAATAGATTACGTAATGATAAAAGAAAGGTTCCGTAACAGCGTAAAGAGAGCCAAAATCTACCCAGGAGCAGATATTAATTCAGATCACAATCCTTTAATGATAAAAATAAAAATCAAACTAAAGAGAAACAAGCAAAAATCTAATTCATCAACAAATCCACTAGATATAACAGCTTTAAATCAAAAAGATATTAAAGATACATATACAATACAAGTAAAGAACACATACCAGAAGCTGATAGAAGAAGGAATTGAACAATACAGAAGAGAAAATCCTGATGAAAAAAGTAACAACCAAATGGCAATGCATAAATAAAAGCACACAAGAAACCTGCGACACCTTACCCAAAAGAGAAAAGAACAAAAAACAAAAATGGAAAACTAACACCATCTTAGAAAAAATGAAAGAAAGGAGACAAGCGAAGAACACTGCCCAATACAATAAAATAGATAATGAGATACGCAAAATGTGCAAAAAGGCAAAAGAAAACTGGCCTACCAAAAATGTATAGAAATAGAAACTATGGAAAGCAAACAAGACTAAAGAGGAATGCACACAGAAATAAAGAGAATGACTAAAAAAAATTTTTAAAAATGCCACAGAAGGTGGATGCATTGCAGACAAAAAAGGAAAAATGCTAACAGACAATAAAGATATTATAGATAGATGGCATGAATATATAACAGAACTATTTCAGGATCAAAGGAAAGGAAACCAGTTATAAAATGTACATCATGCTATAAAATCTTAAAATCCGAGGTGGAAAAAGCTATAAAAACAATGAAAAAGAGAAATCAGCAGGACGTGACAGCATACAGATAGAGATGATACAGGAACTTGAAAATTGTGGCATTGAAATGATTACAGACATATGCAATGACATATACCACACAGGATACATACCAAATGAACTAAAAACATCAACTTTCATTGCATTGCCTAAATAGAATGCTGCAGTTGAATGCATTGACTTTAGAACAATAAGCCTAATGAGCCATGTTACAAAAATCTTGCTAAAAGTTATACAAGCAAGGATTCAGAACAAAATCAATACTGAATTAGATGAGCAACAATTTGGATTTAGGAAAAATAGCGGGACAAAAGAAGCCATATTCTGCATGAGAACATTAATCGAAAAGTACACAGAAGTATACAAACCAATATATGCCTGCTTCATAGACTACACCAATGCTTATGATAGAGTACACCACAATCAACTTATAGAATGCCTAAAAGAGATACATCTAGATGACATGGGCATACGACTAATATGTAATCTATACTGGAGGCAAACAACAATAATAAAATATAACAAAGAGAACTCTACACCCATTGATATAAAAAGAGGAGTAGACAGACATGCATCCCATCACCAAGCTTGTTCAATCTATACACTGATCAAATTTGTAAAAAACATCATAGAGATGCCAGGCCTACAAATTAATGGAAAGATAATCAATAACCTAAGATATGCTGACGATACTGTACTACTAGCAGAAAATCCAAAAGATCTACAACAATTACTTAATGAAATAACATGATAAGCAAAAAATATGGACTAGATATGAATATCAAAAAGACTAAAACTATGATCATATAAACAAAGAAGATACTCAAAACCCTCAAGTGGATATCAAAATTGAAGGAATATAACTGGAGACAGTTCAGAGCTACAACTACCTTGGACATACTATAACCAGTGATGGAAAATGTTCAACTGAAATAAACAAAAGAATAGGAATGACAAAAAGTAATTTTAAAGTCATGAAGAACATACTAACATCAAAACAAAGAACACCAGGACTAAAACTAAGAATAGCAAAATGTTACATCTTCTCAATATTCCTATATGGTGCAGAAACATGGGCATTAGACAAGAAAATAAAACAGAGAATTGAAGCCTTTGAAATGTGGATATATAGAAGAATAGGTAGAATTGGATGGAAGGAAAAGAAAACAAACGATGAAGTCTTAAAACAACTAACAAAAAAAAAAAGAGTACTACTAAGCACAATTCAAACAAGGCAAATGCGATTTTTTTGGCCATGTTAAAAGACACAGCCTACTAAAGGTAATCCTGGAGGGGAAAATACGAGGTAAAAGAGGCAGAGGCAGACCAAAACTAACATGGACGAGTAATATCAAAAGATGGACAAATCAGCCTATGACAACCTGCACCATCAAAGCAAGAGACAGAGCAGAATGGCGCTCCATGGTATCCAACCTTCGTTGCGGAGAAGGCACTCGATGATGATGACTACTACAACAAATTACAACATATGTTATTGCACATGCTTCTTCCACAAATTACTATGTTTCTACATCTGCTACTTCCAGAAATTACTACATGTTTTATTACACCTACAATTGCTACTAATATTTTATCTACTACTGTTTCTACATGTTTTACTACACATACTACAATTTGACGTACATTCATATTACTAAAACACTTTTTACCACATTTACTTCTACTGCAAATTCAGCAAAAACGACAATTAACACACAAACAACTAATCAAAAGAAACAACTAACTACAAAAACAACAACATGAACCTAAACCTAATTATATACAGCCCCACCCTGAGCAATATCCAATTAACAAGTTACATGAATCATACATTTAAAGTGATTATTGCCCTTCGCAACAGACTTGTTTCCCTTGCTATCCCACTATATACAAAAACACGCTACAGTACATTGTTGACTATCCAGTCACGTATACGGCACACAATCAACGCCAGATGTTATTAATGTTCAACATTGCCTATCTTGTATGGCAGGCATTTCATATTTACGCTACCAAAGATTTCCCTCACTATTTGTGTGTGAGTTTATTTCATTATTATTATAGTTATCATCACAACAGTCCGGGTAAACCTATAGGTGAACAGTCGCTTTTAATTATAAGATGATGAAATCTAAAAAAAGTACCCCATCCCTCCAAGTGCCGTATATGGAATATGGTGTTCGTGACCATACATTTTACAGACCTTAAGAACATGATTTTTGGGGTAATGTGGTCGGTATTACGCCCGTGCCGCTTTACTTTCCCAGAAAAAAATCCGGTACCAATTTAAGGCTGGGAGAACCCGGGTGCCGTCGATTGGGCGATGATGAAATGTCTACAGATTAATGGTCCCAATAGCTCACTGATTACACATCTAATTCGCCCTTGTAGACTGACATTTTAACATTCCACTACAGCTTTGTTTTTTAAGCAACCTTACATCCTCACTGATGGTTACATTCAACATTCAATCGTTGAGGGTCTTCAATACATTTGTTGACTTCCAAGATAAAACAAAACAATTTTTGACATTTTTCCTGGATCTACTTTTTTGTTTTCCTTGACTGGTTCCTTCCGTTTACAAAATACAAATGCTTGTGTCTAACATGACTGATCGGATTAAGAAAGAGTAGCTTGGAGTTATTGAATAGGGGTTGGGGGGAAGAGGAGACTGGGAAGTCTAGAGTTACGACGTCGGTCTCATGAGAGGAGGGGGCCTGGGTTCAAAACCCACCAGAAGCGGTGTTGATTTGTTAAAAGTAGGAAAAATTAATCCGTGGTTTCTTTATGACGTTAATCATGTGCCGAAGGTCTGTAAAACTGATGGTCACTAACACCATATTCCCTATATGCCACTTGGCGTGACGGGTCACTAACACCATATTCCCTATATGCCACTTGGCGTGACGGGTCACTAACACCATATTCCCTATACGCCACTTGGCGTGACGGGTCACTAACACCATATTCCCTATATGCCACTTGGCGTGACGGGTCACTAACACCATATTCCCTATATGCCACTTGGCGTGACGGGTCACTAACACCATATTCCCTATACGCCACTTGGCGTGACGGGTCACTAACACCATATTCCCTATACGCCACTTGGCGTGACGGGTCACTAACACCATATTCCCTATACGCCACTTGGCGTGACGGGGGCACTTTACTTTATACTTTACTTCTTTATGACGTTACCCTGATCTCTTGGGTTGTGTGAGCCCTATGTCTAGCCCTCTCGGGTAACGACAATAGACAGGAGGGCCAGTGTGCACTCGCGCACGTTAAGGAACCCTTGGCAGTTAAAGTCGAAAAGAGTAGGTCATACATATGCCGCTGCCCGGGCATAATTATCAGAAGAAAAATACCCACGCAGTTGATCCCACTCAAAGCTACGGAGTTCGTTCACGTGGGCAAGGATTCTTTTCAGAGTTGTTCGAGATTCTCCAGGGAACATTGAAGCAACTGTGGAATCGTCCAGTGGATAGTTATGGTGATCCTAGCTACAAAACAGACTTTATGAAGCAAAGGTTGTCCTTTTGCCATTAAGAGCGTCTTGAAAATTGGAATCAATCGTGGGGCTATACGTCTTTCTTGGTTATAGAAGGCTTCGGTATCACTGCAAACGAATTAAAATCCATAATTGCTCAACCGCCCGTGCCAGCGTAGTCATCCTAATTAATATCTCATCTCCCAAACAACTAAAGGTAACTGTAGTCCCCATCGTAGCAGTCTCAGCACACGCCAAAAGACATAAGGCAAAACCGCGCAGAAAGTGAACACAGCCAACGGTTCCCTGTCATACGATGTCATCATTCATCGTAAACAATTGGAATATCGAAACATGATCAAAACGGATGAGACACACAGCTCACGGTGTGCACAGAGCACTTAACTCAGTAACTCCTGCAAGAAGGCCGGAATGTCTTCCTATCTCTACTCACACGCTTCAGTCTTCGCCCGGCGTCAAAGTCGTTGTTTCATATTGATAACAGTGGAATGACAATAATATATTGTTAATGTTTTGTGTTCTATCTTTTCTGGTGACATCAACAGTTTTTAATTGTAATATTTTTATTTCAGGAGCCGCGATAGCTCAGTGGTTAGGGAACTGGACTACAAAGGACAAGGGTAGGGTTCGATCCCAACCGACGGCTTCCGGGTTCACCCAGCCTTAGATGGGTACCGGATTTTTTTCTAGGAAATTAAAGCAGCACTGGCGTAATACCGACCACATTAACCCAAAAATCATGTGCTGAAGGTATGTAAAATATAGGGTCACTAACACCATATTTCCCTATACGCCACTTGGCGTGACGCGGGTACTTTAGGAGGAGGATTTTCATTTCAGAAGGTTAAGATTGAACAAAATATAATTAAAGATGCTAAAGAGCCCAACCATTTGCTTGACCGGTGAGGCGGATCTCTTGATGATCACATTATCTGCTGCTGCAAAGCTCTTTATATATAATTGTATAATAATTATCATGTGCCATTTTGGCTCTTACTGCAAGCTTCAACTCTATATCCTAACTCTTACCTGTCCGCTCATGCCACGATGCTAAACTGTGCATCAATTTAAACATCTTTCGTCACTTTGTATTTGCACACGCTTTTGTGACTTGCCATAATGTGCTCCTAATGTTCATTACACTTAAGGTTTTTAACGAGATTTTCTTTGGCTTTATGACGTGCAACACGTTTTTATATGTTCCCTGACTGTATAGTAAATATAAAAAAAAGTTAAGAAATGTAAAAGTTTAAACACATTCCAGGGGTTCTGTCGGGTTTTTTAACAGCCGGTTGATAATGGAAAGTTCAGAACAGTCTCAGCGTAGTGATATAGTTTATCTTTAACCCATCAACGTTATCGTAATATAGTCTATATTGTCTCTTTTGGAGCTTTATCTCAGTGACAGCAACACTGAAGTATTCTTTGTCTTGTGTGAGATGCCCAGTTTCTGCAACAGTCAATCACAGCTTGTCCACGATATCTTGCACCCCTAATTTTCTACGCTTTCACCTCCCTCGTCTACCTGGAACTATACCACCCCTAATTTTCTACGCTTTCACCTCCCTCGTCTACCTGGAACTATACCACCCATAATTTTCTACGCTTTCACCTCCCTCGTCTACCTGGAACTATACCACCCCTAATTTTCTACGCTTTCACCTCCCTCGTCTACCTGGAACTATACCACCCCTAATTTTCTACGCTTTCACCTCCCTCGTCTACCTGGAACTATACCACCCCTAATTTTCTACGCTTTCACCTCCCTCGTCTACCTGGAACTATACCACCCCTAATTTTCTACGCTTTCACCTCCCTCGTCTACCTGGAACTATACCACCCCTAATTTTCTATGCTTTCACCTCCCTCGTCTACCTGGAACTATACCACCCCTAATTTTCTATGCTTTCACCTCCCTCGTCTACCTGGAACTATACCACCCCTAATTTTCTATGCTTTCACCTCCCTCGTCTACCTGGAACTATACCACCCCTAATTTTCTACGCGTTCACCTCCCTCGTCTACCTGGAACTATACCACCCCTAATTTTCTATGCTTTCACCTCCCTCGTCTACCTGGAACTATACCATCCCTAATTTTCTTATCTACTGCATTATGTCTTTGTATATGACCAAACACGAGTATCAACCAGATTTCTTGAATTATAAGTTCTTGCAACATTGATACGTTTTTTTTTTTTACCGTCCATGGTATTCTCAGTATTATTCTGTAACGTCTGCATTGAAGAGTATTGATGCATTATTCAGCAGATATGTCGATTGTCCATGTTTGACAGGTATATGTTGCTATGGGAAACGTCTGATTTCCAACTCTCTAATATTACTTGTAAAGGAAGTAAATACGCAATAATCTTGTATTACGAAAATCACCAAATAATGAAATATTTTATAAACGCTCCCAAGACAAGGAAACTGTGAAGGTAAAGGTATTCTATAGCATTACTGCCTTTGGAAAGTGGAAGCTTAATGTCCTCTTTTCTCATAGAAACGTCTTTGGGGAGGAGTCACGATAGATCAGTTGTTAGTGAACTGTACTACAAAGGAGAAGAGTTAGGATTCGATCCTCATCGACGGTTTCTGGGTTCGTCAACATCATCATCATGTGCCACACGGTTGGCGTAGGCGATCATGTCCTTCCACAATCTTCTATCCACAGTGCATCGTATCAGTTCTGTTGTTGACTGTTTTCCATACCATGAAACCAAGCTATCTAGTATTTTCTCTCTTTGTCTTGTCATCCGCGATCTCTCTTTCCTTTTATTTTGCCAGTTGTAACCAAGTATTTCAACTTTCATCTTCTCATGATGTGCCCGAAAAACGTTGATTGCTTCTTTCTGATGTTTTTTTAGAAGCTCCCTTTTTGTGTTTGCCTCTTTGAGAATTTCCTCGTTTGTCTTTTTAGCTGTCTAGGGAACGTTCAACATTCTTCTGATAAATCCCATCTCTGTGGCCTCTAATCGTCTTTTCATTTGTTTGTCTACTGTCCATGATTCGCTTCCATAGGTCAGAATTGGTTCTATATAGCACCGATGAACTCTCTTTCTCATTTTTATTGCCATAGATTTGTTGCAGCAGTCTCAGCACACGCCAAAAGACATAAGGCAAAACCGCGCAGAAAGTGAACACAGCCAACGGTTCCCTGTCATACGATGTCATCATTCATCGTAAACAATTGGAATATCGAAACAACACCAAAACGGATGAGACACACAGCTCACGGTGTGCACAGAGCACTTAACTCAGTAGCTCATGCAACAAGCCGGAATGTCTTCCTATCTCTACTCACACGCTTCAGTCTTCGCTCGTCGTCAGAGTCGTTGTTTGATATTGATAACAGTGGAATGACAATAATATATTGTTAATGTTTTGTGTTCTATCTTTTCTGATGACATCAACAGTTTTTAATTGTAATATTTTTATTTCAGGAGCCGCGATAGCTCAGTGGTTAGTGAACTGGACTACAAAGGACAAGGGGTAGTGTTCGATCCCAACCGACGGCTTCCGGGTTCACCCAGCCTTAAATGGGTACCGGATTTTTTTTTGGGAAAGGAAAGCGGCACGGGCGTAATACCGACCACATTACCCACAAAAATCATGTGCTGAAGGTCTGTAAAATATAGGGTCACTAACACCATATTTCCCTATACGCCACTTGGCGTGACAGGGGTACTTTAGGAGGAGGATTTTCATTTCAGAAGGTTAAGATTGAACAAAATATAATTAAAGATGCTAAAGAGCCCAAACACTTGCTTGACCGGTGAGGCGGATCTCTTGATGATCACATTATCTGCTGCTGCAAAGCTCTTTATATATCATTGTATAATAATTATCATGTGCCATTTTGGCTCTTACTGCAAGCTTCAACTCTATATCCTAACTCTTACCTGTCCGCTCATGCCACGATGCTAAACTGTGCATCAATTTAAACATCTTTCGTCACTTTGTATTTGCACACGCTTTTGTGACTTGCCATAATGTGCTCCTAATGTTCATTACACTTAAGGTTTTTAACGAGATTTTCTTTGGCTTTATGACGTGCAACACGTTTTTATATGTTCCCTGACTGTATAGTAAATATAAAAAAAAGTTAAGAAATGTAAAAGTTTAAACACATTCCAGGGGTTCTGTCGGGTTTTTAACAGCCGGTTGATAATGGAAAGTTCAGAACAGTCTCAGCGTAGTGATATAGTTTATCTTTAACCCATCAACGTTATCGTAATATAGTCTATATTGTCTCTTTTGGAGCTTTATCTCAGTGACAGCAACACTGAAGTATTCTTTGTCTTGTGTGAGATGCCCAGTTTCTGCAACAGTCAATCACAGCTTGTCCACGATATCTTGCACCCCTAATTTTCTACGCTTTCACCTCCCTCGTCTACCTGGAACTATACCACCCATAATTTTCTACGCTTTCACCTCCCTCGTCTACCTGGAACTATACCACCCCTAATTTTCTACGCTTTCACCTCCCTCGTCTACCTGGAACTATACCACCCATAATTTTCTACGCTTTCACCTCCCTCGTCTACCTGGAACTATACCACCCCTAATTTTCTACGCTTTCACCTCCCTCGTCTACCTGGAACTGGAACTATACCACCCCTAATTTTCTACGCTTTCACCTCCCTCGTCTACCTGGAACTGGAACTATACCACCCCTAATTTTCTACGCTTTCACCTCCCTCGTCTACCTGGAACTATACCACCCCTAATTTTCTACGCTTTCACCTCCCTCGTCTACCTGGAACTATACCACCCCTAATTTTCTACGCTTTCACCTCCCTCGTCTACCTGGAACTATACCACCCATAATTTTCTACGCTTTCACCTCCCTCGTCTACCTGGAACTATACCACCCCTAATTTTCTACGCTTTCACCTCCCTCGTCTACCTGGAACTGGAACTATACCACCCCTAATTTTCTACGCGTTCACCTCCCTCGTCTACCTGGAACTATACCACCCCTAATTTTCTACGCGTTCACCTCCCTCGTCTACCTGGAACTATACCACCCCTAATTTTCTACGCTTTCACCTCCCTCGTCTACCTGGAACTATACCACCCCTAATTTTCTACGCTTTCACCTCCCTCGTCTACCTGGAACTATACCACCCCTAATTTTCTACGCTTTCACCTCCCTCGTCTACCTGGAACTATACCATCCATAATTTTCTACGCGTTCACCTCCCTCGTCTACCTGGAACTATACCATCCCTAATTTTCTACGCTTTCACCTCCCTCGTCTACCTGGAACTATACCATCCCTAATTTTCTTATCTACTGCATTATGTCTTTGTATATGACCAAACACGAGTATCAACCAGATTTCTTGAATTATAAGTTCTTGCAACATTGATACGTTTTTTTTTTTACCGTCCATGGTATTCTCAGTATTATTCTGTAACGTCTGCATTGAAGAGTATTGATGCATTATTCAGCAGATATGTCGATTGTCCATGTTTGACAGGTATATGTTGCTATGGGAAACGTCTGATTTCCAACTCTCTAATATTACTTGTAAAGGAAGTAAATACGCAATAATCTTGTATTACGAAAATCACCAAATAATGAAATATTTTATAAACGCTCCCAAGACAAGGAAACTGTGAAGGTAAAGGTATTCTATAGCATTACTGCCTTTGGAAAGTGGAAGCTTAATGTCCTCTTTTCTCATAGAAACGTCTTTGGGGAGGAGTCACGATAGATCAGTTGTTAGTGAACTGTACTACAAAGGAGAAGAGTTAGGATTCGATCCTCATCGACGGTTTCTGGGTTCGTCAACATCATCATCATGTGCCACACGGTTGGCGTAGGCGATCATGTCCTTCCACAATCTTCTATCCACAGTGCATCGTATCAGTTCTGTTGTTGACTGTTTTCCATACCATGAAACCAAGCTATCTAGTATTTTCTCTCTTTGTCTTGTCATCCGCGATCTCTCTTTCCTTTTATTTTGCCAGTTGTAACCAAGTATTTTAACTTTCATCTTCTCATGATGTGCCCGAAAAACGTTGATTGCTTCTTTCTGATGTTTTTTTAGAAGCTCCCTTTTTGTGTTTGCCTCTTTGAGAATTTCCTCGTTTGTCTTTTTAGCTGTCTAGGGAACGTTCAACATTCTTCTGATAAATCCCATCTCTGTGGCCTCTAATCGTCTTTTCATTTGTTTGTCTACTGTCCATGATTCGCTTCCATAGGTCAGAATTGGTTCTATATAGCACCGATGAACTCTCTTTCTCATTTTTATTGCCATAGATTTGTTGCAGCAGTCTCAGCACACGCCAAAAGACATAAGGCAAAACCGCGCAGAAAGTGAACACAGCCAACGGTTCCCTGTCATACGATGTCATCATTCATCGTAAACAATTGGAATATCGAAACAACACCAAAACGGATGAGACACACAGCTCACGGTGTGCACAGAGCACTTAACTCAGTAGCTCATGCAACAAGCCGGAATGTCTTCCTATCTCTACTCACACGCTTCAGTCTTCGCTCGTCGTCAGAGTCGTTGTTTGATATTGATAACAGTGGAATGACAATAATATATTGTTAATGTTTTGTGTTCTATCTTTTCTGATGACATCAACAGTTTTTAATTGTAATATTTTTATTTCAGGAGCCGCGATAGCTCAGTGGTTAGTGAACTGGACTACAAAGGACAAGGGGTAGTGTTCGATCCCAACCGACGGCTTCCGGGTTCACCCAGCCTTAAATGGGTACCGGATTTTTTTTTGGGAAAGGAAAGCGGCACGGGCGTAATACCGACCACATTACCCACAAAAATCATGTGCTGAAGGTCTGTAAAATATAGGGTCACTAACACCATATTTCCCTATACGCCACTTGGCGTGACAGGGGTACTTTAGGAGGAGGATTTTCATTTCAGAAGGTTAAGATTGAACAAAATATAATTAAAGATGCTAAAGAGCCCAAACACTTGCTTGACCGGTGAGGCGGATCTCTTGATGATCACATTATCTGCTGCTGCAAAGCTCTTTATATATCATTGTATAATAATTATCATGTGCCATTTTGGCTCTTACTGCAAGCTTCAACTCTATATCCTAACTCTTACCTGTCCGCTCATGCCACGATGCTAAACTGTGCATCAATTTAAACATCTTTCGTCACTTTGTATTTGCACACGCTTTTGTGACTTGCCATAATGTGCTCCTAATGTTCATTACACTTAAGGTTTTTAACGAGATTTTCTTTGGCTTTATGACGTGCAACACGTTTTTATATGTTCCCTGACTGTATAGTAAATATAAAAAAAAGTTAAGAAATGTAAAAGTTTAAACACATTCTTGGGGTTCTGTCGGGTTTTTTAACAGCCGGTTGATAATGGAAAGTTCAGAACAGTCTCAGCGTAGTGATATAGTTTATCTTTAACCCATCAACGTTATCGTAATATAGTCTATATTGTCTCTTTTGGAGCTTTATCTCAGTGACAGCAACACTGAAGTATTCTTTGTCTTGTGTGAGATGCCCAGTTTCTGCAACAGTCAATCACAGCTTGTCCACGATATCTTGCACCCCTAATTTTCTACGCTTTCACCTCCCTCGTCTACCTGGAACTATACCACCCATAATTTTCTACGCTTTCACCTCCCTCGTCTACCTGGAACTATACCACCCCTAATTTTCTACGCTTTCACCTCCCTCGTCTACCTGGAACTATACCATCCCTAATTTTCTACGCTTTCACCTCCCTCGTCTACCTGGAACTATACCACCCCTAATTTTCTACGCTTTCACCTCCCTCGTCTACCTGGAACTATACCATCCCTAATTTTCTACGCGTTCACCTCCCTCGTCTACCTGGAACTGGAACTATACCACCCCTAATTTTCTACGCTTTCACCTCCCTCGTCTACCTGGAACTATACCACCCCTAATTTCTATGCTTTCACCTCCCTCGTCTACCTGGAACTATACCACCCCTAATTTTCTACGCTTTCACCTCCCTCGTCTACCTGGAACTATACCACCCCTAATTTTCTACGCTTTCACCTCCCTCGTCTACCTGGAACTATACCACCCCTAATTTTCTACGCTTTCACCTCCCTCGTCTACCTGGAACTATACCACCCCTAATTTTCTACGCTTTCACCTCCCTCGTCTACCTGGAACTATACCACCCATAATTTTCTACGCGTTCACCTCCCTCGTCTACCTGGAACTATACCACCCCTAATTTTCTACGCTTTCACCTCCCTCGTCTACCTGGAACTATACCATCCCTAATTTTCTATGCTTTCACCTCCCTCGTCTACCTGGAACTATACCACCCCTAATTTTCTACGCTTTCACCTCCCTCGTCTACCTGGAACTATACCATCCATAATTTTCTACGCGTTCACCTCCCTCGTCTACCTGGAACTATACCATCCCTAATTTTCTACGCTTTCACCTCCCTCGTCTACCTGGAACTATACCATCCCTAATTTTCTACGCTTTCACCTCCCTCGTCTACCTGGAACTATACCATCCCTAATTTTCTACGCGTTCACCTCCCTCGTCTACCTGGAACTATACCATCCCTAATTTTCTACGCTTTCACCTCCCTCGTCTACCTGGAACTATACCATCCCTAATTTTCTACGCTTTCACCTCCCTCGTCTACCTGGAACTATACCATCCCTAATTTTCTTATCTACTGCATTATGTCTTTGTATATGACCAAACACGAGTATCAACCAGATTTCTTGAATTATAAGTTCTTGCAACATTGATACGTTTTTTTTTTTACCGTCCATGGTATTCTCAGTATTATTCTGTAACGTCTGCATTGAAGAGTATTGATGCATTATTCAGCAGATATGTCGATTGTCCATGTTTGACAGGTATATGTTGCTATGGGAAACGTCTGATTTCCAACTCTCTAATATTACTTGTAAAGGAAGTAAATACGCAATAATCTTGTATTACGAAAATCACCAAATCATGAAATATTTTATAAACGCTCCCAAGACAAGGAAACTGTGAAGGTAAAGGTATTCTATAGCATTACTGCCTTTGGAAAGTGGAAGCTTAATGTCCTCTTTTCTCATAGAAACGTCTTTGGGGAGGAGTCACGATAGATCAGTTGTTAGTGAACTGTACTACAAAGGAGAAGAGTTAGGATTCGATCCTCATCGACGGTTTCTGGGTTCGTCAACATCATCATCATGTGCCACACGGTTGGCGTAGGCGATCATGTCCTTCCACAATCTTCTATCCACAGTGCATCGTATCAGTTCTGTTGTTGACTGTTTTCCATACCATGAAACCAAGCTATCTAGTATTTTCTCTCTTTGTCTTGTCATCCGCGATCTCTCTTTCCTTTTATTTTGCCAGTTGTAACCAAGTATTTCAACTTTCATCTTCTCATGATGTGCCCGAAAAACGTTGATTGCTTCTTTCTGATGTTTTTTTAGAAGCTCCCTTTTTGTGTTTGCCTCTTTGAGAATTTCCTCGTTTGTCTTTTTAGCTGTCTAGGGAACGTTCAACATTCTTCTGATAAATCCCATCTCTGTGGCCTCTAATCGTCTTTTCATTTGTTTGTCTACTGTCCATGATTCGCTTCCATAGGTCAGAATTGGTTCTATATAGCACCGATGAACTCTCTTTCTCATTTTTATTGCCATAGATTTGTTGCAGCAGTCTCAGCACACGCCAAAAGACATAAGGCAAAACCGCGCAGAAAGTGAACACAGCCAACGGTTCCCTGTCATACGATGTCATCATTCATCGTAAACAATTGGAATATCGAAACAACACCAAAACGGATGAGACACACAGCTCACGGTGTGCACAGAGCACTTAACTCAGTAGCTCATGCAACAAGCCGGAATGTCTTCCTATCTCTACTCACACGCTTCAGTCTTCGCTCGTCGTCAGAGTCGTTGTTTGATATTGATAACAGTGGAATGACAATAATATATTGTTAATGTTTTGTGTTCTATCTTTTCTGATGACATCAACAGTTTTTAATTGTAATATTTTTATTTCAGGAGCCGCGATAGCTCAGTGGTTAGTGAACTGGACTACAAAGGACAAGGGGTAGTGTTCGATCCCAACCGACGGCTTCCGGGTTCACCCAGCCTTAAATGGGTACCGGATTTTTTTTTGGGAAAGGAAAGCGGCACGGGCGTAATATCGACCACATTACCCACAAAAATCATGTGCTGAAGGTCTGTAAAATATAGGGTCACTAACACCATATTTCCCTATACGCCACTTGGCGTGACAGGGGTACTTTAGGAGGAGGATTTTCATTTCAGAAGGTTAAGATTGAACAAAATATAATTAAAGATGCTAAAGAGCCCAAACACTTGCTTGACCGGTGAGGCGGATCTCTTGATGATCACATTATCTGCTGCTGCAAAGCTCTTTATATATCATTGTATAATAATTATCATGTGCCATTTTGGCTCTTACTGCAAGCTTCAACTCTATATCCTAACTCTTACCTGTCCGCTCATGCCACGATGCTAAACTGTGCATCAATTTCAACATCTTTCGTCACTTTGTATTTGCACACGCTTTTGTGACTTGCCATAATGTGCTCCTAATGTTCATTACACTTAAGGTTTTTAACGAGATTTTCTTTGGCTTTATGACGTGCAACACGTTTTTATATGTTCCCTGACTGTATAGTAAATATAAAAAAAAGTTAAGAAATGTAAAAGTTTAAACACATTCTTGGGGTTCTGTCGGGTTTTTTTAACAGCCGGTTGATAATGGAAAGTTCAGAACAGTCTCAGCGTAGTGATATAGTTTATCTTTAACCATCAACGTTATCGTAATATAGTCTATATTGTCTCTTTTGGAGCTTTATCTCAGTGACAGCAACACTGAAGTATTCTTTGTCTTGTGTGAGATGCCCAGTTTCTGCAACAGTCAATCACAGCTTGTCCACGATATCTTGCACCCTAATTTTCTACGCTTTCACCTCCCTCGTCTACCTGGAACTATACCACCCCTAATTTTCTACGCTTTCACCTCCCTCGTCTACCTGGAACTATACCACCCCTAATTTTCTACGCTTTCACCTCCCTCGTCTACCTGGAACTATACCACCCCTAATTTTCTACGCTTTCACCTCCCTCGTCTACCTGGAACTATACCACCCCTAATTTTCTACGCTTTCACCTCCCTCGTCTACCTGGAACTATACCACCCCTAATTTTCTACGCTTTCACCTCCCTCGTCTACCTGGAACTATACCACCCATAATTTTCTACGCTTTCACCTCCCTCGTCTACCTGGAACTATACCACCCCTAATTTTCTACGCGTTCACCTCCCTCGTCTACCTGGAACTATACCATCCCTAATTTTCTACGCTTTCACCTCCCTCGTCTACCTGGAACTATACCACCCCTAATTTTCTACGCTTTCACCTCCCTCGTCTACCTGGAACTATACCACCCCTAATTTTCTACGCTTTCACCTCCCTCGTCTACCTGGAACTATACCACCCCTAATTTTCTACGCTTTCACCTCCCTCGTTTACCTGGAACTATACCACCCCTAATTTTCTACGCTTTCACCTCCCTCGTCTACCTGGAACTATACCACCCCTAATTTTCTACGCTTTCACCTCCCTCGTCTACCTGGAACTATACCACCCCTAATTTTCTACGCTTTCACCTCCCTCGTCTACCTGGAACTATACCACCCCTAATTTTCTACGCTTTCACCTCCCTCGTCTACCTGGAACTATACCACCCCTAATTTTCTACGCTTTCACCTCCCTCGTTTACCTGGAACTATACCACCCCTAATTTTCTACGCTTTCACCTCCCTCGTCTACCTGGAACTATACCACCCCTAATTTTCTACGCTTTCACCTCCCTCGTCTACCTGGAACTATACCATCCCTAATTTTCTATGCTTTCACCTCCCTCGTCTACCTGGAACTATACCATCCATAATTTTCTACGCTTTCACCTCCCTCGTCTACCTGGAACTATACCACCCCTAATTTTCTACGCTTTCACCTCCTCGTCTACCTGGAACTATACCATCCATAATTTTCTACGCGTTCACCTCCCTCGTCTACCTGGAACTATACCACCCCTAATTTTCTACGCTTTCACCTCCCTCGTCTACCTGGAACTATACCATCCCTAATTTTCTTATCTACTGCATTATGTCTTTGTATATGACCAAACACGAGTATCAACCAGATTTCTTGAATTATAAGTTCTTGCAACATTGATACGTTTTTTTTTTTACCGTCCATGGTATTCTCAGTATTATTCTGTAACGTCTGCATTGAAGAGTATTGATGCATTATTCAGCAGATATGTCGATTGTCCATGTTTGACAGGTATATGTTGCTATGGGAAACGTCTGATTTCCAACTCTCTAATATTACTTGTAAAGGAAGTAAATACGCAATAATCTTGTATTACGAAAATCACCAAATCAGGAAATATTTTATAAACGCTCCCAAGACAAGGAAACTGTGAAGGTAAAGGTATTCTATAGCATTACTGCCTTTGGAAAGTGGAAGCTTAATGTCCTCTTTTCTCATAGAAACGTCTTTGGGGAGGAGTCACGATAGATCAGTTGTTAGTGAACTGTACTACAAAGGAGAAGAGTTAGGATTCGATCCTCATCGACGGTTTCTGGGTTCGTCAACATCATCATCATGTGCCACACGGTTGGCGTAGGCGATCATGTCCTTCCACAATCTTCTATCCACAGTGCATCGTATCAGTTCTGTTGTTGACTGTTTTCCATGCCATGAAACCAAGCTATCTAGTATTTTCTCTCTTTGTCTTGTCATCCGCGATCTCTCTTTCCTTTTATTTTGCCAGTTGTAACCAAGTATTTCAACTTTCATCTTCTCATGATGTGCCCGAAAAACGTTGATTGCTTCTTTCTGATGTTTTTTTTAGAAGCTCCCTTTTTGTGTTTGCCTCTTTGAGAATTTCCTCGTTTGTCTTTTTAGCTGTCCAGGGAACTTTCAACATTCTTCTTAGAAGTCCCATCTCTGTGGCCTCTAATCGTCTTTTCGTGAGATTGTTTGCTATCCATGATTCGCTTCCATAGATCAGAATTGGTTCTATATAGCACCGATGAACTCTCTTTCTCACTTCTATTGACATAGATTTGTTGCATAAGATATTTTTCATTTTGTGAAATGCTATTTTGGCCTGAGCTATTCTGCTTTTTATTTATGTGGTGCATCTTCCATCCGATGTTATTATTGTATCCAAGTATTTGACGCGTTGCACTTGTTTCAGATTTGTCTTATTTATTTTTATGCTGTATGCTGGTGATGATTGTTTCTTCTATATGACCATTACTTCTGTTTTCTTACTAATCAAACCCAGACCTTTTTTGTTGCTTTCTTTTACTATTATGTCTATCATTTCTTGTGGTTCATTCTCTGTTTCTGCTATTAAGTCTGTGTCATCCGCATATAGCAAATTATTTGTCTTGTGACCGTTGACTTCAATTCCTTTTTTGTCTACTAATGATCTCATAGTATGTTCGCTGTAAAGTGAAAACAAATCCGGCGACAGAACACAGCCTTGTCTGAGTTCTTGTTTTATATATTGTAACTGTCCTTTTGATTGCTAATTCTTATGCCTGCTGTTTGTTGCCAGTATATGTTTTTTTTTATTATTCTCAGATCCTTGCCATCAATGTTTTACTTCTCCAGCATATTCATGATTTCCATATGCTGTATTTGACATTTACTCAGACGAAAGATGTACAAAAGAGGCGCGATGCAGAATGGCTCTGGCAAAAGCAGCTTTCCAAAAAAATGAGGAAGACACTATGCAATCCATTTTTGACAATAGAAACACGAAAAAGAGTGTTTAAATGTTATGTAGAGCCACTCTTAACATATGGATGTGAATCATGGACAATAGGACAACAGACAAGAAAATTACTGGAGTCTGTAGAAATGTGGTTTTACAAAAGAATGTTGAGAATACCATGGACAGCTAAGAAGAGTAATGAAAATGTTCTGAAAGAGGTCAAAGCAAAACGAGAGTATAATTTCCAATATTAGGAAGAAACAATCATCATTTTTTGGCCATGTAATGAGAAGAGAACAACTGGAATATATTGTAACAACTCATTGAAAAATTGAGGGACGAAGAGATAGAGGGAAGCAAAGAGAAAAAAATACCAGACAGCTTAAGAGAATGGCTTGGCAGAAGGTCAACAACAGAAATGTTAAATAACTGTCGAGATCGAAAGTTGTGGAGAGACTTGATCACCTACGCCAGCAGGCCAGGTACTTGATGATGATGATGATGATAATTGGCAAATTATTTTATGTAGTCTATTAAGCACATACATAAATCTTTCTTTACCTCTATAGCTAATTCTATAAATGTTCTTAATATGAACATTGCATTACTGGTGCCAATGGTGTGTGTGTATATATATATATCATTATATATATAATTTATATAATTATTTATTATATATTTATAATTATAATAAATATTTCATCATTATATATTATCATTATATATATATCATTATCATTGAGTCTCCGCACGAGGGTTGGCTACACTGGAGCGACATTCCACTGTCTCTTGCTTTGATGGTGCAGATTGTCATAAGTTGACTTGTCCATCTTTTGATGTTACTCGTCCATGTGTTCTTGGTCTGCCTCTGCCTCTTTTACCTTGTAAGTTCCCTTCCAATATTACTTTTAGTAGGCTGTTGTGCCTTTTAACATGGCCCAAAAATTGTATTTGTTTTGTTTTAATTGTGTTTAGTAGTTCTCTTTTCATTTTTAGTTGTTTTAAAACTTCATTTTTTTGTTTTCTTTTCTTTCCATCCAATTCTATCTATTCTTCTATATATCCACATTTCAAAGGCTTCAATTTTCTGTTCTGTTTTCTGGTCTAATGTCCCTGTTTCTGTACCATACATAAATATTGAGAAGATGTAACGTTTTGCTATTCTTAGTTTTAGTCCTGTTCTTATTTGTTTTGATGTTAGTATATTTTTCATGGCATTAAAATTACTTTTTGCCATACCTATTCTTTTGTTTATTTCAGTTATACATTTTCCATCACTGGTTATAGTATGTCCCAAGAAGTTGGTAGCTCTGAACTGTCTCCAGATTTGTTCTTTCAACTTTGATATTTATTTGTGGGTCTTGAGAATTTTCTTTGTTTATGATTATTGTTATAGACTTTTTGATATTCATATCTAGTCCATATTTTTTGCTTGTCATGTTCGTTTCATTAAGTAATTGTTGTAGATCTTTAGGATTTTCTACTAGTAGAACAGTATTATCAGCATATCTTAGGTTATTGATTAGCTTTCCATTAATGTTTAGGCCTGGTATCTCCGTGATGTTTTTAAAGATTTACTCAGTGTATAGATTGAACAAGCTTGATGATAGGATACATCCTTGTCTTACTCCTCTTTTTATATCAATGGGTGTAGAGTTCTCTTTGTTATATTTTATTATTGCTGTTTGCTCCCAATACAAATTACATATTAGTCGTATGTCTGTATCATCCACATATATATATATATATATATATATATATATATATATATATATATATATATATATATTCATATTACCATTAACAGACGTATGGAGGACACACATACAGAAACACAGATAAATAATTGTAACGATTCACTTACCTTTGTAAACCGTATTTCCCCCCAAAAGTTGGAATTTTAAATTTTCAATCATTAACTGTTCGGAATACATGTATATACCAGCCGACAAATAACATTTCCGATGTAAGTGAATGTTCTATCAACTTGAAAGTTGTGGAAATATAAGTAACGCGCACAATAGGTATTTTCTATTTAAAATATAATCTGCACACATTTTTAAACGAAAAATGCAAAAAGACAAAGAAGATCCATACTAATAATGTCTGTCTTGATGATTGTGTTCCAGTCTACGCTGAACGGAATTGCATACGGAATTAAAGAAGATAAAAAATGTTGCTTGGCTTTTGCTACAAAGCTTTCTATTGAGATTCCTGTCACAACAAAGTTGCTAGACAACAGACGAACGAAAACATTGACAAAATGTCTAAATTTAATGTTGAAGCAGGCAATATTGCAGTTACGTTCATTATTTACTAACTGTAACTAGTTTAAGTGTGGAAATCAATCACAATCATGCCCTAGAGAGCAAACGTTATTTACAGGGTACTTGTTTCCACCCCACTCCCAGTTTTAAGGGTAGTTATCACAATCTTCAAGGACTGAGCTATACGGAGAAAGATGATCACCTACGCCAACCAGAATGATAACTGATGATGATGAATGATGCTCACAATCTTGAAGGATGTGGAGAGAGATGATCACCTACGCCAACCAGCATGATAACTGATGATGATGAATGATGCTCACAATCTTGAATGACCGAGCGGTGTGGAGAGAGATCATCGCCTAAAGCCAAATAATAATAAAGGGGAATTATTATAGAGGGCAATTTCCGAGGCGATGATTGCCTAAACCAGCATGGCAACTGATGATGATGATGAGAATGATGATGATGAGGAGGAGGATGATGATGATGATGATGATGATGATGATGATGATGATGATGATGTTGATGATGATGATGATGATGATGTTCACAATCTTAAACTTAAAGGTGCCTAAAACTAAACACCACAGTCATAAATTATCACCGATTCTATTAGAAACTTTAGTCTAAGCCTGCACTAATGTTTTTAGATTAACTAATTAAGATCATTTCTTGTAGACAGCACATACTATCACGTAATACCTTGTTGTTGTACCTGCCGACACACAATCCTACGTGCCACGCATGTGCTGTGTCTAAACACAACTCGCCTTTTAGTCTCCGGTAAGAACCGCTGGTTAAGCCCGACCTGGGTTTACGCGGGTGACTAGCATTTATTGTTGATATTTTTGTGTGCCAAGATTTTTATCCAAAGGAAGGATCGCTTGTTCTGCGGTGGGCGGGCACGCTTCACTAGATCAGAGTGGTAGACGTACTGTAGGGATGGTTTATCCTTTACATTGCTCTCCCCTGAGTTGGTGAATTTCACCGTTAGATTGAGCCAGAAAGAGGAGGGGAAGCGGAGGAAGGATACGGATAAAGGAAAAAAGAAGAGAGTGAAAGTGAGACGATGGAACGAGGAAGGGAAGAAGTGAAATAACAATTGAAAGAAAGTAGTGAAAAGAGGATCAATAGAAGAAAGAAGCGAAAATGGAGTAGAGAGCAATTAAGGAAAGAAAAGAATGATGGGATAGATATACATATATATATATAGATAGATAGATAGATAGACAGACAGACAGACAGACAGACAGACAGACAGACAGACAGACAGACAGACAGACAGATAGATAGATAGATAGATAGATAGATAGATAGATAGATAGATAGATAGATAGATAGATAGATAGATAGATAGATAGATAGATAGATAGATAGATAGATAGATAGATAGATAGATAGATAGATAGATAGATAGATAGATAGATAGATAGATAGATAGATAGATAGATAGATAGATAGATAGATAGATAGATAGATAGATAGATAGATAGATAGATAGATAGATAGATAGATAGATAGATAGATAGATAGATAGATAGATAGATAGATAGATAGATAGATAGATAGATAGATAGATAGATAGATAGATAGATAGATAGATAGATAGATAGATAGATAGATAGATAGATAGATAGATAGATAGATAGATAGATAGATAGTGAGAGAGAGAGTGATAAAAGAGCGTTTTAAGGTAGAGAAGAGGGAGGAAATTGTTTCTTCGCCACAAAGGAATCGATCTAAACATTACAAACATCACTAAGCATTTAAAAAATAAAATACTTTAGACGCCAACTTCTGCAAGTATTTCTAATACAAACTGCAAACACGCTTTATTTCAAATTATATAAGAAGCAACAATTGATGATAAAATTAACGTTTTCAGATGAATGAGTCAAAAAGGGGAAAAACAAATCTAGATACAACTTTAAACATACAGAAGTGAATCCTTGAGAACTTAACGCTCAGAAAAGAATTCTTTGAATCCACAGATCGTGATTTTAAGAAAAAATGTTGAGAGTGCAATGGCTAACGAGGTATAGTCAGGCAGACACTGAATCGACATCAAGAAGTGGATGGAAGAAGAAATTGTGACAGTATGTACCATCAAGACAAAAGAACGGGTAAATGTAGATAGCAGCCAGCCTTTGATGCGGAGACGGCACAAGATGATGATAGTGAATACCCATGGACAGATTTTAAAAAAGAGAGTGATGATGTTCTAAATTAGGCCAAAGAAAAAATACAATTTATTACTAATATCAGAAGGTAACATTCATCATAAAATAAAAAAAAATAAGAATGGAACACTTATATTTTGACAACCGGAAAGAAAAATTTAAGAAACAAGAGATAGAGGAATGTAGAAGGGACAAAAAGATATCAGACAGCTAAAGAAAGTTGTTAATATGGAAATTGAAAATAAACTTGATAACTTTTATAGGTGCAGATATTTGTGGAGAAATATGATCACCTACGCCAGTAATGAGGATACCTGATGGTGGTGGAGTGTCCTTTGTCGATTGGACAAAAATGTCTTCACACTCGAAAATGGGAGCTTGCTTCATTAGACCAAGAAATAATTCATCTATTTGTGCTTACTTGTTCTCGCTCAATGTCTTAATTTATTATGAATGCTTCGGCAGCTTGTTTAGTGAGAGCACATACAATCGAAACGGTTTAGTGAGAGCACATACAATGGAAACGGTTTAGTGAGAGCACATACAATCGAAACGGTTTAGTGAGAGCACATACAATCGAAACGGTTTAGTGAGAGCACATACAATCGAAACGGTTTAGTGAGAGCACATACAATGGAAACGGTTTAGTGAGAGCACATACAATCAAAACGGTTTAGTGAGAGCACATACAATCGAAACGGTTTAGTGAGAGCACATACAATGGAAACGGTTTAGTGAGAGCACATACAATCGAAACGGTTTAGTGAGAGCACATACAATCGAAACGGTTTAGTGAGAGCACATACAATCGAAACGGTTTAGTGAGAGCACATACAATGGAAACGGTTTAGTGAGAGCACATACAATCGAAACGGTTTTCCAAAAACTAATGTAGAGTTTTGCATAACATAAAAACCTCTCTATCAGCTCATGGGAATTTACTGGACATTCGGACGTGATAGGAGCTCTCTGATGAAGCCTATAATGAGAACACTGACCATAGACAAACAGGTAGTAATGTAGCTTGGTGATACCTATAACGAGAACACCGACCATAGACAAACAGGTAGTAATGTAGCTTGGTGATACTTATAACGAGAACACTGACCAGAGACAAACAGGTAGCAATATAGCTTGGTGATACTTATAACGAGAACACTGACCATAGACAAACATATAGCAATATAGCTTGATGATACCTATAACGAGAACACTGACCATAGACAAACATATAGCAATGTAGCTTGATGATACCTATAACGAGAACACTGACCATAGATAAACATATAGCAATGTAGCTTGATGATACCTATAACGAGAACAATGACCATAGACAAACATATAGCAATGTAGCTTGATGACAAAAAGTAGGGAAGAGATTATTTAATGAATCTACAGACACGAAATTAAGGGAATTTGGAACCAGGCGTTGTGGTAGTATGAATATGTGGTAGTGACGAATAATAGAAGGAAAAGGAAGCTAATGTTACGACCTTTACGCCGCCATGTTTGTGGTGTGTCGAAGGTTTCATTGAGGGATATAGAATAAAGGTCGCATGCAGTATCATCGTCACGTGGTGTTTCAGTCACTTTCTATTTTGGGACCAAGAGAAAAAAAAAACGTTTTGATCTTACCGGCATTCAGACCTTGTGCACCTCATTTTGGTGAATGAAACGTTCTTTTTTTTTCAATCTGACCGGCTACTCCGACAAGTGATAAATGACAGTCAAAAAGAAAATTACAGCAAATATTACATTTCTATCATGTGTCGAAGGGAGGAGAGAAGGAGGTGGGCACTGTATGGCAAGGAAAAGTTTCCTATCTCTTACTGTAAACAAACAGTGCAAGGAAAAGTTTCCTATATCTTACTGTACACAAACAGTGCAAGGAAAAGTTTCCTATCTTATACTGTACACAAACAGTGCAAGGAAAAGTTTCCTATCTCTTACTGTACACAAACAGTGCAAGGAAAAGGTTCCTATCTCTTACTGTACGCAAACAGTGCAAGTAAAAGGTTCCTATCTCTTACTGTACACAAACAGTGCAAGGAAAAGGTTTCTATCTCTTACTGTACACAAACAGTGCAAGGAAAAGGTTCCTATCTCTTACTGTACGCAAAAAGTGCAGGGAAAAGGTTCCTATCTCTTACTGTACACAAAAAGTGCAGGGAAAAGGTTCCTATCTCTTACTGTACACAAACAGTGCAGGGAAAAGGTTCCTATCTCTTACTGTACACAAACAGTGCAGGGAAAAGGTTCCTATCTCTTACTGTACACAAAAAGTGCAGGGAAAAGGTTCCTATCTCTTACTGTACACAAACAGTGCAAGGAAAAGGTTCCTATCTCTTACTGTACGCAAAAAGTGCAGGGAAAAGGTTCCTATCTCTTGCTGTATAAAAAAAGTGCGGGGAAAAGATGTGTTTAAACAGATACATGTACTTCAGTAGACATCATGGTCGTTTTAGATATCATGTAAAAAAATATGGGAAAAAAGTTTGTGTTACCATAGGGGCTACCAAGAGTGCCTTTAGATGATATGGTAACGAAGTAGATAGTGCAAGTCTCAATGTTTTAGGTGAATCCAGGTTCATTCCCAAATGTAGCGAATATTATGACATCCCTTCGGTAATCACTGTCACTTAAAATGAGCACCGACTATTATTTCCTCACAAAACTGAGGCGACCTGGCGTGATATTGACCGCATCACAAATAAATATGTTATAGTTAGTCGAAGACCCCAGCATCCTTGCAAACGAATGGGACAACCGAATCACTGAAACAGACAGATGCCCTCATAACAGAGTCCCGAGTCCTAGTCTCAATGAGCCATGATCGCAGACGAAAAAGAAGAGGAAAATCCATAATTGCTCAACCGTCCGTGCCAGTGGAATCATCCGAATTAACATCTCATCTCACTGAAGGATCCAAACAAAGAAGGCAGCTGTAAAAAAAAAAAAAGTATAATTAGACAGCCACTCTATTTATTATTTAGAGATTGTATTCTGTTCGGTCCTGTTAGTTCATATTAGTAGAACTTGCATGTCATGCACTGTGTGTCTCTGAGTGTGTGTCTGTGTGCGTCTGTGTGTTTGCCTGTCTGTGTGTGTTCAAATGTGTGTCTATGTCTGCTCATGTGTATGTGTGTGGGTCTGTGTGTGTGTCTATGCCTGCGTATGTTTCTGTGTCTGCGCGTGTGTATGTGTGTGTCTGTCTTTTTTGTGAAATCTGCTGGCCACTTTGAGAATCGTTGATCTCATTATCCAAGTACTCATTCATCAGGGGGACACAACTTCAGATCATCTTCGTTATCCCAGAACTCAGCACTAGACTTCTGCTACCAGACACGGATGACGCTAACGGATATTTCATCAAATAATTATTGCAATAACAAATAACAGTAACGTAACGATTGATAATAATAATAAAATAATAATAATAATAATAACAATAACAGACTTGTTGCGTGCTCTCTTCTGTATTGCTCTGTCATGTAATAATTGCCTACGTCAGACATAAGTAATCAACTAATGCTTCAACCTGTATGTAAGATGTGAACTATGTCGTGTATAATGTGGAGTTGATGCGGACAAGGCATTTAGTATGAATGAGAAGAAAAAAAACGCTTCCTTACTTTAGTCAGACATTAATTCATCATCATCAAGTACCGGGCCTGCTGGCGTAGGTGATCATGTCTCTCCACAACTTTCGATTTCGACAGTTATTTATCATTTCTGTTGTTGACCTTCTGCCAAGCCATTCTCTTAAGCTGTCTGGTATTTGTTCTCTTTGCTTCCCTCTATCGCTTCGTCCCTCAATTTTTCCAGTTGTTACAATATATTCCAGCTGTTCTCTTCTCATTACATGGCCAAAAATGATGATTGTTTCTTCCTAATATTGGAAATTAACTCTCTTTTTGCTTTATCCTCTTTCAGAACATTTTCATTACTCTTCTTAGCTGTCCATGGTATTCTCAACATTCTTCTGTAAAACCACATTTCAACAGACTCGAGTGATTTTCTTGTCTGTTGTCCTATTGTCCTTGATTAGACATTGATTATTAGAGCAAATTGAATTATCTTGCATGTGAGGAATAGAACCAACATTCTGTGAGCTATGAAAAAAAAACGCGCTAATAGTAACCTACTTGCATAATCATTAATAAATCTGATAATTCATATGAGTTCATCTATGCGTCGTGGCGTATGTGGACCAGACCACATTGATGAAACGTTCGTGTGAAGTATTGCTCTCGTTCCTCGAAATAGTTAATTTGTTAGTCGGTTAAGTGTAGTTTAATTTCATTTAATTCAGATTATTTATTCAGAACTTTGGCTTAAAGCAAATTTAGTATCATTGTTTAGTTAGGTATCAGTATATGTTTGTATATTATTACCCCTTATGCTTATTTAACATTCATATATATTGAGTCTATAATGTATGTATGTGTGATAGTATGTATCTACTGTCATTTCGAGCCGAAGACGGCACATAGGGCAGAACCAATCTCAAAAACAGAAAATTTGCGTGGCAAAATGGCACATATTGCAAAAATTACTGCTTCTAAAATCTATGGCTCTGTTTCCATAACAATACTTTTTTACAATGACAGCTTGTCAAGCCATCGATCAAGCTCCTTAGTCGCCTTTTACGACATGTTTGGAAGGTCACAGTGTCGCTATTCTTTACTCATAATGAGGCCCCCGGTTACACACAGGGCATATATATCGAGTAGACTCTCGATTATCCAGAAGTGGATTAGATGTGTGACTGTTAAAAACTTAAAAATTAAAATCCTCATTTAAATAAATTTATTAAACTGAAACAAATCTGTGAATTCACGTCTGACAAAAATATGTAATTTTTCAGGAAATAAAATCGTTCTATGTATGCATATATCACATTTGAAGCAGTGACGTGACTACATTGTGCTTCTGATGTGCATGAGTACATCTACACGAAATGCAATATTGCCCGTGCAGTGAGTTCACGTGATAGCACATGAGCTCACGAGACATGATTATGCAGTGTGTTTCTGGATTAAGATTCGAGCGGACGTCTCTCTAGCGTTGCCGATATTGAAGCGTTGCCGTTACTAAATAATGTTTTCAAACTAAAACATACCGAAGCTCTTCCTGGTTACTTAGAACACCAGACAGGAACTGCGCGGAAAAGTTAATCCTAAGAAATCTACGCAGCAACATTCGCTGAAAGGATACTGAAAAGATGAAGCAGAGAAGTTGACCTGTCTTATGTCAAGTGGTAACAAATGAAGTCAGCGCCAACTGTTGAAATACTGTACTGACTCTTTCAGTTTCATATAAATAATGGTTTAGCGGGGATTGTTGTTATAGGGGATTTCCCATCTCCCATTCATTCTGGGTAATCGAGAGTCTTCTGTGTATATGTGTGTATATGACTGGTGAGTGTGTGTTTATTGCGTTTAAGTTTAATTTATTTAACATACACATATTCACACACATAAACATATTTATATATGCAATAATCACACACATACATGCATATATGCATATATACATACATACATACATACATACATACATACATACATACATACATACATACATACATACATATATACATACTTATACACACACATACATACATACATACATACATATATACATACTTATACACATACATACATACATACATACATACATACATACATACATACATACATACATACATACAAGGTATCCCTCGCTGGTTAAAAGAACAAGAGAACAAACATATCCACATATAGACACCAGAGAGAGATGCTAATCATGACAGGCAATGAACCTAGAGGAAAGAAAACTTAGAACAGCAAACACAGTAGGAGACATATGTTGCCTAACAAGACTTCCTTCCTAGAAGAGATATCACTGAATACAAACACATGCTGCCTTGGTCTTCATAAGTCTAATCTTCAGCTGTAGCTGTCAAGGGTGAAGGTTATGGCGTCACGTAGCAGCATCTTTACTACCGTATGGGAGTGGACTGTAGAGCCTCCACAATACATGAACACATCTTTTAAGGATGCGCTGCCCTGTGCTCTCTCCCCGGATGTTTGACCGTCCTTGACCAACAGCTAGGTACCCACTTTTCCAGCTGGGTCAACTGGCAAGGACATGTGCTTCGGGTTCAAGGTTATGTAGGGGTCACATGTAAAACTGTACTCTTCCTCATAAAAGGTGTAATACATCTCGAATTGATCACCAATAGAACATTTTTATTATTCGCCATCTCCTGAAAATAGAATGAGGACATCACGTGATGCTCTCATTACAGCGAATTTAATTTATCTAACTAAAGAGCCTTTCTGCACTTTTCAAGAAACTGATTATCTCAGGTTTGTGTTACCGTTAAACGTTTTGCCTGTTTGACCTTTCTTAATTCTGTGTGTCAGACATCCATTTTGTTTCAGAGTGGAGAGTAGCTTGTTAGTTGCACCCAGCCACCAACATGTGAACTGAGAAATTCACAAATCCCAATTAACATGCAAGCAGGTAGCCAGCTCTTTTAACAAAGGAGATAATTCAGATTTTGCAAGGACATTACTATGACTAATATTATCTCCCCTTATTCACAAAGGTGAGCCGCGATAGCTCAGTGGTTAGTGAACTGGACTACAAAGGACAAGGGGTAGGGTTCGATCCCAACCAACGGCATCCGGGTTCACCCAGCCTTAAATGGGTACCGGATTTTTTTCTGGGAAAGCAAAGCAGCACGGGCGTAATACCGACCACATTACCCCAAAAATCATGTGCTGAAGGTCTGTAAAATGTATGGTCACTAACACCATATTTCCCTTTACGCCAGTTGGCGTGACGGGGGTACTTTACTTTACTTACTTTACACTTGGCAATCCCTTCTGGGCATAAGACTTAACCACAATTTTTGGGCATCAGACTTAACCACAATTTTTGGGCATCAGACTTAACCACAATTTCTGGGCATCAGACTTAACCACAATTTCTGGACATCAGACTTAACCACAATTTCTGGGAATCAGACTTAACCACAATTTCTGGGCATCAGACTTAACCACAATTTCTGTGAATTGTTTCTCTTCAGCGTTCAAGTGATCATGCTTTACTCTTTATCCAGTTTCCTGATGGCGCGAAAAGAACAGCTTCATTCAAGGCATGACATGTGACTATCACTCCCCACCAATTGCTCTACCTGTACGGTAAAGGTGATTAAATACCTCAGTTATGTACCTTAGATTCTCATAAAGACAACGCCTATGATAGCTAATTTGATAGTTAGCTGAGTGGCAGTGTTCCCTACCGTTTGGCTTTTCGTGGCAAGGTGCTGTGCCACTGAGTACGGGTTCGATCATGCTCCGGTCCATATATTGGTCTTTATTTTTTTTTCTGTTGTTGATTATTTGTCATTGTTTTCTAGTGCTGTAAACATACTTCTTCCACTGAATCGATTCCCCTTCTTGGTCCACGACCGGTTTAGTCCAAAGTGAAGTTATGTGACGGTCTTGTCTATCTGCTTCGAGGAGTAGCAAGACACGTTTTCTTACCATTTTTTTTTCAACCTTACCTTACATTCTGGGGACTTTCCCGAGTGCAGTCAAGAAGAACCAACATTTGTTTATTTCCAAAATGAACTGTCAATAATTACTTCCAAATACAAGTAAGCGGTATATCTAATTTTAATTTTAAACAAACAGTAGAAAGAAAGTTAAAAATTGGTTCACATTAAGTTTATTCAGTCTGTAATAGAATTTCACTGGTAATATATATATATATATGGAGAGAGAGAGGGTATATAGTTCAAGAGGGTTCTTATAAAATAGAAACCGTATGAAATATAACATGCAGTAAATCATACACATTGATTGGATCTTCTAAAAACATCAGAAAGAAACAATTGACATTTTTTCGGGCACATCATGAGAAGAGGAAAGTTGGAATACTCGGTTACAGCTGGCAAAATACAGGGAAAGAGATATCATGGATGACAAAGAGAGGAGATACTGCATAGTTTGGTGTCATAGCATGAAAAACAGTCAACTAAAGAATTTATACGATGGATTGTGGATAAAATATTGTGGAAGAACATGATCGCATACGCTAACCGGTATGGTACATGATGATGATGATGATGATAATAATGATGATAATAATGATGATGATGATGAGTGATAGAACTATGAAAATGAACTGCCTGATATTTTCACAATTTATTGCGTAGTTGTAACAAATTACCGAGATTAACAAATCAAATACATGTGTACTGCTAAGTTAACCTTAACCTGTTGCTTCCTATTACCTATTTAACCTTTAACCTCTAACCTCACGTTTTGCCAAATGTCTAATGTTAATAATTCCGCTGCAGAGAATGTCCAGATAACCATTTGTAAATTAGTATTTCACTCGCAAAGATACTGAGATAAGACATAAAAAAATATTATTGTTATCTACTGAAGCGTGGGAGTGTCTCAAACAAGTTGTTACACTTACTGATTAGCTATATCGTATATGGCTACTTGTCATGATATGTATCTTTAATAAGCTCCCTAACAAACATATAATGCTTAAACGTTTCTCTTGCATGTACAAGTTGGACACCCTTTAGAGTCATAGACTCTCCCGTAGAGACACAAGTTTCGGCAGACTCCTCCACAACTCTGGGACTTGCACTGGCATAACTGACAACCATTCTGATCAGTTTCCAAACCGTTTAGGCAGAACAGTGCACAAGGTCGCTGTCTCTGACAGCCGTTTCCTGTACGCACAGACTTGCATCTGCAGATGCTGCACCCCCGTCCATCAACATCGAATTCTCGCCCGTTTAGACAATATCTGGGGCACACAACGCTGGGGCATTGGCATTCACACGTCTTGCAACCTCTTGAGTCCGTCCTGTAGGACGAGCAAGGAAACAAAGCAAACGGACAAAATATATTAGGACAAGGTTGGTTCCAGTCGATGGGTGGGCGCCGCTGAATGATGCTGATACAGCTGCAACTTTTCAAGTCAATTAATTGATCTCCAGGACAGGAGAGTCTGCATTTGAAAGGAGCTATGTCTGTGAACAGAATAATAATAATATGGACACAATAATAATATTTGCACAATAATAATATGGACAGAATAATAATATGGACATAATAATAATAATATGGACACAATAATAATATGGACACAATAATAATATGGACATAATAATAATAATATGGACATAATAATAATATGGACACAATAAGAATATGGACAGAATAATAATAATATGGACATAATAATAATAATATGGACATAATAATAATAATATGGACATAATAATAATATGGACATAATAATAATAATATGGACATAAATAATATGGACATAATAATAATTTGGACGAAATAATAGTAATATGGACAGAATAATAATATGTACACAATAATAATATGGACACAATAATAATAATATGGACAGAATAATAATATGGACAGAATAATAATATGGACACAATAATAATATGGACACATCATCATCAAGTACCCTGCCTGCTGGCGTAGGTGATCATGTCTCTCTACAACTTTCGATCTCGACAGTTATTTATCATTTCTGTTGTTGAACTTGTGCCAAGTCATTTTAAAGTTGTTTATCTTATCTCTTTGCTTCCCTATATTTCTTCGTCCCTCAATTTTTCTAGTTATAACAATATATTCCAGCTGTTCTCTTCTTATTACATGGTAAAAAAATGATGATTGTTTCTTCCTAATATTGGAAATGAGCTCTCAAAGCTTTTTGCTTTAGCCTATTTCAGAACGTTTTCATTACTATTCTTATCTGTCCATGGTATTCTCAAAATTCTTCTGTAAAACCACATTTCTACAGCCTCCAGTGATTGTCTTGCCTGTTGTTCCATTGTTCAAGATTTACATTCATATGCTAAGACTGGTTCAACGCAACATTTAAGAACAGGCTAGGAGAGTATATTTGCATAACAAATTAGTATCGGATATAAGCAGAGCATATTAGTTTAGTTGGTATAGTAACAGGACAGATTAGTGTATTTAATATAGTAACAGAACAGATTAGTTTAGTTAGTATAGCAACAGAATAGATAATTTAATTGGTATAGCAACAGAATAGATAATTTAATTGGTATAGCAACAGAATAGATAATTTAATTGGTATAGCAACAGAATAGATAATTTAATTGGTATAGCAACAGAATAGATAATTTAATTGGTATCGCAACAGAATAGATAATTTAATTGGTATCGCAACAGAATAGATAATTTAATTGGTATAGCAACAGAATAGATAATTTAATTGGTATAGCAACAGAATAGATAATTTAATTGGTATAGCAACAGAATAGATAATTTAATTGGTATAGCAACAGAATAGATAATTTAATTGGTATAGCAACAGAATAGATAATTTAATTGGTATAGCAACAGAATAGATAATTTAATTGGTATAGCAACAGAATAGATAATTTAATTGGTATAGCAACAGAATAGATACTTTAATTGGTATAGCAACAGAATAGATAATTTAATTGGTATAGCAACAGAATAGTTAATTTAATTGGTATAGCAACAGAACAGATAGTTTAGTTAGTATAGCAACAGAACAGAACAAGCTAACTTTTTGAAGGAAGCATATGTAGTAAAAGGTTTATGCTCTAGTTTTAGTCACAAAATAGATATGGGTTCACATCTGACCTGGCGGTGTTTAGTATTAACTCATCCCTAGCTATATGTCCTCGTGACACGCTGAACTGGTTGAGGTAATAATATCGAGTAATGTACCGGTCTCTCTGAGATCCACATGTTGTAGCCCAGCGTTTTAATACTTTACTTTCCTAGAACTTTTCAAATGTCACAGAACATTGAATACCTTCCCTTGTTTTACTTGTTTTGGAATTAATTGAACACACCAAGTTACTTATTTACAAAATGGTTTCAAAATATTTATAACTAATCGATCTTTCCTTATTGAAACGTAATCACCAATCGAGACTATAGCAATAGTATTTATTCCAAATGTGATGGAATCAATGACTATTTATGTTACTCACATGCATCGCTTAGTGTAAAAGCTTGACTTGAAATAAATATTAACAGTTTCACAACGTTCGTATCCATCCTGATTTCTTCTTTTGTTAACTGTAAATTGATTGTTTTGACATTATTTCCATGCGATTGGGCACTTTATATCCTGTACCGCTTCGTCTATTTTTCAACATTGTTTTTGTACAGTTTTATATTTGTAGATAAAGTAAATACACAAACTTCCTTGTGCTTTTTTTCTTTAATTGGTACAAGTTTGTAAATTTGAGTAATGAGCTGTTAAATAATGCTGAGACAAGTTGGGTTAATTTAGTGAGAGTTCCGGGAAATGGGGTACTGTCAAGGAAGTAGCGTTTTTATTGGGTGACAAAGTCATACAATGTCATGGGCGGTACGCTGATATAAAGGAATGTGTGCAGTGGCGTGACTGCATAACCAACAGACTTGATTGACACTATGGAGATGATATGAAATGTTTTTTTTTTTTGTGTTTTAAATAGATTAATTTAAAACAAAATGCTACAGAAAAAGTCTGAAGGTACCTTGGATAACGAAAAAGATCAACGAAGATGTATTAAAACACTTAAACAATAAAAAGATTCGGCTTATAAACTCCATAATATCTATATATCTATTGACCTTTCGAGCCGTGACCGGCCCATAGGGCATAAAACCAGATACTCTTTCTCTGAATTCTCTCTGAATGGCTCATCGTACATCCCTAGACCGGCTATACGCTAATCTTACGGTCTGTTGTTCGATGTGCGACGGGGATAATCAGACGACTAACTGTGTGTGCAACTCGATCTCATTGAGGGAGCCGATTCCTACTGCTCTTGCCTCTCTGATCAATGTTCTTCTCAGTTTCTCTCTGGGTCGGCCTCGTTTCCTCCTACCTGTTATTTCCCACTTGACGGCTAGCTTTTGTTATTCGGTTATTATTTCTTCTAAACACAGTTCCAACATATGTCCATCGTCTTTTCTTGATTACTGATGATATTAGTGGTTTATTAGTGATTTCTCTAATTTCCTCGTTTGTTTTGAATTTACTCCACACTATACCAAGTATTTTCCTTAGACATTTATTTTCAAATGCGTTCAACTTTGTTTATATGTCTCTTGTTGTTTTCAGACTCTCACGGGCATATGGAAGGGTAGATAGCACGTTTGATTTGAATAGTGAGAGTTTTGTGTGCGTTCTTGTAACACCACTTTCCATGGGAATTTAAAATACTATGACTGCCTCAAAAGATACAGCGAGTTTGAAAGAACAATAATGGAAGGCGTGGTTCTTGGGCGTCGCATCAGGGGCAGATCTAGAAGAAAGTGGTTTCAAGACATCAAGGGGACCTTGAACATGACAACAGAAGATATGGGAGATGAATGCAACTTCTGTTTATACCTATTTATAAGAACGTTTTTGTTCCATTGTCATTAAAGCCATCTTCATCAACATTATCATCATTTACTGTGCCTGCTGACGTAGGCAATCAAGTCTCTCCATAACGATTTGTCTCTTCGCTGTTTATTAATTTTCCTGTTGACGTCCCCCTTACTACATTACCTTAAATTGTCTCATGTCTTTTCTCTATCGCTTCTGTCCTCTAATGTACCAGTTTTCACAATATTCTCCAGCTTGAACCTCATCAATACAAGTATGCATGTGGAGGTAACAGCATCAGTGTTTTATATGAGCAAATGTAACCCTTCCCAACGCTTTGTCTTTTTCCTAAATCCAGATCAGCCATGGACAACGTTTTCTTGTTTTCTTATAAAAGTCTGGTTAGTTTTCCACGCAAAATAAGACTGGACTTTGAATACTGCAGGTTTTATTGTTTTTGTGTGTGTCTTTTTCAAAAAGCAGCACATGTGCTTTACGTAAAAAAGCCAAGAGTGTTGCCTGAATAGGTTTGAATACCTTAAGGTCAAGCTTGTAGAGATGACGTACAAACTCTGACAGAATTATACATGTGGGTACTGAGAGTGAGTCTGTAGCGTAATGCAAGGGCTGGTTTAAAGATAAACTGAATGTGGCTTATATCGAAGATTAACGCTACCGAATCGGTCCGGCTGAAAAGAAAATGAGCACCTGACTGAACGAGATGCGGAAGGTAAACACAATGACGATGAAGAGTACTGCCCCCCCCCCCCCCCCCAACCCTATCTTCAAATGTTATGGTCATATACCTTTGAGTTGTGTACATCATGAGCCTAGAAAAAAATGGTTACATTTTTGGGTTTACGGAGGCATGTCCGTCAAAGCTTGAATCTACTATTAGTCGTTAAGATAGAGCCCACATTGTCTACCCTCCATCGATTGTTTCTTTCTTTCAAAGTGTGTGGGTTATACTTTCTTTTATGTGCGGAGCTTACATCTATTTGCTTTCATTTCAAAGTGGCATTTAGTTCAAATCTTGAAAATTGTGCAGCAGAATTGGACGAGGATGTCCTGACCCTTGTACATTTCCCTCATTCTTAAAATTGGTATTTTATGGAAGTGGTTTCATTTTGTGGCACAACATATACAAGTAAGATGTACAGTAAGATGTACAGATAAAGTAAAATATTTATGTGTGGATGATACTTTAGTAGTTAATGCTAGTAATAAAAATATCAAAGATTGTCAAATCTGAGATAACAATATGCACTTCTTGAACTACACAATCATTTAAATGTTTAGATAGAGCGTTCTACCAATCACATTGAATGTTTAATACAAGAAACATCTTTATTAACTTTCCTTAAAAATTAAAAACAATGGACGAATGAACTAAAGTATCAATAACAAACAGCTTTGAGCTTCACATTTCCATAGTTACGCCACTGCCAACGTTCATTTTGAACTGTCTCCTGACTTTAGTACTTCTGGTTTACTCAAACAAATTGGGAGGGTATTTTGGGAGTCAGTGGCACGTAGAAATGGTGTAGCATTTAGCGCTAGTAGAGTACGTGATGTCAGTGTTTGATGTGGGACACATGTGGGATTGTGGTAATTGTCAACCAATGGAATTCAAATTACAATTTCAACAGTTTAACATACTTTGACATAATTAATGTGGATTTTGTTCGACTGTTTCCTTGTATGGGACATTCTGTTTTTTTTTCTTTTATTCCGTTAAAACAGAAGTTGTGAGAGACAAATCAAGAAGCGGTGCAAGCAAAATAAAATACAGATGGGGAGAGACAGTAGTGAATGAACTGATAGAATAAATATGAGTGGAAGGAAAATAGATGTTTAACAACAAGTGAAAACTAATAAGATGAATGAAATAATTTGATTAAACAGCGATGCAGTCTGAAGAATAGAGAGAAAGGGGGGGGGGGGGGGGGGATACTCGACACGATGAAAATATTTTGGTTTAGGTAAATAAAGATTCACTAGTTGATAACGTTTCCCAGCAAATAAAAACCCTTTAGATGGTTCCCTGAACAATTTTTTTATCCACAATCAGCATAGTTATAGTACAGTATAGTATAGTATAGTATAGTATAGTATAGTATAGTATAGTATAGTATAGTATAGTATAGTACAGTATAGTACAGTACAGTACAGTACAGTACAGTACAGTACAGTACAGTACAGTACAGTACAGTACAGTACAGTACAGTACAGTACAGTACAGTACAGTACAGTACAGTACAGTACAGTACAGTATAGTATAGTATAGTATAGTATAGTATAGTATAGTATAGTATAGTATAGTATAGTATAGTATAGTATAGTATAGTATAGTACAGTACAGTGCAGTATAGTATAGTATAGTACAGTAGAGTATAGTATAGTACAGTACAGTATAGTATAGTACAGTATAGTATAGTATAGTATAGTATAGTATAGTATAGTATAGTATAGTATAGTATAGTATAGTATAGTATAGTATAGTATAGTACAGTACAGTATAGTATAGTATAGTATAGTATAGTATAGTATAGTATAGTATAGTATAGTATAGTATAGTATAGTATAGTATAGTATAGTATAGTATAGTATAGTATAGTATAGTATAGTACAGTATAGTATAGTATATTACAGTACAGTACAGTATAGTATAGTATAGTACAGTATAGTATAGTATAGTACAGTATAGTATAGTATAGTATAGTATAGTATAGTACAGTATAGTATAGTATAGTACAGTATAGTATAGTATAGTACAGTATAGTATAGTATAGTATAGTAGTATAGTATAGTATAGTATAGTATAGTATAGTATAGTATAGTATAGTATAGTATAGTATAGTATAGTATAGTATAGTATAGTATACAGTACAGTGCAGTATAGTATAGTATAGTATAGTATAGTATAGTATAGTATAGTACAGTACAGTACAGTACAGTACAGTACAGTACAGTATAGTATAGTACAGTACAGTACAGTACAGTACAGTACAGTATAGTATAGTATAGTATAGTATAGTATAGTACAGTACAGTACAGTACAGTACAGTACAGTACAGTACAGTACAGTACAGTACAGTACAGTACAGTATAGTATAGTATAGTATAGTATAGTATAGTATAGTATAGTATAGTATAGTATAGTACAGTATAGTATAGTATAGTATAGTATAGTATAGTGTAGTCTAGTACGGTACGGTACGGTACAGTACAGTACAGTATAGTACAGTATAGTATAGTATAGTATAGTATAGTATAGTATAGTATAGTATAGTATAGTATAGTATAGTATTGTATAGTATAGTATAGTATAGTATAGTATAGTACAGTACAGTACAGTACAGTACAGTACAGTACAGTACAGTACAGTACAGTACAGTACAGTACAGTACAGTACAGTACAGTACAGTACAGTACAGTACAGTACAGTACAGTACAGTATAGTATAGTATAGTATAGTATAGTATAGTATAGTATAGTATAGTATAGTATAGTATAGTATAGTATAGTACAGTACAGTGCAGTATAGTATAGTATAGTGCAGTAGAGTATAGTATAGTACAGTACAGTATAGTATAGTACAGTATAGTATAGTATAGTATAGTATAGTATAGTATAGTATAGTATAGTATAGTATAGTATAGTATAGTATAGTATAGTATAGTACAGTATAGTATAGTATAGTACAGTATAGTATGGTATATAGTATAGTATAGTATAGTATAGTATAGTATAGTATAGTATAGTATAGTATAGTATAGTATAGTATAGTATAGTATAGTATAGTATAGTATAGTATAGTATAGTATAGTATAGTATAGTATAGTATAGTATAGTATAGTATAGTACAGTATAGTATAGTATATTACAGTACAGTACAGTATAGTATAGTATAGTACAGTATAGTATAGTATAGTACAGTATAGTATAGTATAGTATAGTATAGTACAGTATAGTATAGTATAGTACAGTATAGTATAGTATAGTACAGTATAGTATAGTATAGTATAGTATAGTATAGTATAGTATAGTATAGTATAGTATAGTATAGTATAGTATAGTATAGTATAGTATAGTATAGTATAGTATAGTATAGTATAGTATAGTATAGTATAGTATAGTATAGTATATTACAGTACAGTGCAGTATAGTATAGTATAGTATAGTATAGTATAGTACAGTACAGTACAGTACAGTACAGTACAGTACAGTACAGTATAGTATAGTACAGTACAGTACAGTACAGTACAGTACAGTACAGTACAGTACAGTATAGTATAGTATAGTATAGTATAGTACAGTACAGTACAGTACAGTACAGTACAGTACAGTACAGTACAGTACAGTACAGTACAGTATAGTATAGTATAGTATAGTATAGTATAGTATAGTATAGTATAGTATAGTATAGTATAGTATAGTATAGTATAGTATAGTATAGTATAGTATAGTATAGTATAGTATAGTGTAGTCTAGTACGGTACGGTACGGTACAGTACAGTACAGTATAGTACAGTATAGTATAGTATAGTATAGTATAGTATAGTATAGTATAGTATAGTATAGTATAGTATAGTATAGTATAGTATAGTATAGTATAGTATAGTATAGTATAGTATAGTATAGTATAGTATAGTATAGTATAGTATAGTATAGTATAGTATAGTATAGTATAGTATAGTATAGTATAGTATAGTATAGTATAGTACAGTACAGTATAGTATAGTACATTACAGTACAGTACAGTACTTTGATTATATTGAATGCTTGAATCATTCTTAGCTTTTCTCTTAATTCTTCACTTCTGACCTCATCGCTCAGATTATTCCCTGTCATGTTTTGTAACACTTTCTCATTAATGTGATAATTAGTGTTCCTATTCTTCTTGCGTCTAGCGTCCAGGTCTCACACTGATTTTAGAACATTAGAATGAAGATTGTGTTGTAGAGTACCCGTCTCTAGGATTTTTTCTCTGGTGAATAATTAGCGGTGACACCTGTTTGATAATGTGACAACTTTTATTGTATCTTGAATCTATTTGGGGGACTGGTTGGTCTCGAGGCAAGACGCCGGCCACGAGACAGAGAGGTTGTGGGTTCAAATCCCGGTTGGTTGGGATTTTTATTGTTGATTTCTCTCTGCGGCAACCACCCCTGGCCTCAGCAGCGAGGCCCGGCTTGAAACGTCAATTACTCATCGGCGGAAAAAAAAATATATGAGTACCTCCGAAGTCGGAGTTATCTGCCTGTGCGGCGAGGGACCCCTGTGCACACGGCTGCCAGGGAAAAATGGATTAACACGCAAACGTTCCTAGTCTCTAGGGACTTCGTCAGAGGTAAAAGCTGGCGAACGAAGAAGGAAGAAGAAGCTATTTCTGTTGCTTGTGAATTGTCGTTTGTCACTTGGCTGTCTAGGTAATTAAATTTCTCCAACAATTTATTTTAAATGTGTGCAATTTATCAATTTTTTTTTTAGTTTTAATTTTTTAAAAATTAATATAGTTATGTCCGTGTTCTCTTTTTCTTTTCCAGTGTTCATAACTTCAGCATTGTTTGTGTGGTTTGGTCCTGGTTCTATGACCTGCCATCTCAGCTTTCATTTATTTAAGCAGGTAAAGCTTGTTTATGTTGTGGATGAGGTACTTGACGCAGACCATCCCTCTTCACGTCCGCCCGGTATCCATTAAACTTTGCCCTCAGGGGCAGTTACCACTCAGTGCAGCCAGGGGTTGGGATTGGCCCACCACATAGTCGCAAAAGACCACTAACTTCCGTTTTCCCTACTCCAGGAAGCATTAAATTACCCTGATGTCAACACGGCGAGCTGTAAGGATCCATTTATCCTAATTTATCCTTATGACTTATTCTGAGTGACAATGGTAAATTGACACTAGCAGCAAAAAGCAAGACTGAAACTAAAGTGATTTACCTTGCATGAAGTGTTTATTTGTGTTGATGGGAGGAGATGAGAGCCACATATTGTGTTTGCCTTGCTACATCGGCTGCCTTTTTCTTTCCTAAATTTACAATTTTGGGGGAATACTGGACGACTTTTTTTTACAATATGTCGGGATCATACGCTGACAAAAAGATCAAAGCATGCAATACAGTAAAAACATGCAACACAATAAATACATGCAACACAATAAATGCATGCAACACAATAGATATACGCAACACAATAAATGCATGCAACACGATAAATGCATGCAACACAATAGATATACGCAACACAATAAATGCATGCAACACAGTAAAAACATGCAACACGATAAATACATGCAACACAATAAATATACGCAACACAATAAATACATGCAACACAATAAATGCATGCAACACAATAAATACGTGCAACACAATAATATACGGGACCATGTTTGAATGCTGTCAACATATTCCAACATTTCTGTCTGTGACTCCGTGGTGTGAAATGATGAATAATAAACCTTTATTTCTTTTATGTTATCGTCTCGTCATATCTTCTATCTGTTTTGTCCTGTATAACAACAAACACGTTCTAATACAACATAAAACATCTATTCAGTGGCATATGTGAACAACACAAGAAAACAAAGTTTTATTTGTGAATTCGACAACGTGGCACGTGCAGATATCCTCATATGTTATCTTGAAATCTTCCATCTAAAGTACTGAAATGATGTTTGTATATACACAAACAAGGATCACACTCTCACAATTAAACGGTTATTTTTATTTTTAAAATTTTTTTATCAATTGCTACAAAACACTATCCTTCTTAGATAACTGCTGAAAATTGTCAATCTTTATTATCGAGTTTATGAAAGTAGAGTCATCTTAGCACAAGCTGTTAAATTCAAACGTAATGTATGGGTATAGATAGTATCTGCCCTCGTCTCACACTCGCCAACAAGTGAACTTAACGAGTCCTCCAATGCTTACCTTTATCACGCATGTAATTACGACGATGGGAATAATTCATGTCTTCAGCGGATTAGTTTTATTGATTTAAGTTCGAATTTATTTTTTTAATGAACGAGGTTCTAATTATTTTAATTTTCTGTCCTTGTTGATACTTAACGTTTTAGGGAGTGTGAAAACAAGTGTGTTGCATTTACTTTCTTAGAAACCTCCGTTCAGTTCAGTGCAACTCAAGTAAGTCCAGTGACGCGTTAAAAGTGATTCATTATGCCTCGGCAATGTTCTTTGTCCTTTCCAGCTGTTTTTAATTTCGTGTTCCAAAGTATTATTTCAGTGACGTCTAATATTAACTTTAAAAAAAATATATTTATTTCATTGTACCTATTTATATGTATACAGCTATTTTTTTTTCTATTTTCCTATAGTTCTAATGAGCAGAATAGTAATTTTCCTACCGACATCCGATGTACGTAAATGAAAATAAGAAAAGAAATACACAGAACAACAACATAATGATAGAACACAATCGATTTAATGACTTGAAGATTTAAAATACCTAGCAGTTCTGGTGATTTAAGACAACACACAAACAGTAGAATGATATACAAGATGGTTGCAAAGTTTGTCACACTATGGGACTGACATCACCACCACTGTCCGACAATGACGTTACATTAAAGGCAACTCTAGGACGCCATTTTTCTGCTAGCAACGTTTTGATACAAACACAAGACAAACACCTGGACTCAAGAACAATCTGAAAAAAGATCACCGGTAAAAATGAATCTGCTAGGCCAACGGCAGGAAACAGCCTGAGAGATACAATCAGAAGTTCAGGATTAAGAATTTTTTTTAAACAAAAAACTAGAAATAATATCCGCTATTGAACACACATAGATCCAGAAGATACCTTGGTTTTATGTTACGGCTGAATGAGCTAAATGTGGTACAACCTAAAGGTAAAGTATGTGACTTAAATTAGCGTCCTAGAACTCGAGTTTTCACCAATATGTGCTCGACCGCCTACCCAGAAGTATTCGGAGACTTTTGGACAGTGTCGCTTCAAGCATTGAAACTCACGATGCGAGGTGGCATTCCTCACCTCACCAGAGTATTACCCTGGTACCCAATTCTGCCAGCGGCTGGTTCGACTGCGGATTTTTTTTTCCAACCACGAGTACAATTCATACTGTTTCCAGCGGGAATCGAACACCGGTTGTCCGAACATTGGTAGCCTAGTCGACTGGTTTTCCCAACTAGACTACCGAGGCCGCCATGTGGTGCAACGTCTTCTTCTTCTACCTTTTAGCTCCCAGTGGAGCATAGGTCTTCAACAAACACTTTCCAAGTCGTTCTGTTTTTTGCCATTCTTTTAAGATCATTCCATGTCTTCCCCATCATCTTCATCTCTGCTTCTATCTGTCTTCTCCAAGAATTCCTTGGTCTTCCTCTTTGTCTTTTGCCCTGGGGATTCCAAAAAAGGGCCTGTTGTGTAATACTCTCAGTTGGCTTCCGTAGTGTGTGTCCTATCCATCGCCATCGTCTTCGCTGTATCTCTTTATCCACTGGTATTTGACCGGTACATTTCCATAATTCCACGTTAGTGACTTTGTCCTGCCATTTCCATCCCTTTATTCTGCGCAAGCATCCATTAATGAAAGTCTGTACTTTCGTGATTGTCAATTTTGTCATTCTCCATGTTTCACAGCCATATAATAGGACCGACTTAACATTTGAGTTGAAAATTTTTATTTTTGTATTTAGCCTAATTTCTTTGGATTTCCATATGTTTCCCAGTGCAATGAAAGCTCCTCTTGCTTTTGATATCCTTATTTTGGTATCATTTTCTGTTCCTCCCTCTTTATCTATATTACTGCCCAGATATATATAAGATTGTACGTCTAGTAGAGGTATTTCTCCTAGTTTTATATGGTTATTGCCAACTGCATTAATTCTCATAATATTGGTCTTATCTCTATTAATCTTTAGTCCTAGCTGTTGTGATCTCTCATCTAATATACTCATTTTATCCTGCATCTGTTGATGGCTGTGTGATAGGAGAGCTATGTCATCAGCAAAGTCTAAATCATCAAGTTGTTTGGTCAGTGACCACTGGATCCCATTTCTGTTGTTTTGAGTTATTTTCATAATCCAATCTATGGCCAGTAGAAAGAGAAATGGAGACAGGAGGCATCCTTGCCTTACTCCTGTTCTTATTTCAAATGCTTCTGTAAGCTGTCCTTCATGCACCACACTACATTTTGTTCCTTCATACATTGTTTTTATCAGGTTAATAAACTTTATGGGGATTCCGTAATGACTCAGCAACTTCCAAAGCATTCTTCTGTCTAAACTATCAAATGCCTTTTCGTAATCTATGAATCCAATATATAGTGGGGATTTTAGTTCTAAACTTTGTTCAACTATTATACGTAGGGTAGTTATTTGATCAGCACATGATCTGTTCTTCCTAAAACCTGCTTGTTCATCTCTCAAGTGTTTCTCTATAGCCTCTTTTAGTCTCTCCAGAATGATTCTGCCTAATATTTTTCCTGGCACTGATAGTAGCATAATTCCCCTATAATTTGTGCACTCCTGTAAACTTCCTTTCTTTGGTAGTTTGATCATATAACCTTCTCTCCAGTCTTTAGGTATTTCTTCCCTCTCCCAAATTTTATCCAATAGATCCTGTAACATCTTGGTAGAGGTGTTAATATCTGCTTTGATGGCTTCCGAAGGAATTTCATCTGGTCCTGTGGCTTTACCATCTTTTAATAATTTGATGGCTTTCATTATTTCTTCTTTGCTTGGTTTTCCGCAGTTAACGTGTAACTCTTCTTCTGCTGGTAGTATATCTGGAGGATTATTTGAGCCGGGTCTGTTCAAAAGTTCTTCAAAGTGTTCTTTCCATCTCTCCATTTGTTCCCTTATATTACTAAGCAGATTTCCTTTCTTGTCTTTGATAAAGGCGTTGATCTGTTTGTATTTTCCACCTAATTTCTTTGTGCTGTTGTACAGTTCTTTCATTTTTTTTTTTTTTTTTTTTCCAACCACGAGTACAATTCATACTGTTTCCAGCGGGAATCGAATACCGGTTGTCCGAACATCGGTAGCCTAGTCGACTGGTTTTCCCAACTAGACTACCGAGGCCGCCATGTGGTGCAACGTGTCATTAACAAATTCCACGAGAGAGCAAACGGCTCACCACGAAAGAAAGATGTATCGATGAAATATAGAAACACTAGGAAACATAACAGCAGGAGAAACCAACAGAAGAGTAAAACTCTGCAAATTCTATCTGCCCTCGACGCTGAAAGGCAAATGAGGGAAGAGAGAAGAAGAAAAAATAATTTAAAAGTTGATGCCACAATTGGTCACCTGTATTCAGGGCTCCCTTTACCTTGGTCGGCCAATTTATGACAGTCAACTCAACTACATTAAAATCAGCTCTTCTGTTGGTCTCTGCTGCTGTTATGTTTCCTATTTATGCCAGTCAACTCAAAGATTGACATTAAAATCAGCTCTTCTGTTGGTCTCTACTGCTGTTATGCTTCCTATTTATGCCAGTCAACTCAAAGATTGACATTAAAATCAGCTCTTCTGTTGGTCTCTACTGCTGTTATGTTTCCTATTTATGCCAGTCAACTCAAAGACTAACATTAAAATCAGCTCTTCTGTTGGTCTCTACTGCTGTTATGTTTCCTATTTATGACAGTCAACTCAAAGACTAATATTTAAAACAGCTCTTCTGTTGGTCTCTACTGCTGTTATGTTTTCTATTTATGACAGTCAACTCAAAGACTAATATTAAAATCAGCTCTTCTGTTGGTCTCTACTGCTGTTATGTTTCCTATTTATGACAGTCAACTCAAAGTCTAACATTAAAATCAGCTCTTCTGTTGGTCTCTACTGCTGTTATGTCTCTTATTTATGACAGTCAACTCAAAGTCTAACATTAAAATCAGCTCTTCTGTTGGTCTCTACTGCTGTTATGTCTCTTATTTATGACAGTCAACTCAAAGTCTAACATTAAAATCAGCTCTTCTGTTGGTCTCTACTGCTGTTATGTCTCTTATTTATGACAGTCAACTCAAAGTTTAACATTAAAATCAGCTCTTCTGTTGGTCTCTACTGCTGTTATGTCTCTTATTTATGACAGTCAACTCAAAGTTTAACATTAAAATCAGCTCTTCTGTTGGTCTCTACTGCTGTTATGTCTCTTATTTATGCCAGTCAACTCAAAGACTAGAGAGCCGCGGTAGCTCAGTGGTTAGTGAACTGGACTACAAAGGACAAGGGGTAGGGTTCGATCCAAACCGACGGCTTCCGGGTTCACCCAGCCCCATAATGGGTACCGTATTTTTTTTCTGGGAATGTGAAGCGGCAAGGGCGTAATACCGACCTCATTACCCCAAAATCATGTGCTGAAGGTCTGTAAAATTTATTGTCACTAACACCATATTCCCTAAACGCCACTTGACGTGACGGGGGTACTTTTTTTTTTTTTTACAACTCAAAGACTAACATTAAAATCAGCTCTTCTGTTGGTCTCTGCTGCAGTTATATTTCCTATTTATACCAGTCACTATTTCAGTTAATCAACTCAATAACGGTGTTACTTCTATAATCAAGCCCGTTCACACTTCAACGTTCTTGGTAAAAAAAAAAAAACAACCATGACGTTCATCATTTATTTTGTTGACTTCGCAGTAAACCCTTCTCGTCAACTGGCTTGTCTATGATCTCTCTGTTGTCCCTCTATCTCGTCTTCGCTGGATTGTCCCCCTTGTCACAATATATTCCACTCGTTTCTTTCTGATGATGTGGTTAAAACAGAATCCCCTTCTGATATTACAAGTCAACTTTTCATTTTACCTTGACTCCTTTTAGAATGACCTCATTGAGCATTTTAGCTGTCCATGGTGTTCTCAACAATATTCTGTAAAACAATAACAGACTGAATAAACATACCCTTCACCAGTCTCCTCTGCTCTTCACCCCCAAACACGTCCATTGATATCTAATGTAACTAAGCATAAAGTATCCATTCAATCAGACATAGACTGAGTAACATCTCAACCGTGTAACATCTCAACCGTGTAATATCGCAATCGCGAAACCTCTCATTCATGTAACATCTCAATCGTGTAACAACTCAATAGTGTAACATCTCAATTATGAAACGTCTCAGTCATGTAATGTCTCAATCGTTAAACATCTCAGTTGTGTAACATCTCAGTCGGGTAACATTTAAACCTGTTAACATCTCAGTATTGTGAAATCTCAATCGTGTAATATCTCAATATTGTAACATCTCAATTGTGTAATATCTCAATTGCATAACATCTCAATCGTGTAACATCTCAATATTGTAACATCTCAGTTGTGTAATATATTAATATTGTAACATCTCAATCGTAGTAATATCTCAATCGCGTAGTATCTACTTTGTGTTAATAATAGCACAAAATATAAAACCCATTAAAGTAAGCCTGCAAGCATACGCTTTTTCCACCTTTAAACCTTCCTCTCTTTCAATCTCTCATTCCAAAACTATTTTTCTCTCTCTCTTCATCTCTTTCTTTTTCAGTATCTTTCTCACAATAGCCCATCCAGTCATCTGTATCTTTCATCTCTCTCTCTCTCTGACTATATTTCAATCACCCACATTCTCTCACTGTCGATCTCTGTCTCTTCTTTGTCCTTCTCTGTTTCTTTAATCTTCAATCTCGTTCTGTCGCTCTTTCAATCACTGTCTCTTCTTAGTCCTTCTCTGTTTCTTTAATCTTCAATTTCTTTCTGTCGCTCTTTCAATCTCTGTCTCTTCTTTGTCCTTCTCTGTTTCTTTAATCTTCAATTTCTTTCTGTCGCTCTTTCAATCTCTGTCTCTTCTTTGTCCTTCTCTGTTTCTTTAATCTTCAATCTCTTTCTGTCGCTCTTTCAATCACTGTCTCTTCTTTGTCCTTCTCTGTTTCTTTAATCTTCAATCTCTTTCTGTCGCTCTTTCAATCACTGTCTCTTCTTTGTCCTTCTCTGTTTCTTTAATCTTCAATCTCTTTCTGTCGCTCTTTCAATCACTGTCTCTTCTTTGTCCTTCTCTGTTTCTTTAATCTTCAATCTCTTTCTGTCGCTCTTTCAATCACTGTCTCTTCTTTGTCCTTCTCTGTTTCTTTAATCTTCAATCTCTTTCTGTCGCTCTTTCAATCACTGTCTCTTCTTTGTCCTTCTCTGTTTCTTTAATCTTCAATCTCTTTCTGTCGCTCTTCAATCACTGTCTCTTCTTTGTCCTTCTCTGTTTCTGTAATCTTCAATCTCTTTCTGTCGCTCTTTCAATCTCTGTCTCTTCTTTGTCCTTCTCTGTTTCTGTAATCTTCAATCTCTTTCTGTCGCTCTTTCAATCACTGTCTCTTCTTTGTCCTTCTCTGTTTCTTTAATCTTCAATCTCTTTTTGTCGCTCTTTCAATCACTGTCTCTTCTTTGTCCTTCTCTGTTTCATTAATCTTCAATCTCTTTCCATTCTTCCAGTCTCTATATAAAGTATAGTTCAATATCGTCATTTCTGCCTCACTTTCTTTTTGTCACTCGTTATCTTCAATGATCACGTTCTCTCTCTCTCTCTCTCTCTCTCTCTCTCTCTCTCTCTCTCTCGCTCCATATCTTATTTCTCTACGTACCAAGAAAAATAAATCAACAACATTCACGCATAATTTTAGAACCCTCCTATTTTTTTTTTTTTTTTTTTTTTTTTTTTTTATTTGGTGTGTGAATGCGTATAACAAAACTCAACTGGATAATTAACTGCGTGTCACACGGACACAAAAACAGTAAACATCAGATAAGATCTTTATCTTGTTATGAACAATCCCAGATCCTCAAACATATCCCGGACATCCTTAAGCGTATAAAAGTCAGGTTCAGCAGACCAGGCGGACATAACGAAATAAAAACAGTGACGGGAAACCAAGCAGCCTCGTCAACTTAACATGGAGACATATTTTACTCTCGGCCTGGTGACCCTGTTTACCGTGTTCTTTTTAAGTGAAGCACGTACGTGGTGATGTTTCGTTGTTTTGATTTCATAGCTTCTTGTGTTATTATTGTTCGGTATATATTACCAAACTACGTGTAATTTCTTTGTTTCTACATTTCTAAACATATATTATGAATGCTTGTTCATATATATATATATATATATATATATATATATATATATATATAATGCATGTTATAATGTATGCTATCTATCTATCTATCTATCTATCTATCTATCTATCTATCTATCTATCTATCTATCTATCTATCTATCTATCTATCTATCTATCTATCTATCTATCTATCTATCTATCTATCTATCTATCTATCTATCTATCTATATGTCTGTCCATCCATCCATCCATCCATCCATCCATTCGTCTGTACGCCCGCCCGTCCGTCCTTCTGTCTGCCTATCTATCCGTTCGTCCATTCAGCCATCCATCCTTTCACTCATCCGTTCCCCTCCCACCCATTTATCAAACATGTCTAATTATCAAATTATTAATCCATCCATCAATCTATTATATATGTTATTGTGAGTGCACGGATTCGCGTGTAAGTGAGGCTGACCACCTATCTATTTTGTGTTTTGCCTGTTTGACCCCCTACCTGTCTGTCTATTTAGCATATAAGATTTCACTACGCTCTGTGGTCGTGGGAAGCGTACACCGAGATTTTATGGACAGACAAGTATATTGATGAATTAATAAATCTGTGGTCACCATATCTATACACATATTCCAATTAGGTTCCTTTTCTTTATTTTATAACTTCTTGAAATATATGACTACATTATGACAACAAAACATGTTCTACAGGATTACCCCCAGTACACAGACCTGCGAAGGATAACGTGGTCCACGCCCACCTCCCTGGAAGAGAAACTATATGGGGCAATCGAATCACTTAAGCATGCAGCTGACTTCATAAGAGAGTCTGGAATCCTATTCTGATTGAGACTTGATTGCAGACAGAGAGAGAGAGAGAGAGAGAGAGAGAGAGAGAGAAATATATAAATGTTTTTGTAAACAATTATTGGAAGAGAAATCTGAACAACAGATGGTAAGACAAGATCAGAAATGAAGATATCTTGGAAAAGAAGAAAACAAGAGTTAACCGAATATCAGATTATGAATAGAAAATAGAGAATGATTGGACACACACGAGGAAAACCTGATGCCTGCAAAAGCGAGACAGGCACTTTCATGGAACCCACATGGGATGAGAATGCCACGGAGACCCACAAATACATGGAGAAGAGAAGTCATGGAAACTCTAAAGACATTTGTTTAGACTCGAGAGAAGTAATGACAATTACCAATAAGGGGGTGGGGGTGGGTGGGTGGAGAGACCTTGTCCATGGTTTGTGCTAACAAATGTGGACTTGAATTGTAGAGATAAAAAGTTGTGGAGAAACATGTTCTCTTAAGCCAGCAATCAGGGTAAATGATTCTTTCTTTCTTTCTTTACTTCTTTCTTTCTTTCTTTCTTTCTTTCTTTCTTTCTTTCTTTCTTTCTTTCTTTCTTTCTATCGTTCTTTCTTTCTTTCTTTCTTTCTATCGTTCTTTCTTTCTTTCCTTCTTTATTTCTATCTCTCATTCTTCCCTTCCTAAATTTGCCTTTCGGCGTTGAAGTGAGATGTTGTTCACAGTTTCTTGTCTTCTATTGGCCTCTTCTGCTCTCCGAATGTTTCTAGTGTGCCGTTTAACCACCTTTTTCTTCGTCGGCCTGTTGGTCTGGTGTTCTCGTATCGATTGTTGGTGGCTCTTTGTGTTAGATTTAGTTCTTTACTGCTTGCACGAACCACTTGATCTGTTGTTGCTTTATGTATTCAATAACTGGTTCCGTTCCTAGTCTTTTTCGTAACTCTTCATTTCTGATTTGATCTCTCAGACTGTTTCCTGTCAAACGTGTGACACACTTCATTTCTGTGGTAGTTATTTTTCTAATAGCTGTTTTTCTAATAGTTCGTGAGTGTAAGGTCCATGTCTGAAACTGGTAACACAACATTGGGATAAAGATAGTCTTATAAATAGCTCGCTTCGCTTCTAATGTTACTTCTGTGTTCAACAGTGGTAGTGAGAACTATCCAATAACTTGACATGATTTGTTTCATCTTGAGTCTATTTCTGTTGCTTGCCTGTTGTTCTATGTTAGGGTGCTGCTTACGTATTTGAATTCCTTCACTTGTTTTAGGATATTACCATCTATCGTTATTTAGGTGGCTTGTGTTTCTTTTGATATCGTTATTACTTCTCCTTCTGTTGATTTTCATATTATGTTGTTTCCCGACTCTGTTAAGCATGTTTATGTGTTCTTGCATGTCTTTTATTTTCGTGTGTATCAGAGCTTGGTCGTTTGTGGAAATGAGTGCGTTGATTTCGTCCATTTCATATTTGCCAGTTTGCAGCAATGGTTGCGAGGGTAAATGTCTGAAGATATCAATTATCGTATGATCTTTATCATATTTCAATGTTATTTTGCAGAGAGAAACACCACAAGATGTTATTTGAGTTGTCCAAAAGGTCAAGTTCTGCATAACCATGCTTGCCGATGCGTTCCAGAGAGTGTCCTAGTCGACCCAGTTGTTTGCCCTCTTTTAAAATGCATCGCAGTCGATCCGCCATGTTTGGCTTATAAGATGGACTCCAGGGGTTGTAGAACTTGTCAATGTCTACAACAGTGTCCTACTCGGGAATGTCCAGAGAAATGCCGATATGGAACGGAGCAATTTGTCGACAAATTCGGCTGTCAGTCGTGTCGATGCAAGCAACCCTCCTACTGCAAGAGGCGGACATGTGATCTGTACTGTCAAGAAGGATACGAGAAGGACAGATATGGATGCGACATTTGTCGTTGTAAACGTTGTGGGAGCTCATGTAAGATTTATTGTCCTTATGGACAATTGGTAGACTTTAACGGGTGTCTCCTTTGTGAATGCAAACCAAAGAATGAATGTGGTCCTGTTTGTAATAACAGCTGTTCTAACGGAAGAGTGTTGGATAAAAATGGGTGCCCTACTGTCAATGTAAACGAAAATGTGGATTTGTGTGTGCTATAGCTTGTGAACATGGAAATGTGATTGATATCAATGGGTGCCCCACATGTGCTTGTCGCCCACCCCCGCCTACCTGCGGGCCTGTTTGTGCTATCTTTTGTGAACATGGAAATGTTCCTGATAAAAACGGATGCCCGACATGTCAATGTAAGCCACCCCCGCCTACCTGCGGGCCTGTTTGTGCTATCTTTTGTGAACATGGAAATGTTCCTGATAAAAACGGATGCCCGACATGTCAATGTAAGCCACCCCCGCGTACATGCGGGCCTGTATGTGCTATCTTTTGTGAACATGGAAATGTTCCTGATAAAAACGGATGCCCGACATGTCAATGTAAGCCACCCCCGCCTACCTGCGGGCCTGTTTGTGCTATCGCTTGTCTATTTGGAAACGTGAAGAATGAAAAAGGCTGCCCGACATGTCAATGTTTGTCAAAACCAATATAGAAGGAAAATATACATACAGACCAGAGAGAATGATTAGTAATCATTCCTGTTTGACAAGTGGCAAGTAATGACAGAAAAGTAAAAAAAAAATGCTGAATTTATTTTCAAGGAAAAAGGAACGTTCTCTTTATTTTAATTTCATTCTCCCTGTTGATGGACTCTGTGTGTGTGTGTGTGTGTGTGTGTGTGTGTGTGTGTGTGTATGTATATATATATGTGTGTGTGTGTGTATGTATGTATATATATGCGTGTGTGTGTATGTATGTATATGTGTGTGTGTATGTATGTATATATGTGCGTGTGTGTGTGTGTATGTATATATATGTGTGTGTGTGTATGTATGTATGTATATATGTGTGTGTGTATGTATGTATATATGTGTGTGTGTATGTATGTATATATATGTGTGTGTGTGTATTTTGTAATTGACATGGGTCTCCAAAAATAATAAAGATAAGAAATTGATTGTATTTCCTTTCAACACTTGATTTGAGTTCACTTTTTTGTTGTTGACGTGTCAGAACGTATTTGTTATTGGATCTATCATCATCTAGTGGTCAAAGGCAACACCTTTAGTTTCTGGAAGGAGAGACAAGAATAAATAGAATAGAGGGTTTACATCATAGCATTAGAGTTGTTACATTGCTAGTAGAATAAAGGGTTTACATCACAACATTAGAGTTGTTACATTGCTAGTAGAATAAAGGGTTTACATCGCAACATTAGAGTTGTTACATTGCTAGTAGAATAAAGGGTTTACATCGCAACATTAGAGTTGTTACATTGCTAGTAGAATAGATGGTTTACATCACAACATTAGAGTTGTTACATTGCTAGTAGAATAGAGGGTTTACATCGCAACATTAGAGTTGTTATATTACTAGTAGAATAGATGGTTTACATCATAGCATTAGAGTTGTTACATTGCTAGTAGAATAGAGGGTTTACATCACAACATTAGAGTTGTTATATTACTAGTAGAATAGATGGTTTACATCATAGCATTAGAGTTGTTACATTGCTAGTAGAATAGAGGGTTTACATCACAACATTAGAGTTGTTACATTGCTAGTAGAATAGAGGGTTTACATCACAACATTAGAGTTGTTATATTACTAGTAGAATAGAGGGTTTACATCATAGCATTAGAGTTGTTACATTGCTAGTAGAATAGAGGGTTTACATCATAGCATTAGAGTTGTTACATTGCTAGTAGAATAGAGGGTTTACATCACAACATTAGAGTTGTTACATTGCTAGTAGAATAGAGGGTTTACATCACAACATTAGAGTTGTTATATTACTAGTAGAATAGAGGGTTTACATCATAGCATTAGAGTTGTTATATTACTAGTAGAATCGAGGGTTTACATCATAGCATTAGAGTTGTTATATTACTAGTAGAATAGAGGGTTTACATCGCAACATTAGAGTTGTTACATTGCTAATAGAATAATGGGTTTACATCGCAACATTAGAGTTGTTATATTGCTAATAGAATAAAGGGTTTACATCGCAACATTAGAGTTGTTACATTGCTAGTAGAATAGAGGGTTTACATCACAACATTAGAGTTGTTATATTACTAGTAGAATAGAGGGTTTACATCATAGCATTAGAGTTGTTATATTACTAGTAGAATAGAGAGTTTACATCATAGCATTAGAGTTGTTATATTACTAGTAGAATAGAGGGTTTACATCGCAACGTTAGAGTTGTTACATTGCTAATAGAATAAAGGGTTTACATCGCAACATTAGAGTTGTTATATTGCTAATATAATAAAGGGTTTACATCGCAACATTAGAGTTGTTACATTGCTAGTAGAATAAAGGGTTTACATCGCAACATTAGAGTTGTTATATTGCTAGTAGAATAAAGGGTTTACATCGCAACATTAGAGTTGTTATATTACTAGTAGAATAGAGGGTTTACATCATAGCATTAGAGTTGTTATATTACTAGTAGAATAGAGGGTTTACATCATAGCATTAGAGTTGTTACATTGCTAGTAGAATAAAGGGTTTACATCGCAACATTAGAGTTGTTACATTGCTAGTAGAATAAAGGGTTTACATCACAACATTAGAGTTGTTATATTGCTAGTAGAATAAAGGGTTTACATCGCAACATTAGAGTTGTTATATTACTAGTAGAATAGAGGGTTTACATCATAGCATTAGAGTTGTTACATTGCTAGTAATAGGGGGTTTACGACACAACATAAGAGTTGTTACATTGCTAGTACAATATGGGGTTTACGGCACAAAGTTAGTCTTGCTACAATTGTTCTCTTTTTTTCTTTCTTTTATCCTGTACTGCTTTTTGCCGGTAGGCGTCGCAGACTTGAGTCAATGATGTGTTTCCTATCAAGTGAACTTTCTGTGGCTTGGCACATAATGATATTGTTTTGTTTTATTGTGTCGTAAATTCCCTCAATCCACGTTCTTCTTGCTCTACCTCTATATCTTGGCTGTTCCAGTTTGTTGTTATAAGCTCTTGACGCTGGTGCTAAGGGGTTCATGCGCTTTAAATGATCAAACCACTTTCATCTGTCTCTCTATGTATTCGATGACTGGTAGAATTCCATTGGTGTTTATTTCGTCGTTCTTTACATGGTCTTTTCGTTTTTTTCCACAAAAATAAACCAGAAAGACAAAGAGCGTAAATGTAAAAAAAAAAAGAAGCAGAGTTCAAAAAAGAAAGCAGAGAAACAGATCGTTTACCTCTTGCTAACGAAAGACATGTGGTAAAATGGTTAGACCAAAAAATAGAACAGAAAATTGAAGCCTTTGAAATGTGGATTTATAGAAGAATAGGTAGAACTGGATGGAAAGAAAAGAAAACAAGCGAGGAAGTTTTAAAACAACCAAAAATTAAAAGAGAAATACTAAACACAATTAGAGCAAGACAAATGAAATTTTTGGGTCATGTTAAAAGACACAACAGCCTAATAAAAGTAATATTGGAAGGGAAAATACATGGTAAAAGAGGCAGAGGCAGACCAAGACTAAAATGGACGAGTAACATCAAAAGATGGACAAGCCAGTCTATGACAACCTTCACCATCAAAGCAAGAAACAGGGGAATGACGATCCATGGTAGCCAACCTTCGCTGCGGAGATGGAACCCGATGATGAAAATTGTTAAGATCTCCATCTATTGTTCAAAAAAGACCAGTGGTCGAATTGACGAGATCTCTTTTCTCCGGCTGAAGAAAAACGGGTGGTAAAATGTTGTCGGTCTTCATTCTCTTGCAGAAAGACAAGTAGTAAAATGTTTTAGAGATTCATTCTCTTGCAGAAAGACAAGTAGTAAAATGTTTTAGAGATTCATTCTCTTGCAGAAAGACAAGTAGTAAAATGTTTTAGAGATTCATTCTCTTGTTCAAGAAAGACAAGTAGTAAAATGTTTTAGAGATTCATTCTCTTGTTCAAGAAAGACAAGTAGTAAAATGTTTTAGAGATTCATTCTCTTGTTCAAGAAAGACAAGTAGTAAAATGTTTCAGAGATTCATTCTCTTGTTCAAGAAAGACAAGTAGTAAAATCGTTCTAGATCTCCATTCTCCCACTGGAAAAGGTTAAGATTCAACACTTAACACATCAATGAGCATCTCGTCATTTAACCAGACAAACACATGTCCTCTATTTCCTATTTTTTTACACAGCAAAGGTAAATTTAAAGAGAAAGGTAAAGTACGATAACTTGAATCGGCGTCTTAGCACACGAGTTTTCACCCATATGTGTTCGGTCGCCTATTGAGAAGTGTTCGGAGACTTCTGGATAGTGCCGCTTCAAGCTTCGAAACTCACGATGCGAGGCGACATTCCTCACCTTCTCAGAGTACTACCCTGGTACTCATTCCTGCCAGCGGTTGGGTCGACCGCGGGGGTATTTTTTTTTCCCAAACAAGAGTACAACGCACACTGCTTCACGCGGGAATCGAACACGGGTTGTCCGAACGTCGGTAGCCGAGTCGGGTGGTTTTTTCCCAACTAGGCTACCGAGGCCCACACAATCTTGGTGCTGTCACTGTTATATCATTACACTTAATACATTTGTTTGATTTGTATTTGAAACATTTTTATTGAAATACAACAATTGTAAACTTTAAAAAATAACGTTTTCTGCGCCTAATCAAACAAGACAACACAGACTGCAATAGCTTGGGAGATGTTGCTTCACTGTCAATATCTAGAAAAATGTCTGGCACAAGAAAAAAATGAAAGATTCTCTAGACAAGCAAATCCAAATGCAAAAAAGGAACAGGCTGTCTTCAGAGAAAATTGACGTCGCATAGTTTATTATTCTTTACCTTTTTTATATTCTTTACAATGAGAAGTATAAACGAGAAGTTTTCTCAGAGTAACAGAGAGAGAGAGAGAGAGAGAGAGAGAGAGAGAGAGAAAGAGAGAAAGAGATGTCCATAATTTGTGTTTATTCTGAAAAAAATTAACAGTGTACACAACGACATTACAATATTAACTGTGTACACAGAAACATTAAAACATTAACTGTGTACACAGAAACATTAAAACATTAGCTGTACACACATAGTCATTAACTGTGTACACAGAAACATTAAAACATTAGCTGTACACAGAGACATTAAAACATTAACTATGTACACAGAAACATTAAAACATTAGCTGTACACAGAGACATTAAAACATTAACTGTGTACACAGAAACATTAAAACATTAGCTGTACACAGAGACATTAAAACATTAACTGTGTACACAGAAACATTAAAATATTTAGCTGTACACACATAGACATTAACTGTGTACACAGAAACATTAAAACATTAGGTGTACACAGAGACATTAAAACATTAACTGTGTACACAGAAACATTAAAACATTAACTGTGTACACAGAAACATTAAAACATTAACTGTGTACACTGAAACATTAACACATTAACTGTGTACAAAGAAACTTTAAGACATTAACTGTACACACATAGACATTAACTGTGTATACAGAAACATTAACACAATAACTGTGTACACAGAACCCTTAAAACATTAACTGTACACACATAGACTTTAACCGTGTACACAGAAACATTAAAACATTCACTCTGTACACATAAACATTAAAATATTAACTATGTACACAGAGACTGTTTGGGTAAAGTATGTAGCGCCTGTGAAATTGTAAAAAAGAACATTGATCAAAAGTCCGTATGCAAAATGTATATACACTTCTTGCCATTGCAGGCAATTGATGAAAGCAAAAACTGAAGCGAGACTGGATGTCTTTCAAACATCAAGACTGTCTTTTGTTCACAACCTGTCTGAGAGTTTCCAAGGATTTTGTCGCTCTAAGATTCAACAGTCAACAATTAAACTGAAAAATTGTTGCCAATAGCATAACAGCGAAACTATTACACGATGTGAATGTAGTGATCTGTGAAAGGAAGACAAAACAAGGGACTACTCATGAACAACGGATAGCAGAGTAAAACAGACGCATGTTGTGAGGCCAGACTTTGAGCACGTTTATCACGGTCCATGCGAGTAGGCTGACATTTTCAATGACTGCCATAAATTATGTCATTAAACAACTGACAGCTTGTCCACCCGTGACCAAAGAAAATATTTCCATGAAAATGTTCACGAAAAGATTCAATAACTTCAGCCAAGTTCAAGAAAATATCTCCAAAAGATGCAATGCCTCAGGCAAGGACATGTTCCCTTACCGAGAGACGAAAATCCAATGAGATCAAACATGGGAGGGCTGAGCCTGAAACCAGCGACCGTCAGTTTGTATTGACCAATATTTAGTCAACAGTGATTTGTGACCGTTTACATATGCGCTGACAATCAAGGTGTGAAGTTTACCACAAGGTGTGAAGTTTACCACAAGGTGTGAAGTTTACCACAAGGTGTGAAGTTTACCACAAGGTGTGAAGTTTACCACAAGGAAGGTTCCTTCTTCACAGACCGTGGGCTCTCAAAGTTTTAAAGAAGGGGCCAGGACTATTTAGAATATGGGAATTAAAAAACAAAAGGTAAAGAGCCCCGTCACACCAGGTGGCACATTGGGAATTTGATGTTCGTGATCATCATTTTTATAGACTTTCGGCACATGATTTTTGGGGTAACATTGTCGGTATTAGTGCCACTTTAGTTTCCCAGAAATAATCCTTTGCCCATTTAAGGCTGGGAACCCGGAAGCCAATGATTACGATCGAACCCTACCTCTGGTCCTTTGTAGTCCAGTCCACTAACGACTGAGCTATCGTGGCTCCCAAGTGTGACTGGTGTACCGAGTTATTGTTCTTCTTCACAAGTTAGTACCAAGTAAATGAACAAATAAGTAAACATGGAACAAGTTAATTTGTGTTTGTTATATATTTGTTCTGAGTTGTTACGAGTTCCATCTGTCGTTATGTTTTGATTACATTTATTACGCTGCATTGTAAAATTACAATTTCAAGCTGGTTTCTAAACTTTCCTTGACCTTGTATTTAGTCCTCCATTATTAAAGTTATTTCATAAAATTTGCAACGAGCCACAGACATAATTGAGTACTTCATAAAATACGTCTACTACATATGTACTTCATGCTGTTGACGCATGTACTTATATGATGTTAATATCTGGTAATATCTGGTCTGATATTATCTAATACCTTTTCACAGATCTTGCCCTACACTCATTAGTATTCCTCTTCCGTGACCATTTACTCCAGATTAAATTCTACATACTGCGAATGACTGCGCCCCGCAGTGTGCATGTAAATTAGGTATATAGACTCTAAAACATGTCCTGCAAAGACTTAGTGAATTGTATAGATCTAGGATCACAAATTTAGTCATAAAGAAAGGCAACTGGCAGACACATTGTTATATTTAAGGTTCTTTTGATAACCTCCCTTATTGATGGGAGATTCAGTGGTGAAATATATTTTTTCTGTTCAATCAAGTAGTTGTGCTAAGAAAACTAAACGTCGAATAATAATAATAATAATAATAATAGTAAAAGAATGAAAGAAAATAAGACGAAGAAAAGGAAGAAAACAATAACATTTCATCACCGATAAAGCTTTTTTTAGCTACAGTTCGTCAGATGGTTATGGAAGGCCCCGGTATCACTGCAAACGAATTAAAATCCATAATTGCTCAACCGCCCGTGCCAGTGGAATCATCTGAATTACTAATTCATCTCCCAAACAAAGAAAGGCAACTGTAGTCCCAACCCATCATAGCAGGCTCAGAACACGCCAAAAGACATGGCGAAACCGCACAGAAAGTGAACACAACAAACTGTTCCTTGTCATACGATATCATCATTCATCGTAAACAAAGGGAGTATCGAAACATGATCAAAACGGGTGAAGCACACAGCTCACTGTGTGCACAGAGCACTTATCTCAGTAGCTCATGCAACAAGCCGGACTTGGAATACGAGGAAACTGCAACTAGGAACACTTTTCATGCATAGCCTTCAATGATGACTTTGTAGGGTCCACTGCGATTCTTCACAGTGTGTCCAAAGTCTCCACCTGTTTCCATCATTTTCTACTGGAGTTCGTTGCTCCATCTACCCCACCTCCTCTGCAAGGAAGTTCTTGTAACAGTTTCTCAATACCTATGACCACGAGACCTGCACTAAATACATCCGGCAATGCACTGAATACAATTATATCAATTAGAAATGTCACACAAGGACATTACTGACAGCAAACCCGACGGATATACAAAAAGTTACTCTTTGAACATTCCTGGAGTATACACAATATTGTGACAATATACAAAGTCTACAGGGATTGTGTTCAATATCAGAATATTTTTTCTATACAAGTTTGCAGTTCTTTTAAATTCTTCATCTACCGACACATACCCTTGAATGAAATAAAATATTTAATGATGACACGATAATACAAATAAAATATTTAAAGATGACACGATAATACAAATAAAATATTTAATGATGACACAATGACACAAAAAACATATTTAAAGATTACAAGATGACACAAATAATATATTTAAAGATTACAAGATGACGCAAATAAAATATTTAAAGATGACACAATAACACAAATAAAATATTTAAAGATGACACAATGACACAAATAAAATATTTAAAGATGACACAATGACACAAATAAAATATTTAAAGATTACAAGATGACACAAATAATATATTTAAAGATGACAAGATGACACAAATAAAATATTTAAAGATGACACAATGACACAAATAAAATATTTAAAGATAACACAATGACACAACTAAAATTTTTAAAGATTACAAGATGACGCAAATAAAATATTTAAAGATGACACAATAACACAAATAAAATATTTAAAGATGACACAATGACACAAATAAAATATTTAAAGATGACACGATGACACAAATAACATGTTTAAAGATGACACAATGACACAAATAAAATATTTAAAGATGACATGATGACACAAATAAGATATTTAAAGACGACACGATGACACAAAGAAAATATTTCTAATAACAATAAAAAAAAGTATATTTCTTGGTGGAACAAAGAAATACTTTCTGATTTAAAAAAAGAAACTCCTCATGTCGCAAATTAAATTATTTCTGACTGAAGAACAAACTATTTTCTAATTGCACAAACCAATTTCTTTATTGGTCAAATCAAATATTTTCTGATGGAGAAATCTAACTTATTCTGATTACACAAATTATTTAGTCTCTGATTGCATAATTAAAATAGTTTCTAACTGCACAAATAAAATAGCTTCTAACTGCACAAATACAATAGTTTCTAACTGCACAAATAAAATAGTTTCTAACTGCACAAATAAAATAATTTCTAACTGCATAAATGAAATAGTTTCTAACTGCACAAATAAAATAGTTTCTAACTGCACAAATAAAATAGTTTCTAACTGCACAAATAAAAAAAGTTTCTAACTGCACAAATAAAATAGTTTCTAACTGTACTAATAAAATAGTTTCTAACTGCACAAATAAAAAAAGTTTCTAACTGCACAAATAAAATAGTTTCTAACTGCACAAATAAAATAGTTTCTAACTGCACAAATAAAATATTTTCTAACTGCACAAATAAAATAGTTTCTAACTGCACAAATAAAATAGTTTCTAACTGCACAAATAAAATAGTTTCTAACTGCACAAATAAAATAGTTTCTAAATGCACTAATAAAATAGTTTCTAACTGCACTAATAAAATAGTTTCTAACTGCACAAATAAACTAGTTTCTAACTGCACAAATAAAATAGTTTCTAACTGTAAAAATAAAATAGTTTCTAACTGTACAATTAAAATAGTTTCCAACTGCACTAATAAAATAGTTTCTAACTGCACTAATAAAATAGTTTCTAACTGCACAAATAAAATAGTTTCTAACTGCACAAATAAAATAGTTTCTAACTGCACAAATAAAATAGTTTCTAACTGCACAAAAAAATATTTTACGGTTGCACAAATAAACTATTTTTTTATTCCATAATTTAAAAAAATGTTCTTATTGCACAGAGGAAATAGTTCATAATTGAACATATAAAACAGTTTTTTTTTTTTTTTCTGATTGTACAAATCAAAGTCAATTCTTTAAAACTGGCAACTGCTGTATATGTTGCCGCCTTGAAATCGTGAAACCACGCAACAAATATGGAACCTAAATAATCTTTTGAACTTGCCATTGTAGTATAAAGATAAAGAAACAAAATTGATTAAATCTAAATAAATTGCTGAGACATAGAACAAGGACATGGGATATTCGATTTGAAAACACTGGGTTCTTTCTCAATCTTTTATGTCATATTGGTCATATGTAACTGTGACCAGAACACTGTCGTGGCCTGTTCTAAAAGAAGCTCTCTTTTCTATAGCTCGAAGATTAATCGTCTACAGATATTGTATCAGGCTTGGCTGTCTCGGTAACTCTCTGCTCGGATGTCCTGTCAATGGCCTGAGAAAACAAATAAGTAAATAAACAAAAATAAAAGCTTGGCTAACAAAAGATAATGATCTGAAGCCACAACTGTTCCTCTATACACTTTTACATCATGTAAGCATGACCTAAACTTTTTTTTATTAATACATGTGTAGTCAATTTGATTCTTCGTTCTATGATGTATAACTTCCCAATGGAGACCAAAACTGGTACCGCACTTGCCAATATTGTTGAAAAATAAAACCTGTAAATATAATCGGCTTGAAGATTCGAAAGAATGTTGGATAACCATTTTGGCACACGGCAGCTTAACAAACATGCAAATAATGAAATGCTGAAGATATTTTCAGTTAAAGAGAAATATTATCTTTAATTTGACTGCATGTTGATCTACTCTGTGTTTTGTAACCGACATGAATCTCTAAAAATAATAAAGATAATAAGTTGCTTTTGCCATTCTCTTTTTTAAATTAAGTTTGTGTTCGCTTTTATTGTTGTTAACGATGACAAACTAGTTTTGTTGTTACAGCTGTCGTCATGTACGCTGTCATGTTATGATTTCAAAAACGACACCATTAGTTTATGTGCAATTGAGACAAGAAACAGTAGCAAGCAGAATTTACGGTACACCATTAGAAATCTTGCATTACTAGTAGAATAAAATATGGCATTAGGGGACAGGAGCTCATCGATGATGAACGAAGTGATGCTTGTTTTCAGAAGTCGACTCTAATGAAATAAAGGAGACTCATGAGATAGAAAATAAATTGAAAAAAATTACATTGATTCAGAGAAGGCAACATTGGTAAAGTAAAAAAGAAAAGTAAAGAGCTCCGTCACACCAAGTGGCGTATAGGGAATATGGTGTTAGTGACCATAAATTGTACAAACCTTCAGCACATGATTTTTTTGGGTAATGTGGTCGGTATTACGCCCGTGCCGCTTTACTTCCCCAGAAAAAATCCGGTACCCATTTAAGGCTGGGTGAACCCGAAAGCCGTCTGTTGGGATCGAACCCTACCTCTTGTCCTTTGTAGTCCAGTTCACTAACCCCTGAGCTATTGCGGCTCACATTGGTAAAGTAATTGTTATATATTTTTGGCTTTTCTTTTATGTTTTGTGTCCCGAATAATCGGCTTCTAGGTTCACCCAGCCTTAAATGAGTACCGGATATTATCGAGAAAGAAAAACGGCATTGGCGTACTACTGACAGCACTACCAGAAAACCGGTTAATAAAAAAAAAGTAAAGTACCCCGTCACGCCAAGTGGCGTATAGGGAAACATGGTATTAGTGACCCTATATTTTACAGACCTTCAGCATATAATTTTTGGGGTAATGTGGTCAGTATTACGCCTGTGCTGCTTTACTTTCCCAGAAAAAAATCCGGTACCCATTTAAGGCTGGGTGAACCCGGAAGCCGTCGGTTGGGATCGAACCCTACTCCTTGTCCGTGGTAGTCCAGTTCACTAACCACTGAGCTATCGTGGCTCCAAACCGGTTAGTAATAAAAAAAATATGGACGCTAACACTACACTTCCTACACTCCAGCTGACTTGACGGGGCGTCTCCTTTGTAATTGTTTCCTCTTTTTTCTATGTGCTCAATTTAATGTTCACTGTATTGAACGAATGTAAATCGTCCAAGTGACTGAATATGGTTGGACACACGCCCATGACGAATCTAAAAATATCAAAACATTATAAAGTCCCACTTAGCAGAATGTTTACTGTAATGCACAGTTGTCGTGGTTTCTTTAAATTTGATTTATACTTTGATAACTTTGAATTAGAAACACAGACAGTTAGACAAATGTTTGAACTTGATGCCCCTGGATTCTTTACGGTTTAAACAGAGAGATTTATGTCTCAAACAAGTAAAAATGTTATGTAGTTTAAGAATTTAATCAATTTTAACTTCTATAAACTTTACACTTTAAAATGGAATAGCTTCACCGCAGGCCCTGCAGAATAGATTCCCAAATCTGCTCAGTTCCCACTCCTGTAACCAATAAAATGTTCATCCTGGTCATTCACTTTGTTCTTTTGAACGTGTTGTGTTCTGTAAAAATGGCGCGCAGCTCAAAAGGGACACTCCCAGGTCGCTGTAACGGCTGCCACGGGCCGCATAATCTCCATATGCCTTTCGCCAATTCCAGTGCAGGTTTCATGATGAGTGATCGACCCCCCCCTCCCCCCCCCCAAACAAAAAAAAATATAGTCATGTCCCAACAAATGTAGTCATGTCCCAACAGATGTAGTCATGCCACAACAAATGTAGTCATGTCCCAACAAATGTAGTCATGTCCCAACAGATGTAGTCATGTCCCAACAAATGTAGTCATGTCCCAACCGATGTTGTCATGTCTCAACAAATGTAGTCATGTCCCAACAAATGTAGTCATGTCCCAACAAATGTAGTCATGTATCAACAAATGTAGTCATGTCCCAACAAATGTAATCATGTCCCAGCAAATGTAGTCATGTCCCAGCAAATGTAGTCATGTCCGAACAAATTTAGTCATGCCTCCACTTCGGTAAAACACTCGATCCGACAGCTGTGCTGTTGGCGACAAATCTGTGGTCGAATACAGAATACACATCCCGTCCAAGTCAAAGCTAGGATCTGTTACCGTCCCACTACACCCCGCAACCAGTCGCCTGCAGCACTATCTCAGCGCGCGGCCGCCAAAATAATTTTTTTCCGAGGGCTGTAAACATACCTCTTCATCTGAATTGATTCGTTGATTACCGCCTCGGAAGTTTCCCTCTATAATAATATTCATTTATTTTTTTTTTCTCCAGTCTAAACCACTGGAAACTACTGTTCGTGCTTTTTCGTTTTAAATGTTTGTCAGCAACGCAAGTATTCAGCCCAACCATATCCGGGAGATACTTGTCTTAATAGGAAAAATACAGATACACAGTTTATTCTCGAGTTGTGATCGCAGCCCTATGCTATAATCATGAGAACACCTGTGTGAAAGACATCGTCAATGATGGCTAATTTTTTAGTTAGCCGAGTTGTCAGTGTTTCCTAGCGTTTGGCTTTTCGTGGCAAGGTGATGTGCCACTGAGTACAGGTTAATCCTGCTTTGGACCATATAATGTTCTTTGTTTTTTTTTTATGTTGTTGATTATTTGTCATTTTTTCCGAGTGCTGTTAACATACCTCTTCCTCTGAATTGATTTGCTGATTATCGCCTCGGAAGTTTCCCTCTATTATAATTATTACTTTTTATTATTTGTCTCCCGCCAAAATCATGTTGATTTTGTGGTCAGGTGAATGCGACCGGACTACCGCTGTAGTCCGTTTCAATGTTTTAATAGACGATAATCTAAAAAAGAAGAAATAATTTAAAACCACATTGTAGCAAAATTGCCACCGATTGCATCGTTATTAGTAATGAAGATAATGAAATAAAAAAATATATTATAATGTAGTAAAAAGAAATAATTAGTTTATTTATTTTGCTTTAGACAGTAAAGGAATATCAATCACGAAGATAAAGTTATTAGGTTTGACTTGTGGTTACTCAGACCCGAACACTGGACAAGCGGCCTTTATTCTCCGATCTTACAAGTGTACTAGTTAGACTCCAGTAATGGGAAAATGATATAAAGATATACTTTTGAAAGGAATGCAGATTTCTGCTTAGTCTCCTACGATACCGTATTTTCTCGAATTTGGCATCTCAGTGCATCATGAAAGAAAATTGTTATCACAAAGGATGTTCTCTAGAGCAATCAGAAAGATAACGACCACAGAAATGAAATGTGTCAGAAGAATGACAGGAAACAGATTAAGGGACAGAGTAAGAAACACTGACCTGAGGAAGAAACTCAAAATTGATCCAGCCATCGAATACATAAAGAAACAACAGATAAATTGGTTCGGCCACATAACAAGACAAAAAGAGCTAACAATGACTCAAAGAGCCATAAACAAACGCTACGAAAAAGCCAGATTAATAGGAAGACCGAGAAAGAGATGGATAAAGGAAATACTAGAGTCACTAGGAGGGATAACACCAGAAGAGGCCAACAGAAGAGGAAAGAATAGCAGACTGTATCCCCCCTCGACGCCAACGGCAATAGAGGAATGGTAGAAGAAGAACAAGGACTTTCTGTAACAATCATGTGCAAAAGTACATACATTACGCTGTAAACATAACACAACAACAGGAATCCTCTACATAACGGTGTTGCAGGAACATAACACTATACAATTCTAATTTAAAGGTTATATCTACAATACATTTACAACATCATTAAGGTGTTCTACAAGTGAGCACTTTTTGTTTACATTAAACTTTAAATAAATTGAACTTTCTTGTGGATCCAGCCTGCCCGAAGACGAAGTGTGTCAGTCACAGCGCAGGTTTAGGGGAAACGTCAGGAAACACACGCATATAAGAGTACTGAACATGCGACCAGCTCATCGTGTGTCATGATGTTGTTCGTATACCTCCATATACGAGTAATGAACATGAGACAAGCTCATCGTGTGTCATGATGTTGTTCGTATACCTCCATATACGAGTAATGAACATGAGACAAGCTCATCGTGTGTCATGATGTTTTCTTACCCCTCCATATACGAGTACTGACCATGAGATCAGCTTATGTGACATGATATTGTTATTACCACTTCATATGCGAACACTGACCATGCCATCAGTTCATCCCTGTTATGATGTTGTTCTTACCCCTCCATATACAAATACTGACCGTGCGACCAGCACATCGTGTATCATGATGTTGTTTTCACCCCTCCATATACAAGCACTGACCCTAACCCAAGCCCTAACCCTAATCCTAACCCCAACCCCATCCTTAATCGCAACAACAACCCTAACCCTTACCCCAACCCTAACCCTAACCCAACCCTATCCCAAACCTCAACCCAACCCTAACCCCAACTCTAACCCCAACACCAACCCTAACCCTAAACCTAACCCCAACACCAACCCTAATTCCAACCCCAACCCAGACCCTAACCCCAACCCTATACTCTGTTGTCCTTCTAGACCTTCAGAGCGCCCGACTGCATGGAGTGAAGAAACAATTTGCATGGGAAATAACTTATCTCTTTCTTGTTCTGCCCAAGCTCGCGCCCTGGAAGGACATTTCTTCTTACCTTCTTCTTCTTCTTCTTCTCCTTATTCTTCCTCTTCTTTCTCTTCTCTTCTTCTTCTTCTTCTCTCTTCTTCCTCTTCTACTTCTTCTCTCTTCTTCCTCTTCTACTTCTTCTCTCTTCTTCTTCTTCTTCTTCTCCTTCTGCGATCATAGTCATTCATACTTGGATTCCGGGTTCTCTTATGAAGGCAGCTGTCTATTTAAGTGAATCGGTTGCCCCGTATATTTCTCTTCCAGGGAGGTGGGCATTGTCCTTCTCAGGTCTGTGTACTGGGAGCAATCCTGTAGAACATGGTTTGTTGTCATGTTATCCGGGGTACAGTAATTTTGAGTTTGGTGAACATGTGGTTTCTCATTTGTTGTGGCCAGTGTGTAGGCGAAGTATGATGATTTGATCCCTCCTTGATAGTTGGTGGTGTCCATCCCTCTCGTTATACTTTGGGTGTTCTTGTTTCCATTTTTCATTGTACTGGCCTTCGATAATGGATTTGGCTTCATCGTAGCTGACCAGATGGTTCTCTTGTGGTAATCTCCTTCCCTCTTTAGCTAATTTGTCTGCTCGTTCGTTTCCATGTATATTACAGTGTGATGGTATCCCCTGGATGACCACTCTCTGGAAGTTATTGCATAGTTGGTCTAGGGTTGTCCTCAAGTCATCTAGCTCACTGTTCCTGGGGGCTTTTAGAGCTGTTAGGACTGACAATGCATCAGTCAATATCACCAATTTCTTGTGCATGTTATTTTTGTGTTGGATAGTCAGTTTTGCGGCTTCTTTTGTGGCTTCATTTTCTGCTTTATAGTTGTTTGAGAATTTCTCGGTAGCTATTGACTTGGTGATCCCTTCCTGGTTATTCAGCCTCAAGAACACACCTCCTCCTCCATTTTTTTGTGGCATTTGTAGCAGAGCCATCTGTGTATATGTGTGACCAGGAGTTCTATGGGTAGTTGTCGTTTATGTGTTTTTCAGCTGTGTGTTTTCTCTCTGCGTCTATTTGGGTGCCTTTTTTCATGATTCCTATTATGTCTTCCTTAAAAGTTCTAGTATTTTGTGTTTCCCATGAGGAGTCATATCAGATGGGCTTATGGGACTTTGGCATTGTTTGGGACAGTACTGGGTCACTAGTTTCCAATTCTTCAGAGATTGCAGCGAAGTTGCTCCTCTTTTCCTTTCTTTTCCGAAACCAGTTATTCTTTGGTGCATGGGGTGGCTAGAGAGCCTTTTATATTTCACAGCTTTTTGCATTACTTTAGTTTTCGTCTGTCTTCTAAGGATTTTAAACCTGTTACTGTTTCTAGAGTCTCGATAGATGTAGATTTCATAGCACCAGTGATGATGCGGGCAGCCTGGTTTTGTGTTCTGTTAATTTTGCTAATTTTGGAGTGAAGATCATGTTCTCTCGCCCGTGCAGAAATTGCATTTGGGACGGATTAATTTCGGCTCTCCTATGCAATTTTCTGCGTTGTAGTCAATCGGATGTTCCACTTAACAAATTGTCACCGATGATACTGAGTTGTACACACCTCAATGCTCCCCTTTAACAAGTCAAGTGTTGTGAATGCGACCTTCCCTTGTATAGTGTTGATATTCGGTTTACGTCAACACATTCAGTGCTGCTCAAAGGCCGTCGTTGGAATTGTTTGACGCCAATTATTTACGTGCGTTGTTGGCTGCATTTAATAGAGTAATCGGGATTTTTAGGTCGCAGCCATTATTGTGTGTGCTGCGTCATCATAATGGCTCATTGTATATCCCTAAAACGGCAGTACGCTAATAGTGAAAGGCGAAATGAAGAAGTTTCGTTCGTGACTTTGCAGCACCGGGGTGACTCCTGGAGTTTCATGTTAGTCAGGAGGAATGTTGTCTAGGTTTAAGAGGGCTACTGTGAGATCGAGGATGAACATGTGAACTGGTTTATAATTTCACAAATTCACATTGCAGGGAGATCATAGGTCTATTGTTTGATGTGCAACGGCGATAATCCGACGACTAACTGTGTTTCATATGTTCGGATCTGGAGTCAAAAACGATGTTCTAACATCTTCAAGCGCTATACATTTTAAACAAATATGGCGATCACCATTTTCAGGATGACGTGAACTTCCGGTCTATATGGTGGATAGGCGACAGGCACCTATGAAGGATATTTCTAAAAAGTGTTCCTTGTTGCAGTTTCCTCATATTCCAAGTCCAACTTGTTGCTGGAGCTACTGATTTAAGTAACACTGGATGATGATGATGATGATGAAAAATGGGAGGATCTTTTTCGATAGGGACGACTTTCAGTTATGGGAGACAGATACCGATTGTTTATACTTGGCTTAAGTGCACCTACATTAGATGACATAGTTAAACCGGGTCTGCAAGATGATGATACACTTTTATATGGATCATAATCTTGGACTACCTATGTTGGGAGATATAACAGGTTGTACAATTTTTTTTTGTATTTGCGCTGTCTTTGCATGTTTAAGATCATTATATAGCGGGACAAAGTCTAACTTCTTGCAGTGAGCCACCCTCCGTCCATCACGGCATTACTTAGGAATCAGAGACTACAGTGGGTGGGTCACGCGGGGAGTATGGAAAACAAAACAAAAATGTATTCCCAAACAATATTGTATGGGAAACTTAGAGATAGAACGAGACCAAAGGGTAGACCAGTGCTGAGATGTAAGGATGTTTGCAGGGCTTTCTTGAGGGAATGTTTTTTTTTAATCAGTGAAAGAAAAAACTGAGAAAATCTTGCTGCAGATGGTAGCACATGGAGAGGAAAAATAAAAAAAAATGACAAGAAATTTCGAGACAGTGCTGTTATCAAATTCAGTAGACAAAAGGCGCAACAGAAAAGAGACTAGACCAGACACACAAAAATTCATCTTGTTCATTCTGTAGATGGATCTGTCTGTCCAGGATTGGTAAATTCTGCCATGTGCGACGCGTTTCAGTAAAACAGCACCCAGTATGAGACACATATGCTTTACCACACTACTGACTTTTCATGATTGCTTGCTACCAACCGTATGTCATGACGTCACTGGTTATGTAGTTTTATTTTATTTATTTTTTATCCTAAAGCTCACCTCCGATTAACATTAATTACCTCGGCTGTTTAATAAGACATGAGATCGCATCGGTGTACGACATAGACTCATGATGCAGCATAATGTGGCACAGTCTTAAACATATATTATAACCGTCTACTGGTCAGTCTATATTAAACTCGTCATCCGATCTTTGAGTTGTTATTATCATTGACATGTTTATAGAAGCAAAGCAGCAAGAAAACTTACCACAACAAATATAAAATGTGTTACACGCCTTGTATCCGTATGAATGAGGTAGTGAACGGGAGGGGACAACGATATAAACATATTCCTAGTACTTTTTCCCCCATTGACAGCATATGGATGCGAAAACTGAATAATGTGGTCACGTAAAATGCCAGACAGACAGGATCTCACCCATAACAACCCTATTTTATTGACGTTTTGATTACGGTGTGCTGATATTGATAACCACTTTATCGTGATGTAACGAAAGTGTATGGAAATATTGGGAGAGCGATTGATCGATCTACTTAGTCACCACTCTAGCCAGTCACTTATCACTTCAATATATACAGTTATTTGCATATTAAATCACACAAACACACACACTTACCTCCCCATCAAAACCAGCTATCCATCCACTTGTTCTACGACCCACACACGAACACGGGCACCTCTCCACCAATAAAAATTACACTTTGTATCAGTCAGCGAAGCTATCAGAAGACTGCTCCTTTTGTCCACTCTCTGAGTAATACACACATACACACACACGAAACGCACACAGGCTTCTTTGGGCTCTGTTAAGAAATATACAGACTCTGTGATTACATATTTAAAATAATTATTAAAATGTAATTAATCATCCACAATTTGTGACGTTTTCAGCTTTGCGAGCGGAAGGGGGGGGGGGGGGGGGTGATGTTGGTAACAAAAAAACTTTAGCTGACAATAGCTCAGATAAGTGAAGGGGAGATATTACATCAAAATATTATTGGTGTTGTTACTTTCTGACACGGAAAGTGATATCAAGATATTATTGGTGTTGTTACTTTCTGACACGGAAAGTGATATTAAGATATTATTGGTGTTGTTACTTTCTGACACGGAAAGTGATATCAAGATAGTGGTGGTGTTGTTCTCCCAACACAAGTGATTGATGAAGACCTGTCACCTCATCCTATTGTTAGTTTAGTCAAGGTGTGCGAAATAAATGCGGGCTGGTATAATGAAATCGGTATGAACATGTAATAGATGCTGTTGGTAAGGGATCCATTTCATCACGAACCATTCTAGCACGCCTGTTCGGCTGTTACTCATTTATTGGTCTCGCAAGATGTAGCACCACGCCGAAGGGATGAGTCCCATTAAGTATGACTTGTGACTACGCTCTGATTTTATTTAGTTTCGCATAAAAAGTTGTATCAATTTGTCTGTGTTGTTGTTAGACCACACAAGTGATACAGAAATGATTCAAAGGAGGTGAAATAGAGTTTGTGTTTCCTCGACCAGTGCAGGATTTGTTTTTGGAGACTGATTAATTTCAGCTCTCTAATGTAAACACTTGAACAGATCTGGCCCAAATAACCCTCAAGACATACTACCAGTAGAGAAAGAGTTACACGTTAACTGTGGAAAGCCAAGCAAGGAAGAAATAATGAAAGCCATCAAGGTATTAAAATATGGTAAAGCCTAAGGACCAGATGAAATTCCTTCAGGAGCCAACAAAGCAGATATTAACACATCTACCAAGATGTTAAATAATCTACACGATAAAATATGGGAGAGGGATGAACGAGTTCCACTCGTTCCATATTGCGGGATTTGGATCGGAGGGGATCTGAGCGCTTATAGACTTTAGTTCGATGTATGATGAGGACAATTCCACGACTAACTAGTGATGAAGACTATATTCATTGCATCCAGTTGATACTTTAATTTGTGTTTGAGAATTTGAATGCTAGTCGAGAATAATCATAATTTGAGTCATGACCTGTCCAAATAGTCTGCTCAATTTCTGAATCCTTCTTTACACTTTAACCAATATCTCGTGGCATTTTCTTTTATTTTTGGAAATCCTCCATAACATTTATGACATATACCATTTATAATATATAGTGCTATGTTTGACGACCGTTATGTTAATTTAATTCGCAAATCACTGGAGGTTGTAGAAATGTGGTTTTACAGAAGAATGTTGAGAATACTATGGACAGCTAAGAAGAGTAATGAAAAGGTTCTGAAAGAGACCAAAGCAAAACGACAGCTAATTTCCAAAATTAGGAAGAAACAATCATCATTTTTTGGCCATGCAATGAGAAGGGAACAGCTGCAATATATTGTGACAACTGAGACATTTGAGGGACCAAGAGGTAGAGGGAAGCAAAGAGAAAAGATACCAGACAGCTTATGAGAATGGCTTGGCAGAAGGTCAACAACAGAAATTATAGATAACTGTCGAGATCGAAAGTTATGTAGAGACATGATCACCTACGCTAGCAGACATGGTACTTGATGATGATGAATTCACAAACGTGCAATATATCATCTATGTAAGATTTACAATATACTGGTTTATTTCCCTCCCTCCCCCATATTTCTCTCTCATCACCTCCAATTATCCTCCCCCCTCCCCACACACCCCTTTTCGTGTTCTTAGAGAGACACAATGTTCCAGTTCTTGCAGACTCTACCATTGTCTTTCGATGTTGCTGCAGCGTTTCTCGGATGTTGTCAGTTAATCTTATTTGGGTCTACCACAGGTTCTTAATCCACCTCCCCCATCAATGCTTGTTCTGTGTGGTATAGAATCTCTTGACATTCTTTCCTAATGAGCGAATCATTTTACTTGTTATCTCTCTACGTATACTGGTTTAACTCTTTTAAAATGTGACTTTTGTATCTGATTTCTGTTTCTACACTCTACAAAGCTTTGCAAAGCCTTTTAAGTGGTGATCGTAGTTTTATGACATGTTATTGTTTGTACACTTAATGATGGTTATGGCAAGAATTATAAAATCAGACTGAAAGACAACTGCTACAACTGTAGCAAGATGCCGACCAAGATGGCGGTTGTTTTATTTTTGGAGTGTAGTTTGTGCGATTGAAGTGATTGAATATGGCGTTTCCAACGGATTATAATTTTCAAAAAATTGTGTAAAGTTTTCTACCAAGGAGGAGGATAAGACCCGATAAGTACTTTTTAAAAAAAAATGTAAACAGCTAATGATTTATAGTTAGATCGTAAAAGATCGCATGTGAGACCTTAGCGATCAAACACATTGTGTAAACATCAGCCAGGCTAAACCCCCAACGTGTGTTTTTTCTTAAGTTAAGCCCTTAGCTTTAGACTGACTTAGCAGGTCGGTAAGGGATAAATATTTTATGCTCGGAGCAATACACAGAAGATGGAGATAGATAAACATAAAGTAGTAGCGATAAACATATGCGGGATTAAAAAAATTAAGAAGTCGAACTTATAGAAGAAATGGCAAAAGGGAAAATTAAAATACTAGGATTAGCGGACACCAGAGCAAAAGGACAACATATAAAGAAAACACACATGAACTACACGAAAATATTCTCAAAGTCGACAACCCAGAAAGAGCAACACACGGAGTAGGTTTTATCATCGACCCAGAACACGCAAAGAACATTCTAGAAATAAAATACCACTCAGAAAGAATTATCACAATTAAAATTCCAGAAGACAGTCGAAAAACAAATTACATACAAATCTATGCACCATAAGCAGACTGCTGGAAATCTGCATAACATGCCAATAGAAATAATAGCAGCAGCAGGAGAAACAGGAGTGACATGGCTGCACAGAATATTAATGCAGCATGGCACCAACAACAAGCCCCAGAAGACTGGCACCAGGCAACCATCATACCAATATGGAAAAAGAAAGGTAGCAAAAGAGACTGCAATCAATATAGAGGTATATCTCTTCTCAGCCATGTAGGAAAGCCATACGCCAAAATCTTGGAAAAAAGGCTGATACCAATAATAGAACTACAGTTAGGCGATTCTCAAATGGGGTTCCGAAAAAACAGAGGATGTACTGACGCACTATTCACATTAAAACAGCTTGCAGAAAAAACGACAGTACACAATCATAACTTATACATAGCCTTCATTGACCAGGAAAAAGCATTCGACAGAGTAAGCAGAGAACAAATGTGGGAGATACTAACAACATACGGAGTAAGTCAACATCTAATCAACATAATGAAAAGTATCTACATCAACAACAGCTACAGGGTCAGAACAGCAGCAGGCTACACAGACCACTTCGAAGTTAGATCAAGTGTAAGACAAGGGTGCGTACTATCCCCCCTACTGTTTATTGCATACATGGACTATATATGCATGCTAGCGAACCCATCAGAGACAGAGGAGATCAACGAGCTTTTATTTGCAGACGATCAGGCACTAATACATGAAACAATAGAAAACCTACAAGAACACTTAAACAAACTCAACATCTCAGGCACAAAATACAACATGAAAATCAACATCAACAAAACAGAAGTCGTGAATGTCGCCAAAAATAAATAGAACATCAACATAACTATAGAAGGTAGACAACTAAAAACAAGTAGAGGAATTCAAATACCTAGGAAGTCTAATGACAAACGATAATTCTCAAACAGCAGAGATAGAATCAAGATGCAACAAAGTTTGTCAAATCATTGGACAGTTATCACCACTATTGCCCAACAAGGAAATAACTCTGGAGGCAAAACGAGCACTATACAATACAATCTTCATCCAAACGTTGCGCTACCAATGCCAGACCTTGACCCTAGATGTAAGAACAATAAGAAAAATAACCTCTACAGAGATTAAATGTGTTAGACGAATGATAGGAAACAGTCTCTCTCTCTCTCTCTCTCTCTCTCTCTCTCTCTCTCTCTCTCTGCGATCAGGACTCAATCAGAGTAGGATTCCAGACTCTCACATAAATTCAGCTGTCAGGTTAAGTGTGTTGATCGACCCCACAGACGGAACATCACATTTAGAGTCTGCCAGATCCACTCTGATTGAACACCCGTTAAAAACGTTGCACTGTGTTCTGCGCCAGTGGCCCAGTGCATCCGATTTCAGCCTGAAACAGTCTGAGAGACAAGATCAGAAATGAAGAACTGAGAAAAAATCTAGGGATAGCCCCCACCATAGAATATATAAATAAACAACAGATAAAATGGTTTGGCCACGTGACAAGGCAGAATGATAAAAACACAACACAACGAGCCTTCAACAAACGTTGTGAGAACACAAGACCTAAGGGTCGACCACGAAAGAGATGGATCGATGGAATATTAGAAGCACTATATAGGGAACATAACAGCAGCAGAGGCGAACAGAAGAGCAAAAGACCGCAAATTATATCTCCCCTGGACGCTGAAAAGCGGATGAGGAAGGAAAGCAGAAGAAGAGACTGAAAGAAGATTAAAGCACGCCTCTATTTAATGTTATTTTGCCGTTCTCTTATTCTGTTTATAATCACTTTCTTTAATCACTTTCTCCCTCTAATCTTTAATCTCTCTCTCCTTTATAAAATCTCTCTATTTCAATCGCTTTGTTTTTCACCCTCTTTCATTCTGTTTATTTCATTCTCTCTCTCGCTCTCTCTCTCTCATATCTTTGAAACTCTTATCTTAATATCTATATTTCAGTCTCTCCCTTTCTGTATCTCTTTCTTTAAAGCTCTCTTTAATCTCTCTGTCACTCTCTTTCTCTTTCAATTTGATCCATACTAACTCAGAACAATAAAACAACAACAAAAAAACAGGGTTAATTGTAGCATTCTTCTATTTTCCCTGTTATGAATTAGCTGAACACGTTTTTCCTTTCTTTTCTTCTCAAGACGTCCATTCGAAGACTACAAACGCATTTTCATCATCCGCCCTTACAAAAACGTTAATTGTGCTTAGATACGATATTCTCTAGTCTGCATCTTGCTGTAATATTTGCGTCTTTTAGCCTATCATCTCCGACTTTAGCACGACATTTCGAGTACTGGATTGTCTTCTCTCTTCGATCCCGCCTGCTTGGTCAAACAAGTAAATTTAGTTCCAGGAGGACCCCTGAGAGGTGGTGTCGTCTTGATCAGCTCTGTTGTTAGCTGACCTTGACTCATAGTCTTCTGTGAAAAAAAAAAATTGTATCAAGAAGCAAAACTAGTAAAGAGGCAAGACAGGGGAAATACACCGTTTCGGCAAAAGCCTTCATCTGGTGTAAAACAACAAATATTATAGGCAAGTCCTGCTCTAAAACAACAAATATTATAGGCAAGTCCTGCTCTAAAACAACAAATATTATAGGCAAGTCCCGCTCTAAAACAATAAATATTATAGGCAAGTCCTGCTCTAAAACAATAAATATTATAGGCAAGTCCTGCTCTAAAACAATAAATATTATAGGCAAGTCCTGCTCTAAAACAATAAATATTATAGGCAAGTACCGCTCTAAAACAATAATATTATAGGCAAGACCTGCTTTAAAACAACAAATATTATAGGCAAGTCCTGCTCTAAAACAATAAATATTATAGGCAAGTCCTGCTCTAAAACAACAAATATTATAGGCAAGACCTGCTTTAAAATAACAAATATTATAGGCAAGTCCTGCTCTAAAACAACAAATACTATAGACGTCCTGCTTTAAAACAACAAATATAAACACAAAAATCGACAGGTTGAAAGGTAGAACACTAATGTGAAAATGTCTGACCCCTCTCAGCTTATTTACAGATGGGTTGTGTGTCCACCCCGGTGAACAAAACAACCCACATCAGCTGAATAATTAATTAACCGTGTATCGCCCTGATACAATATTGAATAACAAGTAATCTCTAGATCACATTTTAGCCAATCTCAAATTGTTAAGACATCTCTGATACAATCAAGTATATAAAAGTAAGGTTCTGTAAATCTAGCGAAATTTTAACAAACTACTGTGATAGATGAACGAAACAGCCCTGCTGACTTATAATGAAAAAGTTGTGTTCTGTACTTGGTCTGACGACCATGTTTGCTATAGTCACTTTCAGTGATGCTAGTATGTAGTGATCAGTGTTTTTGTTAGTTACTTCATTTATTGTATTCTCAAGGATACATACTACCAAACTAACTATATAATCAACATATTTACATGTATATATATATTTCTGAATGTATGAAAATGTCTTCTCCTTCTTCTACCTTTTAGCTCCCTGTGGAGCATAGGTCTTCAACAAACACTTTCCAAGTCGTTCTGTTTCTTGCCATTTTTTTTTAAAGATCGTTCCATGTCTTCCCCATCATCTTCATCTCTGCTTCTATTTGTCTTCTCCAAGAATTCCATGGTCTTCCTCGTTGTCTTTTCCCCTGGGGATTCCAAAAAGCGCCTGTTGTGTAAAACTCTCAGTTGGCTTCCGCAGTGTGTATCCTATCTATCTATCTATCTATCTATCTATCTATCTATCTATCTATCTATCTATCTATCTATCTATCTATCTATCTATCTATCTATCTATCTATCTATCTATCTATCTATCTATCTATCTATCTATCTATCTATCTATCTATCTATCTATCTGTCTGTCTGTCTGTCTGTCTGTCTGTCTGTCTGTCTGTCTGTCTGTCTGTCTGTCTGTCTGTCTATCTATCTATCTATCTATCTATATATCTATCTATCTGTCTGTCTGTCTGTCTGTCTATCTATCTATCTATCTATCTATCTATCTATCTATCTATCTATCTATCTATCTATCTATCTATCTATCTATCTATCTATCTATCTATCTATCTATCTATCTATCTATCTATCTATCTATCTATCTATCTATCTATCTATCTATCTATCTATCTATCTATCTATCTATCTATCTATCTATCTATCTATCTATCTATCTATCTATCTATCTATCTATCTATCTATCTATCTATCTATCTATCTATCTATCTATCTATCTATCTATCTATCTATCTATCTATCTATCTATCTATCTATCTATCTATCTATCTATCTATCTATCTATCTATCTATCTATGAAGCAGGGAGGTAGCAGGGAGTATAGAGCAGGATGTGTAGTATAACAGTGGACCAAATAGTTGCAGAAGTCAGAATGAAATATAGTTGCGCAGCGAGCAAAAGAGATTGAGAGAAAAACGAAAGAAACGGTGCACCAAATGGAACGGGGGGTAGACAGGAGGGTGACGTAAAAAAAAAACGACAGTTAGTTAGTGGGGAGTAGAGTTGAAGAAAGTACGGTTAGAAGTGGGCAGAGAGAGGAGTCAGGATGTTGGCTTGCTCTTGGAAGGAGAGCCCTGGCAGTTAACCAGTGTTAACAAGTCCTGAATGAACGACCCGTGCTGCTGGAGAGTTGTTACGTGCTGATGTAAATATTATAATTTGAATTGTTCTTTAAATTAATAAACAGTTAATATTTGTCGGGTGACATGCGACAATTAGTTGACCTTTTGTTTAATTGTTGAAACCACAAATCGTCAAAAGACATGTGAGATGTAGCTGTCATGGTGGGAGCTATCGCTGATGATATTCGCATGCATTTTCTGACGAGACCGAGAGTGCGTAATCTGCGGATCACTGAACGGGTTCCTGGTTTTATCAGTAACCCAGGAGGAGAGATTTGACTGTGAATCAGTTGGCGCTTTGAGTTCCCAAAAGGTCGGGACACTGTATTGGTCAGGATCCCAAGAAAGTACGTAGGGCATACAAGCAAATTGATTGACCCCTGGTGTCCCACACAGTCACACCAGGCCAATTGTAGTTACAAGGGCTGCAAGCTTGAGCGTGCTCGTGGTTGTGAAAAGAGCAGAGGCTATAAGGATCAAGTACTTAAAGTACAGTGGTGGTTCAAGTATCCGATGAAGTATATATGATCATGCAAAGAAATCTGTGGAGACAGATGATCGTATAGCGCTTCATCAAAATAAGACTTCTTCTTATCTTCTGCTACAAGGAAGTGCTGATACCGTGACACACTGCTTCAAATTGTCGGTTTTTAAATGTCTTTTGCTGAATCAAGAATACGGCATAATGAAGACGGCTTCAAATGGTGCTTCTAAAAGAGAAGGTACAGAAGACGGCTTAAATCTATCTATCTATCTATCTATCTATCTATCTATCTATCTATCTATCTATCTATCTATCTATCTATCTATCTATCTATCTATCTATCTATCTATCTATCTATCTATCTATCTATCTATCTATCTATCTATCTATCTATCTATCTATCTATCTATCTATCTATCTATCTATCTATCTATCTATCTATCTATCTATCTATCTATCTATCTATCTATCTATCTATCTATCTATCTATCTATCTATCTATCTATCTATCTATCTATCTATCTATCTATCTATCTATCTATCTATCTATCTATCTATCTATCTATCTATCTATCTATCTATCTATCTATCTATCTATCTATCTATCTATCTATCTATCTATCTATCTATCTATCTATCTATCTATCTATCTATCTATCTATCTATCTGTCTGTCTGTCTGTCTGTCTGTCTGTCTGTCTGTCTGTCTGTCTGTCTGTCTGTCCATCCGTCCGTCCGTCTGTCTGTCTGTCTGTCTGTCTATCTATCTATATATCTGTCTGTCTGTCTGTCTATCTATCCATCCATTCATCCATTCATCCATCTATCTATCTATCTATCTATCTATCTATCTATCTATCTATCTATCTATCTATCTATCTATCTATCTATCTATCTATCTATCTATCTATCTATCTATCTATCTATCTATCTATCTATCTATCTATCTATCTATCTATCTATCTATCTATCTATCTATCTATCTATCTATCTATCTATCTATCTATCTATCTATCTATCTATCTATCTATCTATCTATCTATCTATCTATCTATCTATCTATCTATCTATCTATCTATCTATCTATCTATCTATCTATCTATCTATCTATCTATCTATCTATCTATCTATCTATCTATCTATCTATCTATGTATCTATGTATCTATCTATCTATCTATCTATCTATCTATCTATCTATCTATCTATCTATCTATCTATCTATCTATCCATCCATCCATCCATCCATCCATCCATCCATCCATCCATCCATCCATCCATCCATCCATCCATCCATCCATCCATCCATCCATCTATCTATCTATCTATCTATCTATCTATCTATCTATCTATCTATCTATCTATCTATCTATCTATCTATCTATCTATCTATCTATCTATCTATCTATCTATCTATCTATCTATCTATCTATCTATCTATCTATCTATCTATCTATCTATCTATCTATCTATCTATCTATCTATCTATCTATCTATCTATCTATCCATCCATCCATCCATCCATCATCTATCTATCTATCTATCTATCTATCTATCTATCTATCTATCTATCTATCTATCTATCTATCTATCTATCTATCTATCTATCTATCTATCTATCTATCTATCTATCTATCTATCTATCTATCTATCTATCTATCTATCTATCTATCTATCTATCTATCTATCTATCTATCTATCTATCTATCTATCTATCTATCTATCTATCTATCTATCTATCTATCTATCTATCTATCTATCTATCTATCTATCTATCTATCTATCTATCAATCTATCTATCTATCTATCTATCTATCTATCTATCTATCTATGAAGCAGGGAGGTAGCAGGGAGTATAGAGCAGGATGTGTAGTATAACAGTGGACCAAATAGTTGCAGAAGTCAGAATGAAATATAGTTGCGCAGCGAGCAAAAGAGATTGAGAGAAAAACGAAAGAAACGGTGCACCAAATGGAACGGGGGGTAGACAGGAGGGTGACGTAAAAAAAAAAACGACAGTTAGTTAGTGGGGAGTAGAGTTGAAGAAAGTACGGTTAGAAGTGGGCAGAGAGAGGAGTCAGGATGTTGGCTTGCTCTTGGAAGGAGAGCCCTGGCAGTTAACCAGTGTTAACAAGTCCTGAATGAACGACCCGTGCTGCTGGAGAGTTGTTACGTGCTGATGTAAATATTATAATTTGAATTGTTCTTTAAATTAATAAACAGTTAATATTTGTCGGGTGACATGCGACAATTAGTTGACCTTTTGTTTAATTGTTGAAACCACAAATCGTCAAAAGACATGTGAGATGTAGCTGTCATGGTGGGAGCTATCGCTGATGATATTCGCATGCATTTTCTGACGAGACCGAGAGTGCGTAATCTGCGGATCACTGAACGGGTTCCTGGTTTTATCAGTAACCCAGGAGGAGAGATTTGACTGTGAATCAGTTGGCGCTTTGAGTTCCCAAAAGGTCGGGACACTGTATTGGTCAGGATCCCAAGAAAGTACGTAGGGCATACAAGCAAATTGATTGACCCCTGGTGTCCCACACAGTCACACCAGGCCAATTGTAGTTACAAGGGCTGCAAGCTTGAGCGTGCTCGTGGTTGTGAAAAGAGCAGAGGCTATAAGGATCAAGTACTTAAAGTACAGTGGTGGTTCAAGTATCCGATGAAGTATATATGATCATGCAAAGAAATCTGTGGAGACAGATGATCGTATAGCGCTTCATCAAAATAAGACTTCTTCTTATCTTCTGCTACAAGGAAGTGCTGATACCGTGACACACTGCTTCAAATTGTCGGTTTTTAAATGTCTTTTGCTGAATCAAGAATACGGCATAATGAAGACGGCTTCAAATGGTGCTTCTAAAAGAGAAGGTACAGAAGACGGCTTAAAATCTATCTATCTATCTATCTATCTATCTATCTATCTATCTATCTATCTATCTATCTATCTATCTATCTATCTATCTATCTATCTATCTATCTATCTATCTATCTATCTATCTATCTATCTATCTATCTATCTATCTATCTATCTATCTATCTATCTATCTATCTATCTATCTATCTATCTATCTATCTATCTATCTATCTATCTATCTATCTATCTATCTATCTATCTATCTATCTATCTATCTATCTATCTATCTATCTATCTATCTATCTATCTATCTATCTATCTATCTATCTATCTATCTATCTATCTATCTATCTATCTATCTATCTATCTATCTATCTATCTATCTATCTATCTATCTATCTGTCTGTCTGTCTGTCTGTCTGTCTGTCTGTCTGTCTGTCTGTCTGTCTGTCTGTCTGTCTGTCCATCCGTCCGTCCGTCTGTCTGTCTGTCTGTCTGTCTATCTATCTATATATCTGTCTGTCTGTCTGTCTATCTATCCATCCATTCATCCATCTATCTATCTATCTATCTATCTATCTATCTATCTATCTATCTATCTATCTATCTATCTATCTATCTATCTATCTATCTATCTATCTATCTATCTATCTATCTATCTATCTATCTATCTATCTATCTATCTATCTATCTATCTATCTATCTATCTATCTATCTATCTATCTATCTATCTATCTATCTATCTATCTATCTATCTATCTATCTATCTATCTATCTATCTATCTATCTATCTATCTATCTATCTATCTATCTATCTATCTATCTATCTATCTATCTATCTATCTATCTATCTATCTATCTATCTATCTATCTATCTATCTATCTATCTATCTATCTATCTATCTATCTATCTATCTATCTATCTATCTATCTATCTATCTATCTATCTATCTATCTATCTATCTATCTATCTATCTATCTATCTATCTATCTATCTATCTATCTATCTATCTATCTATCTATCTATCTATCTATCTATCTATCTATCTATCCTATCCATCCATCTATCCATCCATCCATCTATCCATCCATCCATCCATCCATCCATCCATCCATCCATCCATCCATCCATCCATCCATCCATCCATCCATCCATCCATCCATCTATCTATCTATCTATCTATCTATCTATCTATCTATCTATCTATCTATCTATCTATCTATCTATCTATCTATCTATCTATCTATCTATCTATCTATCTATCTATCTATCTATCTATCTATCTATCTATCTATCTATCTATCTATCTATCTATCTATCTATCTATCTATCTATCTATCTATCTATCTATCTATCTATCTATCTATCTATCTATCTATCTATCTATCTATCTATCTATCTATCTATCTATCTATCCATCCATCCATCCATCCATCTATCTATCTATCTATCTATCTATCTATCTATCTATCTATCTATCTATCTATCTATCTATCTATCTATCTATCTATCTATCTATCTATCTATCTATCTATCTATCTATCTATCTATCTATCTATCTATCAATCTATCTATCTATCTATCTATCTATCTATGAAGCAGGGAGGTAGCAGGGAGTATAGAGCAGGATGTGTAGTATAACAGTGGACCAAATAGTTGCAGAAGTCAGAATGAAATATAGTTGCGCAGCGAGCAAAAGAGATTGAGAGAAAAACGAAAGAA